>RJWJ010000152.1:0-377045 GCA_004363605.1 Indri indri
GGATACTTTGCTTAGTAGAATGCGTTCCAACCCTATCCAGGAGTATACAAGAGGTGCTATATCACCATTGTTTCTTAAAGCTGAATAGTATTCCATGGTATACAAATACCACATTTTACTAATCCTTAAAGAGCTACAAGCAGAATTACCATTTGATCCAGCAATCCCATTACTGGGCATCTACCCCAAAGAACAAAAATCGTTCTATGAAAAAGACACCTGCACCCGAATGTTTATAGCACCCCATAGCCTTTTATCAGACCTATCTCTAGATGTCTTCTGCTTTCTGAAAATTTGTTCCCTTATTCTTTCACTTAATAAATATTTATCAAACATCAATGCTGTTCTAGTGCTATGCTTGAGTTGGAGATACAAAGTTAAAGAAAACATGATCCCTGTTTGGGGAAACAGCAGTGTTTTTTGTTTGTTTGTTTGTTTGTTTGTTTGGTTTTCAGAAGATAGGCTCCAACTCAGGAGACTTTATGGGACCTATCAGATTGGACCCCCAACTCAGGGTCACTTAGAAAAGGGTCTTAAGTCTTAAGGCACAAGTAAGAATTTACCAAATCTCACATCTTTGTGAGTTTTTTTTTTAACCAGTTTTGTCTTCGAGGATAAACTGTCACATCTTCTAGGGAGAAAAAACAAATACCATATTCCTTTCCTTTCTCAGTTGCCTGGTTCTTCCACTTTGACATTTGAGAGTCTTTTTGCACCACAGATTCAATAGCATTTATTTAGAATCCCAAAAGCCAAGAATTAGAGCTTTGGTTGACTCTGAGTTTTGTGTCTTCCTTTCTCTAGGGCAATCAGCCTCAGCTTCTCTAATATTAAAAGTACAAACCCTGTAGGAAAAATAATTTCCAAAAAGTAATTTCATAGGATAATATTTCAAAATATTATCCCTGTTACATAGACTAGGGCCAAATACCCCTGAGATAGCGATGTGGTCTTTCAGCAAGCCAAGGAATCCAGTCCCACATGCTATGGAACTGGTATGAAGACAAAAATTTGAATCCCACTGGCTGTGAGGTTGTTACACAGGGAAAAGACCTTCATGAGGGAGGCATGGCCAGGCCTCCAATAGGTACAGCAGTGGACTTTGTGTTTCTCTTCTCATGTAAACCTATTAGTAGTCTGAAGAAGGCATTTACATTTTCAGTAATTTATTAATTTCTCAAGAGCTCTCTTTCAGGGAAGCTGCCCCAACCTCACCAAGCCTCTCCTCTACAGCACCAAGTATTCCTGCATAATAGAGCATGTGCCATTGTGATTCCTTGATTCTTAATTAATTTATCAAAGGAACTGTCTCTGTTGAGTACCTTTGCTTGGAAGAATAGTGACTCAGAACATAGTAAGAATTCAAAAATCTATTTTTTTAAACAAATAAATATTTACAAATTGAAGGATTTATAAAATTCTTAAGGAAAGTCTAAAATTTGCCTCCCTCATTGGCCTGCCACCAGATCCCTTGAGGATTTCCTTGGGGAAATACTTTGAAGGTGCCAGTAAAAATGCAAATATGTTTTCTGGGAGGATTAAGAGATGAAACTATTATCAGTCAAATTCAAGTCATCATAGCAAATACCTAAGGTAGCCTAGATCGAAAATGAACCCAAAAGACTCAAGGAGCATGTGAGATCTCACCCTCTCTTCATAAAGAGAGGCAGGGATGGGATGTGCAAAACCTGAGGGGCCGGAGCCATGGTTCTGGGCATGGGGACAAGGGCCCTCACTCAAGATAATGGGAGGTGAGGAGTAAAAGTGAGAGGTAAATCAGAAACAAACGCTGGAGAGCCAATATGGGGAGTGTTAAGAAGGTTGTTAAATACCAGGGTCGGATTCCAGAGTTGTACATCCAAGTTTGGATATGAATCCAAGAGTCAGAATCTGGGAGGTGACATCTATCAAAACCAGGTAAGAGTTGCACGGGAGTGGGTGGGGCTGGGAGAGGAGGAGGAGAGCTATGGAGAGCATTACCATGTGATGCCATTACAGCAGGACCACGGGGGCTGCTCGCCACTACATCCCAGCTCTTTGCACAGGGTCAGACACATGGTAGACCCCAGTAAATATCTGAGGAAGGAAGGGAAGGAGGGAGGGAATTGGAAAGGAGAAAAGGAAGGAGAAAGGGAGCAAGAACGGAAGGAAAAGGAAATTCCATATGGTGTAAGTTATAGGAATTCAAGAAATGATTTGATTAACAATTAACATCCACTGAATAATAGTATGTGCCAGACATGATGCTAAGGTGAATATCCCATTTAATCTACAACAACTGTATGGGAGAGTTAACATTCACTCCATTTTATGGATGAGGAGACTGAGGTTTACTGTAGTCATGTAATTTTCCTCAGGCTGGAGAGCTGGCAAGAGTCAGAGCTGGCATTTGACCCCAAAAAGCCTGACCTCAGAGCTCACCCCCTTAACCACTCCAACCATGATGTTTAGAAGCAAAAGGAAGGTACGTAAGAATGCAAACTAGCCTGCGTGTCCTCTCAAGGACTTTCTGAGAAAAGATGTACAAATGTTCAAAAGAAAGTGAAAGAAATCCTTGTTGCTTTGCAAAAAAACCTCAAAAGAATAGTGGAGATCAAAAAAATGGAGTGAAAAATGCGAGCAATAGGGAGATAATGAGGCAGAAAGGACTGACAGAGAGGGGCCCTCGGGTGGGTGGACCTACATTTCATGAGAAAGAGGGTGATGCAGACACCTCTCAGGATGTGGGAGGGAGGATCTGCCAGCCAAAGTATTCAAATTGGCTTAGCAAAAGGCAGCTTCCAAGATGAGTCATAGTTTCAAAGCACTACGGACAAAAGCGTGCAAAATTGAAAATGTTACAGCAGGAACAAATTTTTGTTAATCACAAAACCCTCATAAGAGACTTCTAGTTTTCTGCTGCAAGCAGAGATAAAATGTATCAGCCTTTCTCTATAGAAAATTTTAAAAGACGTAGCCCACACCCACCAGAATAGCTAAAATGAAAAAGAGGTATAAAATCAAGCAATGGTGAGGAAGTAGAATAGTGGAATGCTCTATATTCCTACAATGCTCTATTGGCAGCATGTATCCAGCATACCTATTTCAGAGCACCACAAGCGTCTACTGAACCTGAACCCACACACATATCCTGTGACCCAACAATGTCACTCCTGAGCATAGACCCATCAGAACTGCATCCATGCATTCAGGAGATGTGCTAGAATGCTCGTAGCAGCACTATTCGTAATAGGCTCCAATAGAAACCACCCAAATGCCCATCAACAGTAGGATGGCTAAATAGATCATGGTATATTCACATACTGGAATACTACATGAAGATGAGCATGAACAATATACAATTACATACAAAACTACAGATGAACCTCACAAACATAAACATTTAAAATAAAAAAACAAAAAGGCAAACTCTGCTGTGGGAAGTCAAGGCGGTGATAACCTACGTGAATTTTTCTGTATGGATATTAAATTCAATATAATTTTCAAAGAAAATATAGTCATGTTCAAAAGCAAAATAAACATCTTCAGGAACCCAAAACTTAATAGAAACACAAAGAGATCAGAAGAGAATGGGCAGGGAAGGTCAACAGAACTTGTGCAGCCATCTCCTGAAAACGACCTACTTAGGGAGTGCAGGGGGTCCTTCTGGAAGTTTCCGGAGGAAGGCTTAGGCTGTAGATCCTGGGAGAGTTCAGATCCCTCCCTCATGATGTCCTTGTTTTAAGTCAATGCCAGGAAACAGGAAGGGGCATGCCTCTCCTCATCTTTTTTCCCCCAGCTCTAAGTATTGTACCTTACACGTGGAAGGGTCACAGTAAACATATGGGGAATGAGTGATGACTAAACAGAATTTTACATGTCTCTTTATTATTTAAGGCTGTGTCCAGCTGTATTCCTCTAGCAGCAGACCCTAGCACATGGAATGCATGAGTTTATTTGGCAGATACCCCCAGGAAGTACCTGTAGGAGAGTGGGGATTCGAGAAAGGGTGGGAAGGTACCAATACAGGGTGAGGGGATGAACAGACTTCCACTAGGGCAACTGGGCCTAAACCCTGCTGAGGAGCTCATGGTAAAAACATGAATGTTTTTCTTCAGAATGGTCCCCTCCGCCACCCCCAGCCCCACCCAAGGTATGCAGAAGCTGAAGTATTGATCCTCTGCTTGCGTTACGTCTTTAGCTAAAGGCTACTCCCAGAGGGCTAACTCCCTGGCATGAACCAGAAGAATCACAGGTGCTTCTAACAGAAAATTCTGGAGTGGGGGTATGCTAAGAAGAAGGAGGAGAAGCACCAAAAGTTTCTGCTACCAACAGCCATAAAAATACCTCATTGGAAACATAATTTTTTTTCCTCCACTGATGGATATAGGCCATGACTGAGGGCTGGGAAGATGGAAGTGGAGTCCAAGAGCTAAAAGTAAAAAGTATAAAAATCCCAGTAGGAAGCAACTTTAAGACCCTCTTCTCCAGCCACTCTTTGAGGCTTAAATCCCTTCCTACACCACTCACTGGATGAACACTCCTGACGTAACCTATCTAAGAAGCTTTCAGAAAAACAGCAACTGAACCCCACATGTTCCATGGCCTTCCTCCCATCTCTCTGAAGTCCCAGACTTTTAAAGACTTGACTCTGAGCAGCTGCATGGCCTGTTTGGTCCACATTCATATGTGACATACGACACAAGCCGCTGTCATTCTCAATAATGAAATATTGTACAAGTTGGCTCCCTGTCTTTGGTTTCCATCCCAGCTTCAGTGAGAGGCTAGAAAGAACACAAGATTCATTTTGGAAACTCCCCCTCCAGAAAAGTCATTCAGATGCCAAAATTTATGATCAGTGTTCTGAAGCGCTAACTCTCAGCCACTTTGGAAGCAAAGATGCTCCTGCTCAGCTCTCACTCAACCCCTTTGGTCTCATTAGAATTCTCCCCAACCATGGCTGTTATTACTAATTCCATCATGACAGTAGAGCATTAATGTAAAGTTTTAACAGTTCCTCAGTTAATCATTAAAATTAGCCTATCAGGGTGAAGAGATCTTCTACTGTTTCCATGCCATGTAATTTCAGGTAATAAGTGAGATGAGGAAAAAGGATGTTTAATGTATTATTACCCCATGGAGGGCATTGAGATTGCTGGTACAGACGTTTTGAAGTGCCAGCAAGAGCCAAAAACAAAATGAAAACAAAAACCTAGCTCCAAGCAAAGCTCATCTGGATACAGTTTCCAGAGGAGAAGCCATCAAGGGCCTGAATATGGGGCAAGGAAGAGTAATTTAGAGATGCTCTTTTAGAGCTGCTCCTTGGGAAAAAGCAAAGTCCTTGAAGTACCGTTTGGTTTATGACAAGGTAAAAACTTAAAGCTACCAAAGAAAGCTAAGACCAAGTCTCTATTTAAAAAAAAATATTTATGATTGTGAATCAAAAACAAATGTACAGTACAAGGAATAGCTGCCTATTTAGAGCTACTGTCAGTTCCTTAAGGGGACTGACCATACCTAAGTACCAGTAAATATTATTGTTTTTTAAATCTACAATGGTGTCCAGCCCAATAGTGGGTATAAATTAGGTTCTCAATAAATTGTTGATTACAGTAAATACTGTAAGGTGTTCCCCATAGAGCTACATTTTAAAATTTTACCTGCAAATAATTTTAAACTTGCAAAATTTGCAAAATGAGCTGCAGCTTTTAAAAAATCGAAACAGTCTAGTGTAACTGAGAAACGGTAGTGCAGTGGCAAAGCCCAAAGTACATTTGTAAACGCCCCATGAGAGCCGCTTTCTCATTCTAGAGTTGGAGCACCTTGCTCTGTGATGAGAAGGAAGTGGTTCAGAAGATGTGATTTGCCCTGACAGCTGGCTTTGGTTTTTTCATCTTCTCGCTAAGAAACTATTTAACAAAAATGAGAGCATTTAAACTGTGAGCAACATCCTCCTTCTTTTATTTTTCTATTGTATTTAGCTCTTGCACTGGTTGAACCACATCTCCCTAGTCTTTATACATCCCAGGACTTCTAGACATTTTAAAGATCTGAAAAATATGAGAGATAATGATGTGTACAAGGTGAGTTCATTGCGGGTGGTCCCTCTCAGGTTCCTTCCTCCTCATTCAAGTTGGATTCAAGGCTATTCTGACAAATGTCTCATTGTTGTTGTTGTTGTTTTGTTTTAACCCGAGTGTTCTCCCAGACTTCTGAATTTCCTTGTCTGTTAAACAAAGCAGAGCTGCTCAGTGATGAGCTATAACCACTTTGGTCATAGACATTTTTTCACCTTTGCCCCTGGCTGTCATGTTGGTTTTGTGTGTTTTGCTTTGTTTTGTATTAACTTGTTGTAGCTGGACATTGATAGCGGTAGGTAGTTGGGGGAAAGGACCCACATGACAACACTTGTATTTCCATCAATGCCAAGGAAGGATGAACCAAAAAAATAGATCCAGGCTCAAGTCAGAAATTTTGCCTTTGGCCATCTGTGGCTATCAGAAACTTTGCCTTTGGCTATCTCTTTGTATTTCCAAAGAGATCCACAACAATCTTTCCCACCCATAACTCTTTTATGACACTCCTCCCATTGAGACATGGGCTCTGTATTCTCTCCCCTTGAGTTGGGCTTGTCCCTATGGCAGAATGATGCTATGTGACTTCTGAGGTTATAAAAGGTCATGCAGTGTTCTTATGGGACACTGGTTTGGAGTCCTAAGCTGCCATGTAAGCACTCTGACTGTTCTGAGGTAGCCATGCTGTGAGGAAGCCCAAAATAGCCCATGAGAGACCACTTGAAAGTCTCTGAGACTACACAACGGGAGAAAGAGGTCTGACAGCCACCAGCTGCATCAGGCCCTGCTGTGACTGCTCCAACCACCTTCTAACTGCAAACACAGGAGGAACCTGAGCCAGAACCACCCAGCCAGGCCCTGCCTGATTCTTGACCTCAGAAACCAGAATAGTTGATGAAATGATTGTTGTTGATTTAAGCCACTAAATTGTGGAATGGTTTGTTATATAGCAATAGATGTCTAGAAAACCATCCATATCTTAAAAAGTTTGACAATCCCATATTGAGGGATAAATCATAATTAAATGAGACACCTATCTATGTTGTACACATATATGTATGAGGGCTTTCTGGAATGTTTCCAGCCATTGTTAATATGTAATTTTTATATTACATGGCTGGATACTTTCCAGACAGCCCCTGTGTATACAGTTGACCCTTGAACAATATGGGTTTGAACCACATAGGTCCACTTATATACAGATTTTACTCCATCTCTGCCATCCCTAAGAGAGCAAAACCAACCCCTTCTCTTTCTCTTCCTCCTCCTCAGCCTACTCAATGTGAAGACTACAAAGATGAACACCTTTATGATGATCCATTTCCACTTAATGAGTAGTAAATATATTTTCTCTTCCGTATGATTTTCTTAATAACAATTTCTTTTCTCTAGCTTGCTTTATTGTAAGAATATAGTATATAATACATATAACATGTAAAATATGTATTAAACTGTTTATGTTATAGGAAAGTCTTCCAGTAAACAGTGGGCTATTAGTAGTTCAGTTCGGGGAGAGTCCAAACTTATACATGGATTTTTGACTGTGCAGGGGATTGGCATTCTCTAACCCCCATGTTGTTCAAGAATCAATTATATATATTTATAGTGATATACAATAAATTTTCATATGAATATGATTTATCAACAGTGTGACTTTAACTCTTCTCAACTAATTTATGTGTTTTCAAAGGCTTGGGTTACAAGACCAATTTAGGAATATAAACAAAATCCATCTAAATCAGGTAGACCCAACAAACCAATCCTTTTGATCTTGGTGTGTAGGGAAGAAATTACTTTTATTCAGTCTCCCAGACATTCATGAACATGGTGATTTGTTATGTAGTTGATTTTCAAATAGGAATTATCCTAGGTTTTAACAGTCTGAACTTATCAAAGCCTAACTCAATAGAGACTTGGTTTACTTAGTCAGATGTACATGACTCACCTTGATCTGTATTGTTCAAGGTGAAAGAGCAGAGCTAATGTATACTGAATGTAGATTTAATATTGAAATAAACCTTAATGATGTTGTTGATAAAAACATAGCCCTTGAATAGAGGGGAACTAACTTCTTGTAAGGCAACTCCTTTAGCACATGGATTTTCACGTTATTCAGAGACTTCTTGCATAAAATGTACCCATTCAGGTAAGCCATCGAGGGCTTTGAGAAGAAGGGCATATGTGAGTTAGCTTTGGCTGTGTAGTAAACCATGCCAAAACTTAGTGGCTTAAAAACAATAACCATTTTATACAGTTCACGATTCCCTGGGTCAGTTGGGCAGTTCTTCTGGTCCAGATTCATGCAGCATATGTCTGCTGGGCTCTCTCAGGTGTCTATAATCACTTGGCATGTTGGCTGACAGCTGGGTGATCTTGAATGACCTCCCTGAATGACCTCCCTAATTTGCCTGGCAGTTGACAGTCTGTTGGCCGAGTTAACAAGGGTGACCCATCTACTGTTGTACTTTGTTTCTTTTCCTTACGGTTTCTCATCCTCTCACAGGCTAGCGCGGGCCAAGAATAAGGGTCTCAAGATTCTAGAGGCAGCACAAGAGAGTTAACCCCAAAGTACAAGAGCCTTTCAAGCCTTGGCTAATATCCCATTGGGAAAAGCAAATCATGTGACTAAACCCAGCTCCAGAGTGTGGAGCAAAGACTCCACCTTTTAATGTGAGACATGGCAAAGTCCCTTTGCAAAGGGATGTGCATTCAGGGATGGCTGGGAAGCCATTCCTGCAATCTGCTATACGGAATTCCTCATAATTATATTGTAAACCTGCAGCAAAACCACAACTTTCACTCATTCACCAAAAGCTGCTAACAGGACACAAGAAGCAAACAAACAAACCTGCCACCCTCTCCAGCTCTCTAACTGCCTATCATCTCCCAGAAAGGGCCGGGATATTTAGTTCTGGACAGTTAGCTCTGAGATACACAGCATAATATTTTTTTGAACACATAATGATAGTGATTTGATATAACAGGTGTGAAATGATCATAAAAGGAGAAGTGAGGGAAAGGCCTGTTGGAAGTAAGATTAGGGATGATGTTTCAGCTCTGCAGCTCTCACTGGGCCCAGGGAAAAGAAACACAGAATAAAAGGTTAGTTAACTTTCTCCCTCCTAATGAACATTATGAGGACAAATATTCTGTTCACATGTACCCTTTCAGCAACCTGGTTAATTTGTCAAGCCCAACTGGACACATAAAGAGAGCCCCTTTATCTTCATTAAACCCGATGAGAATAAATGGCAAACCACGGCATCGTTACTCTGGCCTGAAGGGTTTCATCAAAGGGCCTGGGAACCTCTTAAAACTCCAGATACCTTTAATTCTGGCTGTGTCAGGGTTTGTTTATCTCTTGTAACAAACATTGGCTGCTCTTATCTCCATCCACAGACTCAGACCAGCCAAAGGCTGCTTTCAGGTACACACGCACACAGGAGCATGTGTGTATGTGCACACACACGCATGGATCAGCCAGCATGACAATTTTTATTTTACAAGGAGAGAGGATGTATGTGTGTGTGTGTGTTAGTGAAGTGGAGGTGTAAGAGAGATGAGGAAGATGGAGGAGATAGTGAGGTCTCTGTTCTCTCTGGCCACATTGATGTAAACCCATCGGAGCCATGAGAGACAATGGCTCAAAGAAAAAGTGGTCAAAAAAAAAAAAAAAATCCTGGCTCTACTATTTCCTAGCTGAGTGACCCTGGTCAGGTTAATTAGCTTTACTGTGCCTCAGTATCACCATCTGTTAAAACAAAACAAAAACAAAACTCATAATTGTGAAGGTTAAGTTAATATTTTTTAAGTGTTTAGAATAGTACCTGTCCCACAGTAAGCACTGTATAATTGTTATTGGATATGTCTGGCGACTAGGGCTGGCATGAAACTGCCAAGGAGTAGCTTTGTGACATTCTGGGCTGCTTTGGAGCCTGGGTGGCAAACTGTGGCTGAAAATTGGCAACGGGGCCACTTCCTACACTGAGTCTTCACCAGCCTGGGAGTGGCCAGGTACTGCAAGCTGTGAAATCATCCCTCTTTGACAGGGACCTCGAAAGGAGAGTGGGGGAAGGGCAAAGGCAGGATGGAGTAGCTCCAGGCAGGAGAAGAGGTGCAGTGACCGCGACTGATCATGTGACGACAGCAAACAGAGACTGCATTGCGAGTACACGTGAGAGGACTTTTGTGGACCTCCAAAAATAACATGCTGGGGGTGACTTGATGGTTGGGGTTTGAAATCAAGGGGTGTCTCCATTCACGTGTCTGGTGATTGGTGCTTTCATCTGGGATCTTCTCTTGGACTGTCCACTTACTATGCGGCTGACGGTAAGCCAGTGCCCACAGAGGGCCTCTCCACTGGCCTGGGCTTCCTCACAGCATGACGGCCTCAGGGTATTTGAACTTCCTCCTCAGCAGGTCAGCACTCCAAAGACAAGTTTCCCAGCTCATGAGTCGGAAACTGCATTGTCTTTATGACTTAGCCTTAGAAGGCACACAGCATCACTTCCACCACATTGGTTACTAATCTATTGGTTACTAATCAGACACAGACTTGCAAAATCCCAAAGAGAAGGAACATAGATGGCACATCTTGATTGGCGAAGTTTCAATGGCATGTGGAAGATGACCATGTGGGATGGGAGATACTGTCACAGCCAAAATGGAATCAGCCACAGGGGTTATCAAGCCAGAAGACATTTACATTACATAAAAAAATAATTTTTCATTTAAATTTATTTGAACTTTTTATTAGTTTTCTCAGGCTGCCATAACAAAATGCCACAGACTGGATGGCTTCAGCAACCGAAATTTATTTCTCACAGTTCTAGAGGTTAGGAGTTGAAGATCCAGTTTGAGGCAGGGTTTAGTTTCTAGTGAGGGCTCTCCTCTTGGTTTGTAGATAGCGGCCTTCTCACTATGTGCTCACATGGCCTTTCCTTGGTGTGTGTGTGAGGGGCGGGATGGAGAGAGAAAGAGTGAGCTCTGGTGTTTCTTCTGATAAGGATATTAATCCTATCAGATTAGGGGCCTACGTCATGGCCTAATTAACCTTAATTACTTCCTTAGTGGACCCATCTCCAAACACAGCCACACTGGGGGTTAGGGCTTCAACATATGAAATCTGAGGGGACACACACATTTGGTCTATATCATTCTGCCCCTGGCATCCCCAAATTCATATCCTTCCTGAATGCAAAATGCATTCATTCCATCCCAGTAGTCCCAAAAGTCTTAACTCACTCCAGCAACAACTATAAAGTCTAAGTCAAAACCCTCACCTAAAGATCATCTACATCAGATATGGGTGAGACTCAAGGTATAATTCATCCTGAAGCAAAATTCCTTTTCTAATATGAACCCATGAAACCAGGCAGTTTATGTGCTTTCAAAAACAACAGTTGGGCAGGCAAAGAATAGACATTCCCTTTTCAAAAGAGAGAAATCAGAAGGAAGAAAGCGGTGTCGGGTCCCAAGCAAGTCCAAAGCCTAGCAAGGCAAGTTCAACTAGATCTAAATGCTCAAGAATAATCCTCTCTGGCTTGATGCTCAGGCTTCCAGACCCACTGGGTGGCAGCCCCGCTTTCTGGGGTGGTGGTCTCGCCTCCTGGACTCACTGAAATGGAGGTCACATCCTGGGGGCTCTGATGAGTGGGGGTCCTTCCCTCAAGGCCCCATCCCCAAGACTCCAGGTGGTAGCACCTTGGCCTGTGGAAACCTTAGTGGTGGCCCCATACTTTGAAACCAAAGAGACAACCCTGGTCATTTCTGAATCACCTTCGGTGTCCCTCTTCCCTTTCCTTGAAGGACAGCACGCATTCAGAAACAAATAGCTCTATTGTCGCATCCCGTAGGATCTAAGTCCAACAGCCTCCTTGCATTTCATCCCATCCCCCTTCCCTTCCTGTCAAACTATGGTGTTTCTGCTCATATAATCCCACAATCTCTTTATCAAGTACTGTCCAGCTACCCTCTTGGCCTTCTCACTGTTTGCAATATGGACAGGCTGAGAATTTTTCAAATCTTTATGTTCTGGTTTCTTTTTGCCAACATTATATTCATGATTATTTATGTATTCTCTAAAATGAAGGCATCCTCTCTCTCCAACTCTCCTCTT
The DNA here is from genome assembly GCA_004363605.1 of Indri indri. Taxonomy (NCBI): domain Eukaryota; kingdom Metazoa; phylum Chordata; class Mammalia; order Primates; family Indriidae; genus Indri; species Indri indri. The sequence continues at coordinate 12,172 of RJWJ010000152.1, forward strand.
TTCTTTCTCAGCCTTCACCAGAATCACATTTAAGATCAATATTTCTACCAACAATCCCTTCATGACAATCTAGATTTTTCCTAGAGGCACCTCGAAACTCCTCCAGCCTCTACCCATTACCCAGTTCCAAAGCAGCTTCCACATCTTTAGGTATTTGTAACAGCAGCACCCTTCTTTACAGTATGAAAATGTTTATTAGTCTGTTTGGGCCATTGTAACAAAATACCATCAACTAGATGGACTGAAATACAGAAATGTATCTCTCACAGTTCTGGAGGCTGGGAAGTCCAAGAGCATGGTGCCAGTGTGGTCAGTGTCTAGTGAAGGCTCTCCTCCTGGCTTGTGGACAGCTGCCTTCTTGCTGTGTGTGCTCACATGACCTCTTTCATGTGGAGAAAGAGAGAGAGAGAACATGTGCAAGGGATGACTCTCTAGTGTCTTTTCTTATAAGGTCACTGAGCTTTCAGATCAGGGCCCCGTGCTTGTGACCTTGTTTAACCTTAATTACTCCTTTAGAGGCCTCTTCTCTAGATATAAGCATACTGTGGGTTAAGACTTCAATTCAGTATATGAATTTGGGGGAGACACAAACATTCAGTCCATAACAAACTTTATCTAAATAAGTACATGATCTACATTGTCTACATAACCTTTCTCTTTCTCTATGTCAATATTACAAAAAACAATCTCAATATTATGCTGCCATTATGTGCTTCATTACAGAATGAAAATAGGAACCCATGAGTCAATTGTGCTCTTCGAAGCGTAACAATTCTATATGGTGAAAGGTTGACAAAACTGGGTATATTAGTAAAATTCTTGAGTAGCAAGACAAAAAAGGACTCTTCTGTCCTTTTGTATTGGCTCTTGTAGCCTGAAAAGATGCTGAATGGCTCATGGAACTGAAAGGAAGACCTATATGACTCAGCATCTCCAGGTCAATAATCAGTCTCCATCCTGCCAGTGTTCTCTTTCCCTACCATCTCTCGTCTTATCTTGTCTCTCTCTTTCTTGTAGGTTGGCCTTATTGTCTCCTACCAAAGACATGGGACCTTCTCCTTGAGACTGGAAAAATAGCCAACAAGTAACCATACCATAAGACAGACCTTCTTTCCTCCTGTGTCAACATATCAGTTCCAGGGAAGGACTCTGATTGGCTCTGCTCAGGCCATATGACCACCTCTTGGACTTTGGCTCATTGAAGATGAAGTTCTGTACTTAGGGTGTCACAAGCTCACTCCTTGGCAAAGGGGTCAAAATCTGTTGCATCTACTGAGTATAATTCTTTTTTATTTAAACATATGTGTGTATTCACAAGCTTACTCATAAAAGTAAACAGTAGCCCAAAGTCCTAAAGAAATCAAAATATTTCTTAAAATGTGCACATACTCCTATTTTCCATGGGAATCCTGGTTGGGAGACACTGCTGAGTGTTTTAGCTGTAAGAGCAGACCAATGTTCCTGTCTGGCAGGGCTGGAAAAACACCTACAGACATTACTTGGTGCTGGCTAGAATTCAAAGGCAGTAAATTAAATGGTTCACAAGCCCTCAACTCCAGTACCTCAGATCTTGGAGGGCCCCTGCTCCTTTGGAAAGTTGATTCTGGGTGTAACTGCAGCCCCTCCTTCTAGGGGCCCAGCTAGCTTGCTGCTGGACAACCAAGGAAGAACCCCTAGGGGCATTTGTTGGCAGTGAGAGGGGAGATACTGGGAAATGACAGCAGGGCTAAAATAAGCATTTTAGCAGCCTAATGGAACTGAAAAATAATTTTTCAAGGTTTCAATAAAGTGACACAGGTCTGTCCAACCCTGAGTGATGGAGCAATGTCTCAAAATTAACTGTCCAGCTAGACAGATCCCTAGAGTCCTTCCAGAAGACATCAGGAGACTGCTTTCAGCTCAGTATTATTTGGTTCAACAATACAAATTTGGTTTTAATCAGCATTATAGTCTAAATATCTGTGACCACCTCTCAAATTTGTTTCTTAAAGTCCTAATCTCCAAGGTGATAGTATTAAGAGATAGGGTCTTTGAAAGGTGATTGGGTCACAAGGGCAGATCCCTCAAGAATAGGAATAGTGCCTCTATAAAAGAGACCCCAGAGATATCCCTTGGCCCTTCCACCACATGAGAACACAATGAGAAGACAGCCATCTACAGACCAGGGAATTGGCCCTCACCAGACACCATATCTGATGTTGTCTTGATCTTGGACTTCCCAACCTCAGAACTGGGATAAATCTCTGTTGTTTATAAGCCACTCACTTTATTGTGTTTTGTTATATCAACCAAACATACTAAGACAATCAGTCGCCTCTTTTGAAAGTTATCTTGAAACCAGCTGAGAGAGAACTAGGCAAGTGTAGGAGCTGGATCACCAGTGAGGACCACTCCATAGCATCCCCTTGCTAGCATGTTGGCTTATCCCAGTGTCCATGCTACAGGGATGACTGAACTGTGGACAGTGGTGTTGTTGGGAAAGATACAACATGCCTCAGCTCAGCTTCTCTAACTGCAGTGCTCAGGGACAAAAGGGCACAGCACTGACTTCCAAAGCTGGTTGAATATTCAAAAGTGATTAAAGTTTCACCATCCATGGTAAATTGTTTCCTAAAATGGGCATATCCATCCCTCCTATCCATCATGCTCTTTGCAGTGTGACTGCCATCTCCCCACCAAGAAGTGAGGTCCATCTCCCCTTTCTCTGAGCCTCACCTGGCCCTATGACTGGCACTGACCCCAAGCATGTGACAGAAGGGAGGTTGTGGAGCTTCTGAGTAGAGGCCTTAAGAGACCTGGCAGCTTCCTTTTTTGTTCTCTTGCCATGTAAAGAACCCCAAACGACCTTGCTAGAAAAGGAGGGCATGGAGAAAGACCAGCGCTGGGGGAGGAGGGAGGCCACACAGAGAAGAACTGAGGTGTCCCAGTCAAAAGCCAGAACCAAAGCACTGGACATGTGAGGGGGAACATCTCGGCCCCTCCATCCCCAGTGGAGATACTGGCCAGAGCCACATGAAGTGGAGATGAGTCATCTCCCCTCCCCTATCTCTGACCCATAGAATTGGGAGCAATAAAACAGTTATTGTTTAAAGCCACTGAGTTGTGGGGTGGCTACACATCAACAGAAAACTCACCTGCCCTCATTCCACTAGGAGGAATTAGGCCCACAGACTTGAATGTCTACCAAAAGCCAGCTGTTGCATGGACCAGAACGTGCTTTGTGTAATTTGTGTAATTTTCACTGGGCACAGAGCATTTCAGAGCAGACTGAAACCAAAACTAAAAGATTTGCTTTTCTGTAGGTTTGGGCCATGCTGCTCAAATTTAACCATCTTCTATTTTGTCCTGAAAATTTTCCAGTGGCCCTTGCAGGGTCAGTGAGCATTTCCAGTTTCCTGAGACCCACTGGGTACCATTTTAGCAACCTCAAGTCTCTTCAACCTTTATTGATCTTCCTGCAGAGTTTGACAATTGGCTATTGACAGAAATTTTTTTAAATATGAGATTTGATCTCCAACTGGGTATACCGCTGTAACAAAGTTTCTATTGGATGTCCATGGGAGCATTCAGGCAGCTGAACTCAGAATCCTAATCATTTCCCATATTAACACCTATACTCTGAAAGTGATCAATTCTGCCCATCAGTCTCCATGGACTGAGGAGAACTTTCTAGCAGCTTAGGCATGGCCTCACATCAGGTGATCAATAAATCATTTGCCTAGGTGTGTTTTATGGTTGCCCAGTACACCAGCATAATAAAAGTTTGAATTAGGTAATGTTCCTTTTTATTATCAGAAATGAATTACCTCACAGGGCCAGCAGATATACAAATGTAGTATGCCCTTCCACTAAGTGGAAGGCTTTTTTCAATTAGCTTCCGACAAATGCAGAAGGCAAAATAATATTAATAACTACATCCCAAGATTGGCTATCCATATTATAGATTGATTTTATTGGGTTCATTGTTGCTCTTCATTTAATAATAAACAATACCATAATTTTCATAGCAACCATGGCAAACGATCAGAGTAATATTAAAAATAAACTCCATACTTTCAGTGTTTATTTTGAGCCTGGAGGCTTTCTGCAGGGCATGGTGAAATGTTCACACTGGAGGAAAGGTCCATTTTTGTTCCAATAAGACCCTGGGAAGCTGGTAAAACAGCACATTATGCTAAGAAATATGTGTAATAATACTAGCATCCATGTTCACCCTAAAAAGGAGTATCATACTTTGATATCTGAGTGGTAGCATAGTCCTGTGACTTTGAAAGCTCATATTTCATTTTTAACTTTTAAACAAAATTAATCACATAAAGATTAAATGCTTACTGCACTCAATGGATGGTCTCCTGATCTTCTCACTCTTTGGAGCTCATGGAATAGGACAGAGACACTTTGGTATCCAGCCCATGTATTCCTTTAGCATGAATTGTATCTTTGTCATTGCTCTATTTCTGACAGCTGGCATGCAGCAGGCACTTAGTTATGAACAAATATTTCTTGTGGACATGAAGACAATGAAAATGTAGAAAGTTTCCCTAGAATAGGAGGCCCATAAATTGAGTCTGAAAGGATGGGTAGAGTTTAGTCTAATCAAGGAAAACAGAAGGACATCCCAGGCAGAAAAAGCCAGGAAGGAGGCACGGACTGGAGAAACAGGAAGTTGAGTGCTCTGATTGTCTTAAGTTCGTTGAGGGCAGAAATGAAACCAGGTAGGGAGGCACTGGCCAGGTCATGGAGCACCCCAGAGCTCAAGCTTTAGTTGTCATTGTGGGGACTAATGAGGGGTTTTAAGCAGCGAAGGACCTTGGTTAGTTTCCTAATTTGGAAAGATTAATCGAGCTTCAGGATGGAGATGGACGCACAGCTAGAGTGAAGGCCAATAGAGCTGCGGCCCTTCAGTGTCCCCACACGTGCACAGCGCAGGCTGGCATTGGCACTATTTCCCTCCCAAGGCCACCCAAGACTCTCGACAAAGTCAAACACAGTAGCTCAGGGCCCCAGATCTTGAGGCATTTCAAGTCCTGGACGCCATGTTTTGAGGGAGCACATTGTTCCGGAATATAGTGGCACCTCCCACCCCTCCCCCCTCCCATCTTCCTGTTAGTGGGCACAGCCTGGAGGATGGGAAGGGTGAACAAAGGGGATGAAGTGTCACCATCTCTCTATTAGTTTCAACATTTCTGAGGACAATCCTCCCTCAGGGTCCAAAGGGTCTTTGTGGTCTTGAGCCAACATTGGGAGGACAGATCTCAAATAGATGCATTTGCCAACAACTTGCTTTCCACCAAACGGGAAAAAGGCCACTTTATTTCCTGATGATGACCATTAGAAATGGTTCCAAAACCACAGGCATCCAGGTTCACAGACTTTCCGAGGCCAAAGCACAGCCTGAACCTACTTAAGTGTCAGGCATTGTTTTCATGGTGCCTTCAAGAGCACTGTAGGTTTTGGAAAAGGAAAGCCCCAATGTTGTAAGGTTCTGTAAACAGCAGAAACTGCTTACCTAAAGTGGACTCCTTCTAGATTGGTCTGTGAGAATAATAGAATGTTTCATAAAAAATACTCAAAAAATCAAAATTACTCAGAATACATGAGAAAAATGTCAGTGAGGACCCAAGGCTCCTTCAAATCCAGGTTGCTGTTCCTCACGGCAAACAGAGCCTAATTGGTTTGCCAGCTCTACCCAAAGCCCCAATAAGGAAACATGCCTGCTTTGTAGCAAGAGGGATTTAATTTGAACAGAGAAAAAAAAAATGTACTGATATGAAAGGAACTACAGTGGCTTATGAAGAAAACAACCTTAAAATTTATTCCTCAGGAAATATTTATTGAGCACTCACTATGTGTAATGAGCTGCTCTGTACTAAGCAAACTTACTGGTAAATAAAATAAAGATTCTTGCCCAAGCAATGTGTACACCCCAGCATGGGGTCTAAGGGAGACCAACCTTGAGTATGGAGAGCTGTCTGAGTCCAAAGTGGGAAGAGTACGGTGTGAGTGCAGTGGATACAGTGCAGTGTAGGTGCAGCACTGTGGGTACAGTGCAGTAAGGATATAGACCAGTGTGGGTACAAACCAGTGTGGGCACTGTGGCTACATCCCAGTGGCAGGACAGTCCAGTTTGGGTACAACTCAGTGTGAGTACAGTGTAGCGTGAATACAGCCCAGTGTGGGTACTGCCCAGTGTGAATACAGCCCAGGGTGGGTACAGCCCAGGGTGGGTACAGCCCAGGGTGGATACAGCCCAGTGTAGATACAGTGGACACAGTCCAGTGTGGGTACAGTGCCATGTGGATATTGTGCCATGTGGGTACGATGTATATGTCCCAGTGTGGGTAGAGTGCAGTGTGGGTACTGCCCGGTATGGGTATAGTGGATACAGTGCCATGCAGGTACAGTGCCGAGTGAGTATGATAGGTACGTCCCAATGTGGGTGTAGTGCAGTGTGGATACAGTCGATAGTGCCATGTGGGTACTACTCGCAGTGGGCACTGTAGATACAGTGCCTTGTGGGTACAGTGCAGTGTGGATACAGTGAATACAGTGCCAGGTGGGTACAGTCTAGTGTGAGTACAGTGCAGAGTGGGTGCCACACGGCGTAGGTACAGTGGGTACAGTCGGGTATGGTGACGAGGACAAGGCTTTCACTTGGCAGACACTAGGATGTGAGTGAAGCATTCGGCTGGGCTGCAGGAAAGTCAGGAGGAGGAGGGATGGAGGCTGTGGGTTTAGACAAGACCAGAACACGAAGACGCCCACAAGCCACGCCATGGAACCTGCACTGCATTCTGGAGAGAAAGACGCCTGACGAGGTGGAGAGGGGAGTAGATTAGATGAAAAGGGCAGAGGGTGCTCCGGTGTGTGCTTGAAGAATGGCAGGACCAGAGCAAGAGACCAGTTCGGCCACCTCCGTAATGATGCAAGTGAGAGAGAGGAGGCCATGAGTGACTGTCTAAAAGGACAGGATTTTATAGCCTTTGAATGGAATCTGTGAAAAGTGCACTTTAAAAGAGAGCAAGCTTTGAGCTTGGGTGAGTGGCGGTCGTATGGAGTGTCGCACACACAGAAGGGGAACAGGGCCAGAGGGGAGTGCTAAGCCGAGTTTAGGTCGTGGGTTCTGAGAGCCTGCCGGGAGGTTTGGGAAGACGTGCCCCAGCAAGCGGGGCAGTTGGGGAGAGAAGACAGAGACACATCTGCTTTTGGGGTCACCACTACGAGTTGCGTGTGACCCCAGGTCAGGTGGCACAAGGTCCAGAAGAACCCTAGGTGTGGGTAAATGAGATGACACAGCCCCAAAAAGAGCAGTACACACTTTTTTCTGCAGACTAGAGGCAAATCACTGAAATCCCAAATAGCTCAGTTGCCTAGCTGAGGCTAGCTCAGTCCTAGGGGGAGCCTCATTGACTCGTGAGAATGTTTTAGAAATGTGGACTTCAAACCCATTTCCTCCAGCACGACTTAAAACCCCTGTCTGACTTTCCCTGGATATGTAACAGTTGATTCACCCAGGCCCTTAGAGAGCTTCGCGGGAGGCCCTGTCTCAGCAGGGCAGCTTATCCACAGCCCTGCTAATCCACCTGCAAGTGATTGGATTAAGCCTGCTCCACACTCAGGCTCTCAAAACCGAAGCCTGTTTTCAGGGGCACAGTGGATAAGAGAAGCACAGTGGTCACTTAGAAATTCTCGACCTCCCAATCCACAGTGCTCAGGGTGATGTGATTTACTGCCAGTGTGTCCTGCTTTGTGGTCTCCGTGGAACAGAAGCAGTGGCTGCTCGAGACTGAATTCTTCCCCAGCTGACCCTGGCAGCCTTCGCAGCTGTGCATACTGCAGGAGGACAGAGCAGGGTCAGTTGCCACCAGTGTTTCCAAGATGGTCAAGAAGCAACCGTGTTCACCTCACCTTCCTGTCCGGACTCAGTGACACTGTGGTTTTCATTCCTCAGTTCCTGATGTCAGAGGTGGGGGACAGTCCCAGTCAGGTCAGCATAAACATAAACCCACTCATGTGGGGTCTATGGGGTGTCATTATTTTCCTCTCACACACATTCACCTAACACGAGGCACCCCAAGGCATCCCAACCTGTGAGATTCTCAATGAATTTTTTACAGTAACCAGGACATGCTCCCATTGGAAAAAACATGTCATTTCAAATAATAGCAGATAAAAAATATATATATATATATATAAAGAAAAGAGCAAGGAGGCACACTGGAGATCATTTTCTCCCTTAGCAGTGTGGTGGTCAGAGTCACAGGTGTGGACAAAATAGTACAGGGGCCAATACACTTTTTCTATAAAGGGGCGAAGACCAAGAATTTTAGGCTTTGGGGGCCAGAAGGTCTCTGCTGAAACGATTCCACTCTGCCATTACAGCACAAAAGCAGCCGTAGACAATGCATAAAGATATGAATGCGGCTGTGTTCCTGCTAAAGTTTATTCACAAAAACAGCCGATAGGCCACGTGTGGCTTGCAAACAGTAGGTGGCCAAGCAATAGTCTGATGCAATCCAAAGACACAGAGTGGGACACAAAAGAGGACAAAACCTTCACTAACAACAGAACTTAAAGGATGGGGAGTAGAGCGGAGTGAACGCCAGATTACAGTGGGTTGGAGAGTCGTGAGTGTATGTACATGTACACGTACACACATATACCCACATATATAATGTGTATGCACATATATACACACAGATGTGTATATGCACACACTTTTTCATGCGTGTGGATATACCATACAAATACCCTTCAAGATTTCTGTTTCTTGTTTAGATCGGATATACTGGATAAGCCCCCTATTGAAAAAGCAGTTCTGCATAAAATAATGCATCTCTGACCTGCACTGGGAGTAAGGAGCCCTCAGAAGAACACGGAAACAGGAGGGAAAGAGGACGCCCCGTGTGTGTTTGCACCAACTGTGGAAAACACTGAGCTCTCCTCTTAGCAGCTGCATTCGGCCCAGATGAAGGGAGAGGAAGTCTCTGCCCAAGCAAGGTGGGAAACCACATAGGAGCCCCCTACTGTGTTAATTACACGCCTATCACCTTAGGTGTTCCATTGCTGAAAAGACTCACAAGATTCAGTTTCTACTCACAGAACACATTTATCACAAATTCAGCCCAGCAGCAGCAGCAGGACAAGTGTTAAAAGGGCTCAGGAGACCCAGGCCATGTCTGCTTTGTCCTCCCACAGCTGGGTGTTACAACAGAGCTCCGTCACCAGGTTTTGATCAAGCACTGGAGAGTGTGTGTATGAGCATGTGTGTGTATGTGTGTGTATGTGAAGCACTTTGGTACCAGGAAGCCTGTTCATGGTGGGGGTCTCTCATAGACGCATGCTAGCCACATAACCTGCCTTAACTATCAAAGCCCAAGCCCCATCCGCAGCCTCTTCCAGAACCAGGAACAAATCATAAATGTAAGTATTATTACTAAACAGCGCTGGCAGGCTGTTACCTTCTGCTCTGAAACGACTCACTGATCTGTGATTACAGAACACTGTTTAGTGAACAGATTCCAAAACCTTGGCTAAGGGTCAGTGGCTTAGAAGTCAAGCACGTGTCAGTATAGCCCAGTGGAGGTGAACCCGCGCCACTTGTCATATCAAGCTGGGGTTCCTCGGTGTCAGGAATACCTCTGTGATCCAAGGCACCTCAAGAGATAATTTGACTTAAAGTGGTCCCACATGGGTACTACCCAGGTAACAGGGGCCAGTCACAGAGTGTCCTTACAGAAGCCTGGACAGCACAGCCTACTACGAGCCCAGGCTATCTGGTGTAGCCTGCTGTTCTCAGGCTACAAACTGGTTACTGTGTTGAATACTACAGGCAATTGGAACACAATGGTAAGTATTTGTGTACCTAAACAGAGAAAGGGCACAGTAAAAATATGGTATTATAATCTTAGGGGACCGCTGTCATATATGTAGTGTGTCATTGACCATATATACCACATGACTATATTTGAAATTATTTGTAAATGAATTAAACAAAAGTTGTGACATGTCTGTAAAAGGAGACTAAGTGAAGAAGATTGAATGACATTGTTCACCATTTGGTCCAGAGGTACAAAGGTGTGGACCAGAAGGAGGAGGGAGGTGTGCCGGGCCGTCTGAAGGACAGAGCCCAGACTCACTCCAGCTGTCGCTGCCAGGTTGGCCCCGCTTGCTAGACCATCTGTTTTGTTTTGGTTCTTGGTTTTGATAAGAAACCAGAAAAGTGACTTTTTTGGTGAAATCTCCTGATCTTTAAATGTTGGAAGCTCATTCCATTAAAACAAAACAGGTCTGCGGGCCCGAGCAGTCATCTGTGACCTCAGCCTCAGGGTGCTGGTGACAGTAGGAAGAGGTCACCCTCTAGGACAGGACAGAGGTGCCCAGTGGTAGGAGGTCACCTTGGGCCAGAGGGGCTGTGGTCCATGGCACAGAATGGGATCGAGCTGTGGACACTGAGGGTAGCTGCTTTTCCTCTGAGACAGGAGGGACAGAGGTTTAGGTTTGGCATTTTACAACTTGCATGGGGAGGTTTCTAAGACTCCGATGTTCTATGAACAGACTACCCTTGACTTCAGCCAAGCACATCTGAGTCAGGAAGTTGATATATAACCAAACTGAACCTTCATGTCACAGCACTGGGACAGCAAAGATACTAAGTAAATAAAACATTCAGATGCTGGATAAAATCAGAACTTTTGGAAAAAATCTTGGAAACGTGGTCTCTCTTGCTACCAGGTAAGTTGACAGAAATTAAACAAAGGGAAATTATCCTTAAATAGTCACTAAAGGATGAGTGGGTTTCCTGGAACCATACAACAAGGGAATCGCTTTTCTGAAGATGTTTTCTGAAGGGAGACTACCTACAGTTTGAGAAGCCAGAGAACAAACAAGGTAAGAAGAAAGAAGGGGAAGAAGGAAAGAGAATGGATAAAACACCATGCTGATGTTTTGAAAGGCACAAAGAAATGGCAAGGTGGACTCTGGGCCACAAGTTAAAAAGTGACATTGTTCACTGAGGTCCTCAGGAACTTCCAGACAACCTGGCATGACAGAGAAAAACCACGAGGTCTGAGTTCAAATCCACCTCTGCTGCTTGGGAGAGGAGGCTACCTTTGCAGACTCCGTCTCCTCGCTGCCCTCTGTATATGGAGAACCTGTGTGGTGGCCAGCAGGTGAGAACTCAATGAAAGCGGTTTCTCTTTTCAGCCTAGACCTCCATACATCTGTATGTTTTTGGTTTGGGGGAATATTTTTTGTGCCCATTCTCAGCAACTACTGATCTCCCTTTCTGCTATTTCAAAGAACCAACACTCTGTGTAAAAAGGCCATGTACCATGCTGCAGTCTTAAACACAGGACAAGAGTGCATATTTGATCAAGATCTATGTAAATTCCACGCACCAACAGAGTGAATATTTTCCTTTGCTTTGAAAATGCAGTTCGCCTCTGTCTGTATTTGTGTTTCTACAAGTGCCGGAGCCTTCATTTATTTTCAATCACCGTTTTATAGTCAACCTTTCCCATCCTAAATTCCTCCTTGAAAAAGTAATGTCTCCCCCAACAGATATAGGTCTTTACAAAAAAATAACTTTTTGTGTACCTTGTATTCTATATGTGAGATGCTTTCGAGAGTATCACTAAGCCAAAGTCCAATCCTTACAATTTATCTCGAATATTGCCTTGGCTACAGTTTTGAATCACATTTGCCTGCAAAATTATGAGGTGGCTTTCTCTAAAATCCAAATGTATGTAAACAGTGTTTTTAGTACATTTTTAAAGTGTATAATACAGTAGTCATTTTTGTATTAATAATTCTATAGCATTAAGATTAAAAATATAGATTGCCTTTTCCCCCCTCTGAGAAGACTTGGTACTGGATTGTCCAGAGGACATTTCTTGAGCTTTTCTGTGCATAGGAACTATGTGGGGGATCTTGTTAAAATGCAGACTCTGACTCAGTAGGTCTGGGGTAAAGCAAAGATTCTGCATTTCTAACAAGCTCCCTGGTGAGGCCAATGCTACAGGCTCAAGGACCACATTTGGAGAGGCAAAGAGACCAGGGCAGTGGTTTTCAGCTGTAAGTCTGCAGGCAGCTTCCCCAGGGCACTGTAAAAGCAGAGTTCCCTGGGTCCCACCCCAGAAATTCCAATATAATTGGTCTGGAGGGTGGTTGGGCTTCTAGAAGTATGTAAAAGTACCCCAGGTGATCCTAAAGTGCAGCTTAGGTGGCAAATCAGTAGTTTAAGGCGGGTCCAGCTGATAGAAATTTCACATGCTCAACTGTGAGCTTCTGCAGGGCAAGGTTTGCAGCTCTGACATCTCTTCCTCCTGGAAGGCTTTGTATAGAGACTGTTACGGAACTGCGGCATTGTTAGCAATGTTATCCACATACTTAAAATTAAATATGATCCCTGTGAGGTAAATTATCAAGCTCTTTTTACCACTTACATTTGGACCAGCACCTTTGAGTCTGTACTTCCCACTGATGCAATCCAAGTGGTCCAGTGTGAGAGTTTTTATAGCCTTTTATCTTTGATCTCATTTAAGTGTCTTACACAAAAACTCTGGGAGGAAGATACAGTCTTCTGCCTTCTCCAGATATGAAAGCTGAGGTCAAGGTGGATTAAATATTTGTGTAATTAGGGGCTAGTCTACAGCTATGCTTCCCAGAGGAGAACAGTATTCTGTCTCCATTTTGTAGAACAACATAAGCACACTAAATGCTTTGGCAAAGTCTTAAGATAAGATCTTACGTTCCTGAGGATTTCATGGGTGGTGTGTGGTTCTCAAAGAGCCCCAGGCTATATCCCAGGTGATATCAAAGATGGGCAAAGCTATGACTCTGCCTGGCTTAATGACCTACAAGGGTATCCTCACACCTGCAGAAAGCCTACCCATGAAGACACAAATTAATACTATATGACATATACTGTAAGAAACACAAATAGAATAAAAGAAACACATTGTGAAAAACGGATTTGGCTGAGGGCACAGGTGAAGAAAGAGATGCTAGATTTAGAGGATTCCTTGAATAAATTTTAAAAGTCCTCCAGACTTCTATTCCCCTGGTTTGGAACTGGTGATAGTGATACTCCACTGATACTCTCTCAGGTCTACAGTCATAACTTGTCACATTACTACCTATTGGCAACTCGAGCTTAGGTTCTGGTGAATTTTTATAATACGGTTGAACTTCTATATGAAAGATCACCATTTTTTCCACTTATTTTTGATCTCCTCTCTGAGGCCTCTAGGGAATAATCCACAGGTTTATTGAATAATTATATGAACATGAAGACAACATCTTTGTGTGGCTATAACAAAATACCTGAGACTGGGTAATTTACTAAAAAAAAAACCAGAAATTCATTTTCTCACAGTTCTGGAGGCTGGGACGTCCAAGATCAAGGCACCAGCAGGTTCAGTGTCTGGTGAAGGCCCAAATATTGCTCATAGATGGTGATATCACACGGCAGAAGGGATGGAAGGGAACGCGGGATGAACGCTGCAGCCTCACATGGCAGAAGAGCAGAAGGGAGCGAACCCACTCCCTCAAGCCCTTTTATAAAGGCCCTGATCCCACCTGTGAGGGCTCTGACCTAATCACCTCTTAAAGGCCCCACCTCTTAAGACTATCCCGTTGGCAATTAAGTTTGAATATATGAGTTTGGGGGGACACATTCAGACCATAGCAACAACAAATGAGCCCTCCAGTGGTGAGATTCCACAGGTAAGAAAGGAACCAGGGCTTACTGTGTGCAAGATTCCTACTGTGCACGTCCCTGTTCTGACACACGGACATGTTCTTGGTAAAACAAACCACTGCAAAAGAATTGTTTCACTGGAGAGTTCAAATCCAGGGCTCATTACAAAGGCCACATTTAACCAATCAGCCCCAGCATGTGCATGCAGATGGGGATCACAGTGTTGGGGTGACTGCTTATGTTCAGACTTAAGTAAATCTATTCCTTGCATTTCTGAGACTTCCAAGGGTGGGGAGATTCTGATAATGTTCAGTCGTCCCAAAGGGCACTGCTGCTGTCCTGCCAGGTCCCACTCTTTTCTAACATTGAGCCACTAAGTACTGCTGATTTGCAATGTTGCCCACAGGCACCAGGTTAACTGTATATCAGAGAGGTCCCCAAGCAGGGCTGCTTGAGCCCCAGTGTGATCCAGTATTTCAATCTCTTTATCCAGAACCCTGCACCCACAGGTCTGTCTGATACAAACCAAACTTGGGTCCCGGCAGGCACATGCACTCCCAATGTCTACTCCCCACCCACGTCATCTAAAGACACCTCTGGAAGCCTTTTTCATGACAAGTTTCCTTCCAGGAGACTTTGAACAAATAAATGTCACTCAGGCTCTCCCACCAGTCTACCCGTCATGCCCAAATCTTCTGGACACGAGCAGTGGGCACAACCGAGACAGAAGCAAAGATCAGTAAAACAGAAAGGTGTTTTTCCATAGAAACAAGAAAATAAATGAAGGAAATGCCATTTTCACCTAAGGCCCCTTTTTCAAAGCCAATAAGCACAACATTTCCAGAACAATAGGAATCTATTGGTGTTGTTATAGATGTTATTGGGATCCAAATCAATTTGCCAAATGGGAAAGCCCAAATCAAATTATTATTCAAGTAAACAAACCGAAAATAAAGGCATTCCCAGATGCTTTTGACAAGGGGCAAATGGACCACTAAATCAAACATTTCATAAATAAATTAGCAAAACGCATTATGTAACACTCACATTAATGACACACACCAGATTGCCAAGGTTCTTAATCAAATCTTTTCAATCTAGGCCCTTCTATTGCGAAAGGGTGCTTCTTACAGACATCTCATAACATTAAGCAAGTCTCTCCAGTGACGTTTCTGCCATCATCAAATGTTTTCCTTCTGATCTGTCTCCAGGCCTGACATTTTTGCAAATTAAACCGGATTACATTTTCCATGATGGCTTAAATTCAATTATCCAAATAACTAACCAGCCAGCTCCATGACTAAATTATCCACCTGCTGCCTGAACTTTTTGACAACGTGCCGGCTTCACTTCTATTTTGAAAAGTGGACATAGGTCTGGATTTCTCTTGGAAAAGAATCTGAGAATGATCTTTCCTTTATAAAATCACTTCAGGGGATACATGATCAGACCCTCATGGTAAAAGATTCAAACAATAGAGAAATGGTCGAAAGCAAGGGCTGAACGTTCTTCTTCCCTGACCCAGTCCTTCTCTCCTCCCAATGTCATTCTTCCTGTCTGCTTTCTTGACCACTTATGTAGGTTTCCAATTTAACACAATCTCAAACAATGCCAGAAGAGACATCTCTCCCTGTGTGCATATCTGTAGGTCACACGGGAGTCACCTTTTTATTGATGAAAATACTGCAATATTGCCTTTCTATGAAAGACTTCATAGGTGTCTATTCCCTCCAACAGTGTACAAAAGTGCCTTTTCCCTTCACACTCATCAGCACAGCATACTATATTTCATACTAGACACCTTTGAATTTTTGCCACATGATAGGTCAAAACGACTTAGTATTTTTACTTCTATTGTCAAGGGTGTAAACAAAAAAAAAATCACAAGATTAAAAACTGCCAAAAATATGTGTTGGTAGAAAACTTTTAACTAATGAATGAAGATGGTAGAGTCAATTTTCTGGCAAATACTGAATGAAAGAAGCAAGACATAAGAGAAATATTTGTTCAAGGTCATATTTGGATAAAAGAATAAAAGTAGAGAAGGATTTCTTAGATTGGGCAGCAGCTCCGAAAAGAAGAGTTTTGAAAAATGAGGAGAGAATTGAACTGTCTGGGCTTTTACATTGTTGTGATTATATTTGTTTACGTTGCTGCCTTAACAGGCTACCACAAACTGAAAGTAACACAAATTCATTGTCTTACAGGTCTACAGGTCAGAAGTCCAGCAGGGGTCTCACCAGGCTAAAATTAAGACGTCAGCAGCTGCGTTTCTTTCTGGAGTCTCCAGAGCAGCATTTGTGTCCCGTGCATTTGGATTGTCGGCAGAATTCAGCTCCTTGTGGTCATAGAACTGAGGTCCCTATTTTCTGCGGGCTGTATCCTGAGGGTCATTTCCACCTTCCAGAGGCTACTGCATTTCTTCACTCATGGCCCCCTGCCTACATCTGCAAAGCCAGTAACGTGGGAGGAGTTCTTCTCACATCACGTCCTCGACCTACTCTTCTGCCTGCCTTTTCCTCCTTTAAGAGTACGTGTGATTAGATTGGGCCCACCTGGGTAAGCCATGCTATTTTTCTCTATTTTAAGGCCAGCTGATTAGCAACCGTAATTCTCTTTTACCATGAAACATAACACATTCTAAGGTTCTAGGGATTGGAATACCTTTGCGGGGTTGCAGCGGGAGTGGTTGGGAGGGTGGTTGCGTAATTGTTCTGCCTACCAATTTTAGCATAATGGAATATTCATGGAAGTACCAAGGAACCATGTACCTTGTGTTTTATTGGGTTTTGTCCTTAACTGCTGAATTTTAAAAAAGAAAACAAAAGAGAAGGAAAACCAATTCTGACCCTCCACAAAGCTTCATGGGATATTTCTGGAAGCCCCTGATTCAGTCACTTGCCACGTGGAGACTGCTGTCTCTTCCTCTAAACCCTTTCCCTGACTGCTGGTCACTGGACATCCCTGTGACTTCATCATGGTCTTCCAATGTACCAAAGCCATGCCTGCTTCAAGAGAAAGCAGGGGACATAGCCCCTCCCTCGATCTGTGGCATCCTCCACTGCCTGGGTACTCCAGCGGCCCTGCCAGTACTGCTGGGTCTCCCCAGATCTCTTGCTTCCTGTGAGTCTTGGGAGGAACTAGGTGATATATGGGGGGCCCTTCGCCCCCCTCCTCTCTCCTTTGAGAGGCAGAGCAGGAGACTCAGGCTGATTGACACTGGACAGGCCACAGTTCATCAGACATGTACAGAGGGATCTGATTCTTACATGTACAAACATGAATATGTGTATACATGTGTGTATATGCATATATGTATGTATGTATACATATAGGCACACACATATGTGAGAGGCAGATACACACACACGCACGCACAATGAAACAAATCATCTGCTTTTCTCCCAAGAAGTTCAAAACACTATTTTTATTGCATTATTTATTGTAAATGGGTCTTTGTAGGGGTACACATAAAGCAATAGTGTCCTTTGCCAAATTGCAACATTGAGACCTAAGAATAAAAGTCTTTTCCTCAAGTTCATCAGGACAATTAAAGCCATCAACGCTGGTATGGGACAGTCCTGGTTGGAAATAAACCATCACTCTGCTTTTTTCGAAGAGCTTGTGCTCTAATGAGATGGCCCACACACACTGCGGCAAGACTTAGACATTGGCTGAGATGCCTCCTCTGTAGAATCCTTCCCAATGGCCTCTTGAATGTTCAGCCAGGAAAAAGCTGCGGAAATGACAAAGCACCTAGAGCTATGGCTACCCTTGGGCTTCCTAATAAACATTATCATCTGAAAAATGGCATGTGTTTCCATGTGGCAGAACTGCTGGGACGTTCATTCTGGGGATGAGCCTCAAGATTTGGGCATCTTGGCCAGAGCCTGCTTTGCCCCCGTCCTACTGTGTGCACTGTGATAGAAAGCTACACAAGATGGTATCTTTACACCATAAATTTCTATCCAGTTCACTAAGGAAATGGAGTTGATTCCATCAACTCAGAATCCTGGGAAATTGAGGTATCACGTAGAATCACTGATGGTGCTTTCAAGTTTATGTAATCTAATACCTTATTTCACAGAAACAGAAGGTAAAACTCAACAAGTGGCATGACTTGCTCAAGGTTATGCACCTAGTTCTTGTCAAAGCTGGATCACCAAACCGCCAGTGACTCCACTGTCCTCTGTTCTGTGCTGCCTCTCTGCCGCTCAAGGATTCCTAATACTCAAAAAATGAAATTAACAGGCTTCTGGATAAAGAGGACACATAGGATATGTTAACTTGCTTGACTATAGTAATCATTTACTACGTATACATATATCAAAACATCATGTTATGTACCTTAAATACATAGAATTTTTACGGACCAAAAAAAATATGGTGCTTGGAGTACACTCTTTCAAATCACCATCCTCCCCAGACTCCAATGAAGCAACGGCAAGGGAATAAGAGAAGTTAACAGAAAAAAAATGTTGGAATCTTGAAAGCAGATGGATCAGTGTTAATTAAATCTAGAAATCTGAATCCTTAGCCAACGAGAACCTGAAATACATCACAGACCTCCCCAAAGGTTTGGGAATTGTTTGCACCTAACCTTTGGAATGGGAGGTCCTGGTGTAGCATGAAAAGGAGAATGTATGGAAAGTCTGATTAAGAGGCAGTTAGAACCTGGATCTCTCCCATAGGTCCATGCAGCCAAGCCAGTGGTCCTCCCTCACTACAGTGGAAGAATGGCAGTGGGTAAGTGAGAATGATGGTTTACAGATGCTGAGTCTGACAAGATCAGGTGTCCAGAGATCATAACTAATAGTATTAAAAATTGTTTTCTTCAATATTTGTCACATCCACTCCCAAATTAAACACAAGACTTATAAACGGTGAAGACCAGAGCTACCCCTACTGTATATGCATACAGGGTATGATGCCAACAACATCCCCAGGTCATCCCCTTTTCCCTTGGTGACTCTGAGTTTATCGAAAGAGCCAACCTGGTAGACCTCACTTAATCAAATGAGCTTTAAAAGAAGGTGAAACATCAGAGAGACACTTTTCCACTGGTCTAATAGAAAGTAGACAGCCCTATTGTGAACTATATGTGGGGACCCTGTGGCAAGGAACTGTGGGAGGTTTCTAGATACTGAAAGTGGTCCCCAGTGGATGTTGAGCAAGATGAGAGCCTCAGTCATACAACCACAGGGAAATGAATTCTGCCAACAGCCAATGAGCCTGAATGAGAATCACAGCCCTGGCCAACACCTTGACGTCAACCCAGTAAACTCAGAACAGAGAAACCAGCCAACCCAGACCCTGACCCTCAGATCGTGGCAACTGAGAAAATGAATTTATGTTGTTTTAAGTCACCAGGTTTGCAGTAATCCATTACACAGCAGTGGAAAACCAATACCTCTGGAAAGTGGAGAAAAGTGGCCAAGAAGAAATAAGGTAGAAGTAGGCCACAGGCCAAGTGCACTGCTACTTTAGCAGAGGGAATTTTTCATCTTATGTTCTTCAGATTTGTCTCCCCTGATTCTAACCGGAGAGCAGACTACATTTCCCATTTTCCAGACTCAAATCGGAGACAGGCTTTGAGGAGATGGTCATGACCGGGCTCTTGTCCCTTTCACTCCTGGGTGGGGCTGGACTTGGCCAAAACTGACCAGACCCCAAGGCAGAATGTTCTATACAATATGATCCTAAAATGAGGGTGGGCAGAAACATGACTCAGAATAAATAGCCCAAGAGAGAAAAGTCAAAGGCAGAGAGTACAAACCTGGAGCCCTAATTATAGATAGGGCCAAAGCCAAGAACCAAAAATGGAGACCCAGAGCAAAGGAGGTCTTGTGCCATTTCTGGGAAGAGTTATGGTACAGTGGGCACCTCAACAGACAGCAGGTGAGTGGTGTGGCTGTGCCAGGCTGCTGTAGAAGTGTAGGGTCACACAATCACTGTGGCCCTTCACCGAGCTCTAGTACACAGATGTGGGCAGTCTCCAAAGCAAGCCATCATTAGTGCCTTTGGAAGGTTTTCTACAGGTCCACTTTGGAATCTGTGTGTGGGGACATAAACTAAGAACCCACACGCCATGGCTGGGGTCAGTTGTGTGTAGGAAATTCCCCTCTGCCACCCACCTCCCACCCTGAAGCCTCCCAGATTAAGGTAGGCATTGCTGGGGATACCCTGCCACAGGTCTTTGTGGATCTCCAAAGGTGGTCTCCAATGGCATGGTTGTAATGACAATTGATGATCTTAGAAGTACCTCAGGTGGCAAGTCATCCACCTTATGATAAGAACAGTAAATAGAAGTCCCAGAACATTTTGGCACAGGCTCACCCTTTCACAGCCCATCAGAAAATCTAAATGTTGGGAGGGACTTTAGTTAGAATCTGTCCCACCCTCCCTAAACTGGTAGGAAAACTTAAGTTCAAAGATAGTATGTGATGATGGAAGAACCCAATGCCTATCTTCGAATATCCCAACACAGCTGTAGGAGAAAGTGTCAAAGAAAGGACAAAGTTATAGACCCAACTCTATGCTCATGAGTGGGTGTGATCTCAGACACGTTACTTCAGATCTCTGAATTTGAGTTTCCTCATTGGCAAAAATGAGTATAATGAATACACACGTAGGAATTTTATGAAGATTGGACAAGACAACCCTAGAGAAACCACACAGCATAGTGCATGGCATGTAACTTTTCTGTGCACTTTCTTGTGGTTTTAGGATGAACTGTTCTTGTCTCTCTCCTCTTTTAATGCCTTCCCCAGAATCACCTTGAAAGAACCCAAAATACTGATTTTCTGAATCAGTAGTCCTGAATTCTAAATCTTAGAACAAATTCATCATCTTTTCCAGAATAAAATATAGCTGGTGTTCCCAGCACCCTACAACAGCCTCCTGGCCTTGTAAGAAAACTCACAGTCTGGTCCACAGAGCAGATGCAGGAAAGATCAAAGCCCCAAGTCCCAGTCCTGAACACAGTGAAAGACAAGCTGTCTTGAAAGGATCAGCTTGCTCCTTTGTAGGATGCTTCAAGCATGTTAAACAGGAACTAAGCTGCAACAATGAAAACAAGACTCAGGGCAATGAAAGTGCAACCATTAAATTTTCATGATTTCAGAGCTCAGGACACACGAGTTCATCATTATGACACTTTATATGTCAGTGAATTTATAATGAACATAGCTGTTGAAAATCAGCGCTATTCATGGCGATAGCTTAGCACATAATGCTGGCATTTTAGAAATTCTTATCAAATCTACTATAAAAACTAAAGAAATCTTTAATAAGTAAAAGAACCTAAATGCCCCAGTGCTGCTAACATTTTTTCAATAGGCTGAAAGAGGTTGATAGTTGTCTGCTAATGCTTTCTGGCTATGGCACCATGGTGAAATCAGTTGGGCTTTTTTTTTTCTTTTTCCCCAGAAGGGAACTTGATGCAGAAAGTTTGGTGATTTGTTTAGTTCATGGGTAGTAAAGTCTGGGCTGGCTTCCATTGCCTATCTTCCAGTCCAGAGTAATTTTCACAATATT
Source organism: Indri indri (assembly GCA_004363605.1). NCBI lineage: Eukaryota > Metazoa > Chordata > Mammalia > Primates > Indriidae > Indri > Indri indri. The sequence goes on from RJWJ010000152.1 coordinate 33,410, forward strand.
TCAATCCCCAACCCATCATCTCTTTCTCTCTCCTCTGTCTCTTTCTCTCCCCCCTTTCTCTTTGTCTCTCTCTCTCTCTCTTTCACACACACACACACACACACACACACACACTGATCAAACAGAGGAACCCCTCAAGGGGATCAACTTGTACTTTGGTATTATAGCCGCCTCCTTTCTATCCTAGGAGTGTTGCTCTGACTTGTTACCTATTGGCTCCATGGTCTGAGGATCCTCTTCTCAGATTGGGTTGTCCCAGACTATAGACCCTGAGACAAGGATTTGAGTGTAAATGGTTTATCGTGTGTGGGGGGAGATGATGACCTCAGGTGGGGAGTGGGAATGAGTCAGGGATGGGAAGGCAGCCAATAGAAGGTGTTTTGATGAGCAGATTACTACTGAAGGTGACTAGAGCTCAGTCCCACTGGGGACCTCTGGGAGACTGCATAGAACATGCCTTAGAATTGTTCCCCTTCCAAGGAGAACAAGAGCTAGGGTATTTATCCACTAACTTCTTTTTGTTTTTGGTTCAAGGCTGCTCCAGATAAACTCCTCTGTACTTCTGCTCTGCCCTGCACATAGACCAAGTACGCTCCTGTAGCCAGCAAAAGTCTTCAGCCTTTCTTAGGTGTTGGCAGTGGAAAGTCATCAACATGCACAGGAATGGTGAGTGGTGAGCAAACGTGGACCAGGCACTGACAATGTGTGCTTCATTCTGTCTATCAACCTCCTCACTCCACACTCTCCCCATGACCCTTCTACCACTGTCTTTTCCTTCCTAACAGGCCACTCAGAGATGGACCCTGGGAGTTCTCTCTGGAGGACCCAACCTGTAACCTGCCCTCATGCACAGTCCTGACCAGGACCAATAAAGACAAATAACAGAGGGACAGGGGCAGACGGGCACCCAGTGAGAGGCGGCACATGCGGTGGAGAGGAGGCTGGATACCGGAGTTCCACAGCCTGGGATGGAGCCCAGACGGCCTACTTTCCACTCCAGAGTTATTTCAACGCTGGACCATGGTATTTTCCATGAGCCAACTCTATCAGCCAGACTTCTAAAAGATCCTCCAAAAAAGAAGCACCAGGGATGTGTCATGTTAACACGAGACCTTGTACAACCACCACCACCAGCCCAGGAGAGGCCTGGTGCTCAGAGGGCCAAGCCATGCAGAAAGAAAAGGCTGTTGTTTTCTGGAAGAGCCTGTAAACATTCTGGGAGGGAGTTGCTGGGGGTGAGTTCCAGCTTGGCAAACTAAAAGCAATGGCAGAGCCGTACAGAGTCATTATAATCCCACAGACCGCCAGCCATGGAAGGAGAGCCATGTGGAATTGACTGGGCATGAGAGCACAGCCCAGAAGATTTTGATTTTAACACAATTTGACTGTAAGAAAAAGAACATAAACAGACCCTGGAGGGGAAAAAAATGGTGCAAAGTACATGTGAGAAAAATTCTCGTGTGTGTACATACATGAAAAGAGACAATGAGAAAGAGAAAAGCACAGAAATAAATAGAAAGGCAGAGAACTAAGTGGGGAGGGAGAGAAAATGAAAGGAAAAATTAAAAGATGGGGGAAAGGAGGGAAATAATTTTTCACTTGGGATTTTTATTTCTAAACAACAGAAAATAAGTCTGATTGATTCAAATATAACATTATGTATTAGAAGGCTAGTTCATAAAGAGAAAAAAAGTGCAATAAGTAGGACGCAGGAAAACAGAAGAACAAGAATGAGGCAGTCCAGCTCCCCAGGGCCTGGCAGCAGGAGCAATGGGGTCATCTCTTTAGCTGTCTGCACCCAGCACTGACCATTTCTATCAACATGCTCCCAAAGACTCAGATTCCCAGGAGAAAGATTCTGTTTTGATCATATGACCTACCTGTGGTTGAGGATTTGGGGAAAGGGGCTTGACTGACAGGCCTACACAGATCACATAGAATGAGAGCAGGGTTTCTCTATGATGATACCAAAATAAAGAGCAAGAGACGCCAGGCAGGCAAAGGCATCAGCTGTCTGCCATCAAAAGGAAAACCCCAAAGATAGGAAGACAGTGGGCATCAAAGGAGTTAGAAGAAGATCAGCTACAAACCTGGGAAAAACTAGGAAGAAAATTACATGGGGAAGAGCAGCTAGTAAAAGAGGAAGAAAACTAGCTTCTGTATGAGAAGGGGCCAGAGAGAAGGGCAAAGAGAGAGAAGAGAGTGTCATGGGGTGGAGACGATGGCAGGGAACCACTTAGGGCTCGCTCATGACTCATGGGTTTGTGATGATGCCTGTGAAGTAGATGACAAGTAGGAGGGGTCCCAGGCCACCCCAAGAAAATGGGATTTGACATCCACTCCATTTGGCATGGACATTCACTAAGAGATTTCATATCCATGATTGGTTTTGTTCCAGTTTTCTTGCTGTATAACAAAGCACCCCAAAACTTAGTAGCTTAAAACAACTTATTTTTACCTCTCATGGTTCTTTGGTTTGACTGGACTGAGTGGAGTGGTTTTCACTTGGTTTGTCTCATGCACATTCAGTCAGGTTTGGCTGGGGCTGCAGTCATTTGAAGCCTCAACTGGTCTGGAACATTCATGATGACTCATTTACACAACTGGCAGATGATACTGCAGCTCGGCTGGACGTATCAGCTGAAAACACCTCCATTGGCTCGGAAGTTCCACAACATGGCATCTGGGTTCCCAGAGGGAGTGACCCAAGGGTGCGTATTCCACGGAGCAGAAAGAGGACATTGTTGGGCAAGTTAAGCTAAGCCTGGAAGAGGCACAGCCTCACCTCTGCCATATGCTGTTGCTCAAAGCACTCATGGGGCACTCCCAGACTCAGAGGAGCAGAAAATAGACTCTTCCTCTAGATGAGAGTTTGGAAAAGTTACACTGTAGAGGAGCATGTGCAATGATGAATCTTTAGAAAATATAATCTGCCATAGGTATCTAGCTTCTTGACTGTGAATAATGATTTATTATCTCTTTACAACTTTCTGAGTTGTTAGTTGCAAAGTGAGCCATATGAATTGTCATTTTTCAATCCCATGTGACCTTCCAGAATGTCATCATTTCAAATGCATGTGGACATCTCAGAGAAAATACTATTTTCTCCAAGATTCTAACCACCACATTCTTCTTGAAAGTAATGTCCAGTTGAGAGCATATGTAGTCTGTAGAGAGCCCACATTAGACAGTTCTTGCAGTATCTTCTCATTATTTGCTCATTCATTCCATAAACATCTTAGTCCCAGGAACAATGGTAAGTTTTTGGGATGCATAGATAAAAAGCACAATCTCTTATGCTCAAGGGTTTGGCTTCCATGAGAGAGGTTCATTCGCATCTCATCTTATAGAAGGCCTGGGGAGTTAAGAGTTTAAATTCAGCAAATAAGCTTAAAATTGCATATTTTCAAAGTTATTTCCAAAAATCCCTTAGGAAGTCATCACTTTACATATTATCTCACAACAAGTGCAACACAGATGTTTTTCACCCATTGTTGGAAACCGCTGATTGTCTTGTTTTGTTGAACACCAAATAAAATAGCCACTGTGCACTTAGGAGCCACTTTTCTCCTCCACTCTCAGCGCTCTAGTCCCCTGGACTGAACTGGCCTCCTGGTTGGTCTTCCTGCTTTCTCCCTTGCTTACCTATAGCCAGAGTAATCCCACTTTAGCTGAAGTCAAATCACTCCACTCCTCTGTTCAGCCAATGTGCATCATACTCATAATGACATCCAAAGTCCTGGCCGTGGCCATCAAGGCCCCACATGATGTGACTCCTGTCTACGTCCCCTGTGTCACCTCTCACCACATTCCCCTTTGCTCCCTACACTCAAGCCACAGGATACTTCCTCCTTCATGCCAAACAATACTTAAACCTCAGGACTTTGGAATTCCCGGCTCTTTCTGCCTGGAACATCCTTTCCCCAATTAGTCCCATGAGATCCTTCACCTCATTCAGGCCACTGCTTAAAATGAACCTGGGCAGAAAGCTCTTCCCTGAGAACAGTGTATAGAGTAGTATTTATTCTCATTTTCTGCCCCATTTATCTTGCATAATCCTTCTTCATTTATTGCTACCTGAAATTGGGCATCAACCTCCCTCCCTGAAATTCAGCCTCTACAAGAGCAGGGCTTTCATCAGCTCTGTACTTTAGTGTATCCCCAGTTCTCAGGACAGTGACTAGCACAGTACTCAGGAATGTGTGTTGAGTGAATGAAAGGATGGGTGGACAGATGAATGGATGGATAAATAAATGGATATACCTTTATCCATTGGTAAATAGATATCACCTCTAGGTGGTAGAGGTTTGAGTGTGCCACCCAGATCGCACTTTCAGGAGTGAGGCACGCATTTCTCCAGCTACCAGGAGTACTGGTTGCTATTGGCTTCTAGCATGGCCTCTCCAGTAATTGCTGACAGCTGCCCCTTCCTGGGGGGCAGCTTGTAACCACTGACTGGTTGACTTGAAGGTGCATAGGGCTGGCCCTTGTGACTCAATCTAGGACAATTCTAAAGGCACAGTTGCAACTGCACCCTGTTTTAACTTTTCCTTACCCAATTCTGCTCACTCTAAAGATATGGGCCCCCAAGATGATTCCCCAATAAATCTCCTGCCCACAAATCTCCATCTCAGAGTCTGTTTCCAGGAGACCTGATCTAAGACAATATGGTGCAAAAAATACACACGTTAAAACACTGGAATTTTACGCAGGTCAGGATTTTCTCACACCACATGCAGCAATAGGAACTGAGGAAACCGAGGAGATGAGAGATTTGATTCCGCCCCTTCACCCTCACCCCGAGGGATCTGCTCACAGTAGAAACACTGGCAAAGTCACGCACCTCACCTGAACTGGCACTGCTTTCCCCTCCGTCCCTCTGTTCCCCTCCCCACACAGCTTACGGAGCTGAGCTCCGTCACATTGAATGCAGATGTGATGGAAGACACCATCTCGCCGTATCCACTTTGACCAACAAAAGCACCTGACCTAAGGTAGACAGGCAGGCTTGCTGCAGAGTCTGGACAGAACATTTCTCCCCAGAAAAGGGCAAGTTGGACTCTGATATGCCTGAACTATGAACTGCTGATGGCAGAAAGTTCAGCAGGAACTGAAAAGATGCCCCAGGAGAAGCCACTGAGCATTGTGTGAGCTGAGGTCAGGAAGATGTCAGAGTATTAGAAAGCAGAAAATACATGGTAGGAAAAAATGCTGTGAGATAGAGCAATAATATGGACGGTGGAGGAAGCCAGCCATTGGAAGGGGAAGAACACAAAAAAATACTTTTTTTTAAAAAAAGAAGCATATAGGGTACAAACTTTCAATTATAAGATGAATAAGTTCTGGGGACCTAATGGGCAGCACTGGTTACTGTAGTTAATAATACCATATTATTTCTTGAAATTTGGTAAGAGAGATTTTAAGCTTTTTCACCACACACACACACACACACACACACACACACACAAATGGTAACTATGGGTGGTGATGGATGTGTTAATTACTTTGACTCTGGTAATCAGTACACAATATATATCAAATAATCACATTGTATACCTTGAATATATGGAAACTTTATTTGTCAGCTAAATACATTTTTTAAAATGCATGACCAGCTGGGTGTGGTGGCACATACCTATAGTCCCAGCTACTCAGGAGGCGGAGGCAGGAGGATCAATTGAGCCCAGGAGTTAGAGGCTACAGTGAGCTATGATGACACCACGGCACTCCAGCCTAGAGCAAGACCCTATTTCTAAAAGAAATAAAGAAATAAATTATGTGGTCAGGGATAATCAAGACGATGTCATGAAATATTGTTCGTAGTAGCCAAATTATCTAATGGTCCATCAGTAGGGGAAAACTGGTTAAATATGCTACGGTACACCATATTATGGGATGCTATGAAGCCGTTAAAGATAAAAATGCTCTATTTTAAAATGAATGAATAACATTTAAAATTAAATTGTAGTTCTTATTAAAATAAAAAAAAGAAGTAGCACAAACAGAAGGGGGAGTGAAGTTAGTAGAGAAACCTTAGAGTACAGAGCTCTAGCTGCTGCCATTCTGAAAATTTCTCAGATGCTGAGTGACAATCCAGCCATATGCTGTGAGGCCCAGACATACCGTGGCTCTCCTGGCCCTACTTGTTTAACTTTCCCATTTTCATTACTACGAATGTGGCTGGGATTATTATTTTTCTAATTCCCATATGTACTCTGTCAATAAACCCATTACTTGGGGCTGATGGAGCTCTTTAAACCCCAAAATATCTTACTGGCAAATATAATTATTAGAAAATAATAATGACCACCATTAAAGACTACCTACTACCTACCAGGCATTCACTATCTCATAAATCCTCACAACAATTTGAAAGAATTTACAGGTGAAGAAACTAAGTGTTTACAGAGAATGTCCAATACTAGGGGATTGGTTGGATAAATTATGCAAAGTCAGGTCAACGTGGCTGAACTGGATTCAAAACTATTTCTATTGGATTCTACATCCCAAATTAGTCTGATTCTTAAGCACATGTTGTAGCAGCTGTGCCCTGTTCTGTGGTACTGTGTGTCCCTTCACCGCCTATTGGAGCAAGACGGGGAGCTTGGTGGAGGGTCCTAAGCGGTCATGAGTGTCACAGTTTTGCTCTTGGTTCTAAGTTGGAAGCCATGGGTGATCCTTGGTGGATTCCCAAAGGCCAGTTCTCAAGAGGGTTTGCTTTCCAAAGAACTGCTGGTCTGGGAGAAAAATAGGAATAATAAGAAGATGCTAAGGAAGTTTGACTGTGGATCCTTAAAGAAAATCGGGCAAAAGACTGCAAAAACAAGTGATCCTGTCACTCTCTGTGCTAGGCCAGATGGATAAACAGAAACCAAGCTGCAGCAAGGCTCCTCTCTCTCACAGGTGATCCAAACATCCATTTACCTAACCGTGCTTCTTTTTATGCACACATACATATGCATTTTACAACTATGCCATCTGTGTTACCATAGTTATGGTCCTGCCAGTGTTTCCATAAAAATGATAGTAAATCTTTCTTTTCTGAGGTTCATAAATAGCCTATAAAAACTGGGTCTGGGCTGAAACTTATCCCCAACAGTTTCCAGCCAAGACACTAATAGATTTTGTTAGCAAACTAAACAATATCGATTTACTTGGCAGGCTAAAGAAGTACAAAAGTTTACTGTTTCCAGAGGCAAATATGCATTCACGAAGGAGAAAAATAAACTAAATCCCAGCATAACCAAGATTACAGCCTTCTCCTTAATTTTAATGTCTGTAAGCCACTCCTTTGATTACTTGAAAATGTTAAAATGTCAGGTTAGTACTGTACAATCTACAGATGTTTCCTGATTGCATTTGCTAGAGATTTTTTTTTTTTTTAATAAGCAACAGAAATGGGCAATAGCTACTTTAGGACAGATGGAAATTCATTGAAGGGATTTGCAGGATCTCACGGGATTATTGGGAAGGGGGAATGCTGAAGAAGCAGGGTTGAAATGGATGGGGAGCAGATACAAATTGTCTTGGTAGCACACACTGCTCGATTGCGCTGTCTGGAATGAAGGCATTCTAACCCTTTCGCTGTTCTCTGCAATGTTTTGGTTTAGATTCAAAATCCCAGGAAAGGGTATGGCCAGCCAAGCCTGAGTAATGTGCTTGCTGCATCGTGTATCTAAAGCATTTGCTCTTGGCATCACCATGGGGTGGGGGCGAGGGGTGGACTCATCCAGCTGTGTCATTTCTAACTGCCAAGAAAGAGAGACAGACAGAGACAGAAAGGAGGAAGAGAGAGCAGGTGGGAGAGACGGAGAGACAGAAAGAAAAAAAAAGAGAGAAAGAAAAAAGAAAAGAAGGAAGGAAGAAAGAGGAAAGGAGGGAGGGAGAGAGAGAGAGAAAGAGAGAAAAACATGCGAATGTCCAATACTAAGCAATCGGATGAATAAATTATGCTAAAAAATACACAATGGACTATTATACAATCATTAGAAGTTATGTTATCAGAAAAATATTGAAAGACTCAGAAAGCTGCCCTCAAGAGAGTATGAAGTAACAAAGTAGGTTACCAAACAGTGTGTCCAAGTGTGTTCAATATAATCCCATTTTAGGAATAAATAAATAAATAAGAAAGCATGTGTGCCTAGAAAAAAAATTGGTGATGGGATTTCAAGTTATTTTTAGTTTCTTATTTTAGCTAATCTCTAAGATCTAAGTTTATGAAAATAGATGTATATTGCTTTTGAAAGGATGGTTTTAAAAAATGAGAAGCACTTCACAGGTTTCAAAACCTTGTCCTGAATCTCTGAGGGAAATACAGCAACCGCTGTGGTAGAACTGCCCTATTCCATGGATGGAGAAGTGGAGGTGCAGAGAGGATATTCTCAGATCGAATCACAAAGCAGGAACTCAAGGCCTCAGGCTCAAAGTTTTGCCTGGCTGCTCCTAACCTCAGGTGTTCTTATCCTCCAGGAAGGCTGAAGTCACCTGGATGTGACCTTGACAAACAGGTAATCACTGGGTATTCGATGCTCTTCTTGTGGATCGGGCCAGGTGCCCTGCTTCAGCTTTGAGAGCTGCCTCGGAAGTAAACCAAGCTTGGGTTTTTTCTCCTCTTTTGCCAGAGAGGGTAATTAAAGCGGTATTGGAAATTCTGAGTGTTGTATTGGAATCGCTCAATGGTATCTTTCGCATGCCATTTTGAAATCATCTCTGTGTCTGAAAGGTCACACCCGCTGGCTAAATAGCATTGACTTCCAGGCACTTACAGATGTACATGACAACTCCTCAAAGGGGCTTTCGTGGATTCAAGAACTGAGCCAATGGGATGCTGTTGGTAAATATCTCCTCTGAACAAGGCAGGCAACAGTCACTATAAAAGAGAATAAATCTGGAGGAGTGTGTCATCAGCAGACCTGAAATGGAGCCATGCTTTCCTGAGGTGAAGGCTGCAGCATCCTCAGAGTCCAGCCTACCCAGGCCACAGCTTAAGGACTGATATTTGGCTCAGCCAACACCACGATGGCCCTGAGAAATGAACTACCATTTGCAGCTCCTCCTCCACGCACCCAAATGACTGGGATTCCATGATGCAAAAGAGAATTAGGCTTACTGGTCTGCAGGGTGAGGCAGAGGCACAGGGTTGATGGATGTTGCTTTTCACTGTGATTTCAGAAAGCTCTTAGAAAGAGCAGTCAAATTGAATTTAAATGCTTTTCATTTGAGATACTGTACTTCAGTCAGTGCCGGGGGCTAATGGCAATGTCTGATTTCAGGAAGTCAGTTGAACTATGAGCCCAGCTTTTCTGCCAGCATCAAAAGCAGTGGCATGATGTTGGCGGAGAGTCTGTCTCATGTTGTCCCACGTGTCTTTGCTAGGTAGACCACCCTCGTGCCCCACGTGGCCTCAACTGTGTGTGAGGACACCATGGACCTCCATCCTAGGAAAGGGACCAAATGGAAAGCCCAAGCAAGTTCGTTTGCTAATCCCCTAAACCAAATGCCAAATTAATCAGAAGACACCTATATTCCAGTAGAGACAACTTCTGCCTATTGTGTTGGTTTCTATTGCTTGTTGTTCTCCCAGGCATTTAGGTAAGGGTTCCTGGATTCTTTCCTATGCAGTGTCAAGTTTTCAACAGGGGTAAAAGAACATTTAGTCTAGTGTCAGACAGACCTGGATTACAATACCAGCTCCACACTTACCAGCCATGTCACCTCAGAAAATTATCCAATCCAGTGGTTCTCAAAGTATGATGTGGGGTCCCCTGAGGGTCCCTGAGACCCTTTTGGGGCTATGCAAAGTCAAACTGTTTTTATAATAATACTACAATGTCCTTCACCTTTTTCACTCTCATTCACTCATGAGTGTGCAATGGAGTTTTCCAGAGCCTATGAAACCTGTGATGTGGTCATGCTTTTGATGGCCAATGGAATGTGTGCTTGTATATTCTTGTATTTTAAATGTTTCCGATTTAATTTATAATAAGATAAATATTGATAGAAATAACCCACATAACAAAAGCTCTTTAGGATTCTCGGTAAGTTTTAAAAGTGTTCAAGAACCACTGATCTAATCTTGTTGCATCTTTGCTTCTGGATGTATTGACAGGCTATTGTGAAGATTAAATTAGATGAAGTATGTGGCATTAGAAGAAACATACCAAAATCTATCCTTCCTTGATCAAATATAGTCATTGTCTCAGGTTGATCTGAATGTTCAGCTTTACCCTTTATGGGAATGAGTATCATGCCTGCTTGGAAATACCCACTGCCCTGTCTCTACAAGACCAGGACCTTAGAAGTCTCAGATTAAGTGCTCCAGGGCTGTCCCCTTTTATCCAATTCCCTACCTCAGCCTCCTATGCCTGGCTTCTCTGTGTGTCACTTCTGTAGATATTAGGTGCACTGTACTTTATTGAAGGGTATCTACCTGGTAGGTACCATAAGACCACACCCCGATGAGATACAGCCAGGGTCTTTCTTGAAATGCATGGTCATTTCTTGCATCAACCATTCCAGGCTGAAGAGGGTTCTTGGGCAGCAGCCAGATGTTGGAGAGGAACTCCTCAGTGTCTCTCTGGGTCTCACTCCCTTGGGCCAGGATTGTCAGGATGTAGGATACTTGTGGTGGCTCCCAGAAGTGGAGGAAAGATGGCCCCTGACACCTGGAGACAGATCAGGCACCTGGCAGAGAGGACCTCCACATCGGCAGGTTTCTTCATACCTATCAATCCCCACACCCTGTGAATTAACTTCTCAGAGGCTCACTGGTTCTTAAAAAAAGGAAAAAAAAAAAAAAAACCATGATCCTCCATTTCCCCCATCCTGTCATGTCTGAGATCCCAACATACCCACGTCCTTTCCAAGAGGTCGACTGTGACATCCTGTGTCAGAAGAAATGGAGCAGGAAAACTTGTGGCAGGAAAACCCTCCAGAGACACCAGGGACAGAGAGGAAGTTTGCATGGGATGGATATTTCTCGAGTAAGAATATAAGGACTTGTAACTGAGTAGATGAGGGTGGTGAGGGAAAGCGAGAAACTGAGGCTTCCTTCAAGGAGCTGGCCTGGAATACAGTCCCAACGGACAGAGAAGCCACTCGCGGGGACAGAGTGCAATGGAAGGAGAGCTGCTGGGCTGAGAGGGAAGAGTTAGAGATTCTGGTCTGGAGTCCGGGCTAGAGGTCATCCTCACAGTCACAAAATGGCAGCTGGATCCCACAGGGACTGAGCTCCATCTCTGCGACATTTCTAAAGCAAGCACAGCAGAGCTTGAAGTAGTAGAACAACGAAGCTGGCAGGAAAGCAGAGATCGGTTTTGTGACAGTCTCCAGAATCTCTGTTGCTCATTCTTATTGTTGACTGCCTCTCCTGACAGCACTTCTGGCTTTCTGACTTGATTTCTCCTTTGGCCTTCAGATCTGCTTTTGTACCCCAAAAGCCTGGCTCTCTCCCTCTGTTCCCCAAGTTGTCCCTCTTCCAAAAGTTGCCCTCCTGAAACCACCTCAGAGCACCTAGAACATCCAAGGCAAACACCCCAGGGCTGGTCCTGCTGTTCAGTGCAGCACACAGCCTCATTTTTCACGTGCTCTCAACACCCCCCCAGGAAATCCTTTCTTCTTCCTTTGCTGAGTCCCTTTATTAGAAAATGAGGGAGGGGCAAGAACATGCAGGGAGAGCACACAGAAGAGGGAAGGATCCCAGGAGAATGAAAACAGTGAGGCAGCCATTAGCACACTTGAACAACTCTCTTCTTTCTTCTATTGTGTGCTTTTCCAAGCCCTGTTTTCAAGGGAATTATCTTAAATAGCTAATTCAGAGAACGCATGTGTCATTTTGGTAAATTTGGATAGGAGCCAGATCTCTCACCCTCAGAATGATTCAATTCACTGTAGCAAATGTTATTCCACTCCACATGTAACAACAGAAATAACAATAACAACAACAAAAACATCTGCAACCTGCACAGTGGTTTGTGTCTGCTAATTACTTTTATAATCTCTTCTATTTTATGAATATAGGTGGTCCTTTATAATTCACTTTTGACTGATATTTGTGTTTACTAAATATTTTATAGGAAGATGAGAAATGGTACTAGGTGGGGCCAACAGTTTGATTAGTTTGAATCACTTACAAGCCTTTGCTGACTGACGAGTAAACTGAAGATCTATAGTAGCCAAGTTTCCTCCTAGGTGGTATTACAGCATCAGGGGTATGTTTTGTCTGTCAATTCTGACCTAAGTGACAATTGGTAAATTCCTAAAAATGCTACTTGTCCATAATCTACTTGAAATAGACGAAGGAAGTTATACTAGTCAGAATAAGCTAGGTGTTGCTGCAGTGACAAACATTCCGCCGATCTCAATGGTTTGCATAGCAAATGTTCATTTAAGATCCATGTTCGTTGTTTGTAGTCGGAGGTATTTGCTCAACATCATCTTCACTCAGAGACCCAGGCTAGTCACAGGAAAAGGAGAGAGAGAGAGAAAGAATGAAGAATCATTATTCACTCTTAATTCTAGATGCTGTATATATTATTCTGCTCACATCATATTAATATTAACCCATAAGTCACACGAACTGGCCTAAATTCAACAGGGAACTGGAAATAGAAAACTAAGTATTATAACATGTATAAAATTTGACAGAACAGGGATAAAGATGTCTTCGTTTTTGAACTCTATGCTCATCAGCAAGATATTTTGCATGAAGACAAAAGCACAGAGAAAAATAAAATATTTGTGACCCCCCCCCCCGCCAATGCACATTGAAATTTTGAATTAGGTGGTGTTTGGAAGTAAGATATTTTGAAAAAAATACATATAATCCACATCTTATTTTATCAATGAAATTCAAGCCGTTTATATGACTTGCCCAAGATCACATAGCTAGCTAGTTAGTGGTCTATTAGTCTTCGAAATATCAGCCCTGCAATGGCTGAACTTTAAAATCACAGTAATAAAGGAACAGTTTTCATGGGAAGCATTTTATGTTTACAATCATTAATTACTTCTTCATTCTATTTGTAAGGGGCTAATTGCCCTTATTGCAATGGGAATAAAGTCAAATCACCACTCAGAGATCCTATGTGCTCTGCTCTCTGCTATAAACCTGGACAATCTTAACAGATAAGCCGTTGCCTGTTACTTTGCTTGTGAGCTTTTCCTTCAAGCAAAGCCTCAGGGTAAACCCTGAACATATGCTTAAGCATGACATTTGAAGTTAAGTAGAAGGGTTGGCAAATATTAAAGAGACCTAAGAGAGCCTGCTTCACCCCAGAGTTCTCCAATAACCATGTGCTCCTAACATTCCACAGAGGAAATGAAAGATATGAGAAATTAATTGCAGCACAAAATATCTTGACCATAAACTTCAGCCTAATTAATTTCCCTTCTGAGCTCACTTAACAATCAAAAATGGAAAACATCAAGTTGGCATGCATACTTTTCTCACAAGACCTGTTCTATTGGAATTGTAGACCTGTCTCTAAGAATTACAGAGAAATATGAAAAATAAAAATAATAAAGCAAATCCATGGGAGAAGAAATGACACCTCTACCATGAGGTCAGAATGGGTATCTTTTAATTATGTGTTGATAACAGGATTGAACTTTGAGGACCATAGCTGAGAAATAGCCAGTGAGAAATCATCCATGTACTTAATGAAGACAATCTTGTGTCATCTGGTTATGATACTCCTATAAAATGTAGGAGAGCAGAAGGTAAATTAGTAACTCATGGCATCTTTCAAGTTTTCTGCTCCAAACATGGTTCCACTATAGGGCCATCCCCTTGACCATCTATCTGCTTGATGGTCACCTTACCATGGGTACTGCGATGGGGTTGCTCACAGCAACCAACGCAAGCTCTGAGAGTTAGCAGGCATTTCTTTAAGTGAAGCTGATATCTGCCTGACCAAAATTCTTCTACCATTTGTTCTTAGCTTTGTACTCTAAGAGGAAACAGAAAAAGGCTGTTCCTTCTTCTACTACTCTTTCAAATATTTGAAAGCAGTTTTCATGTCTCCATTTGAATTGTTATAACATGTAAAGTGAGCTGCTTACAGAGAACCGTATGGATACCTCAAGTGTGTCAAGGTACTTGAGTAGCCAGACCATGGGTCTGTGCTCTACGCATCTATAGAGAGTGTGTTCTCTGAGATCACGTGTGCTGCCAGATTGTGGAAGCTGACTACCTGGCAGACTGAGTGTGTTTCCTGGGAAAGACATTTTGGAAAGAGAAAAAGCAAATTTAGAAAACTGAGACCCTAAGGGCACAGCCATTGGTAGAAGAACTTTAATCTCCTGGATGTTGCCAGTAGGAGGTAGCCTGCCACAGTGATGCAGGAAGCTTTCTGCATGTCATTGTTGTTGTTGTTTGTGCTGCTGCTCTTTTGATTATGTAAGAGCAGATGAGAAGGTAACCACTGCAGTGGCATAAGCATATTTCTTCTTCTTTAGCTTTTATTTAATAATCAAAAATTAAATGTGAAGTCTGGCTAGACTTGGAAGCAAGTAAGGAAGATATGAAACCCAAAGAACCACAGCAAATGAGAGCCCAAAGATTACAGGATATGAGAACAGACTAGAAGAGGGGTGGGTGGAGCACTCTCTTTAGCTGAAGAAGAAATTGTTTGGTGGTTAAGATAAAACACAATATCAAATTATGAGAGTTACCTACATTTAGCAATGGTGATCTTCCTGTTGTCTTGCTAATCCCGCAGCCAAAACATTCCATAGATTCCACATTCTTCATACCAAAGACCATATGCTTGACATCCAGCCAATCGGTCTGAACAGTGGAGATAAAAAAAACCAGTAACCATTTCTGTTGGGTCCATCATTTGTCATGGGTAAGATCACAAAACTTACATGATTCAGCATAAAGTTTTCATCAGGAAATTTCTTCCCGTGGATGAACTTGCCACCAAGGCCATTATGACAGGTAAATTCTCCACCCTGGCACATAAACTCTATAATGATTCTGTGACAGCATAAACCTTATAACAAAATACTTTCTCTTCATTGCAAAAACCACTGACATTTTCTGCTGACCTTTGGAACTTGGATTAAAACAGCTTGAAAGAGATATAGCCTGGGAGCTCCATCAATGTGGATGTGTTGTATCATACTTGGGAGTTGACCATGGCTGGGAGCAGGAGCAGAGTGCACTGGCAGGACCGGTGCTCTGAGCGATGGCATCTGAAAAACAGGACCCAAACACACTTCAAAGGGCAAATTTGAAAGTACATATATAGAAAACTCTGTACGCATGTTGGTGTTTTTATGATTTAAACCACATCCCTCACAGGAGTGAAGGATGTCTTATATAAGAGTATTTTAAAATATACCTGAGTGGAATTAGGGGTTGAATGTACAAAGCTCAGTACTTTAACTGCTTTACAGAATGTCTTTCCTAAATAGGAGCTGCTAATCTGAACTTTGTCTAATTTACAAGCGAGTAAATTGAGGCACAAAAACATTGACCACCCTACTTGATCTCTCAGCAGCACTCCAAACTATTGACCTTTCCCTCCTTGAAACATTCTCTAAGCATAAGCAGGGCCCCCTGGAAACTGTGCCATACAATCCTTGTACCTCTCTGGCCACAAGCAGTAGCAGAGTTTCTGTCTGGGGGAGACTTGCCATTGTGCTACAGCTTTTGGAGAGACACCAACAAATAAGAAGCAAGACCTTTCCACACGTCTATAGAACTTGTGATTTTGACTGATAATCCCTCCCTAGAGCATCCACACCCACAAACAGTGGTCCCCCAGCCTGAATATCATCTTTATCAGCTTACTTCTCCCTTCCTGTCAGGTGCTATTATGGCTTAGGAGAGTTAAGACACAAAATTCATCTTCCTTGAGGTTGGTTTCCATTTAAGTCATATTTTTCTTTTCTATTCCATATAAGTCATATTTTCCTATTTCTTTGCATGTCTAGTAGTTTAGGTTGTATTCTCAACATTGTGGGTATTGTGTTGTAGAGACACTGGATTCTGTTATGTTCCTCCAAAGAGTTTTGTTTTTATTGTTTTGTTTTATTTTAATGGGCATTTAGCTTGTTTGTATTTAAAGTCCAAAATTTCTGCTCCCAGCAGTGGGTGGCAGTTCAGATCTCAGTTTAGTTCTTTTAACTTTAACTGGGATACTTGGATTCTGTCCCATGCATCCATGGTTGAATGGTCAACAAGGGAACTGGGATGAGTTTCTACAGAGAATTTGGGGCTCCCCCTTTCTGGTTCTCACTTTTTCAGAATTCCTCCTCTCTTTGCAGTGGCTGGGGTAGCCCTGAACTCTGTCTTCTAGTTCTTTAAGCTAGTCAGACTGAATTTTAGCAAGTTTTAGCCTACAAACACCGTGCTGAGTGAGTGGGGCCTTTGTTCATGTTAAAAGTTATTAAAAAATGGAACACTCACTCAGTGCTGGTCCACTGGTTCTTTCTTCCAAGGGTAAAACACATTCCAGTTTTCCAGTTCCTGCCTGCTCTCCAGTGCCTTCAGTATATGTATACATACACACACACACACACACACACACACACACGTGTATAAGTATATATATATACTCTGAATACATACATATATATTCAGTATGTATTCATATGTACTGAATAGATATATATATGTATATATTCATGTGATAATACATTATTCATATTACTCTGCCTTCGAATTAGCTTCAAGGCAACTCCAAAGTTTGAATCTCTAACTCACCACTTGTCTTAGTTGTGTGACTCTGGGACAGTTTTCTAAACTGTAAAATCAATATAGTAATCCCTATCTTATAAAATCATTATGAGTAATAAATGTAAGAGTGAATGTACCAGTTACATAATAAATGCAAGTTTACTCTCCTCATTTCCGCTCTAAATGAGCACATGGCTAATTGCCAAATATAGACTATTGAGTCTATCAGAACCGCATAAGGAGCTTTTTGCTTGTTTGTTTTTGTTTTTTAGTAGAGTATTGCCAAGATTCTCAGAGGAGATTCTGAAGCCAGTCATGGGGCTTGTATTTTTTTTTTTTTAACCAACAGAGTCTCACTCTGTCACCCAGGCTAGAGTGCATTGGTTTAATCACAGTTTACTGCAACATCAAACTCCTGAGCTCAAGTGATCCTCCTGCCTCAGCCTCCTGAGTAGCTAGGACTACAGGTGTGCACTACCACACCCAGCTAATTTTTTTTTTTTTGTAGAGATGGGGGTCTCGCTATATTGCCCAGGCTGGTCTCGAACTCCTGCCCTCAAGCGATCCTCCTACCTTGGCCTCCCAAAGAGCTGGGATTACAGGCATGAGCCACCAAGCCTGGCAGAGCTTGTATTTTTAATGATCTTCCCCATAGAATATTTCTTAGACAGCTCAGCTATTTTTCCAATCAAAATGATGCTGGTATACTTTTCTTTCCTTCTGCTGAAAATATTCAAGCCTTTCCAGAACAATGGTTACATTCTGAGTGAGTAATTTGCTCTAGAAGTTCCAGTGTCTATTTAGTGAAAAAAAAAAAATAAACACAATATCATAAAACTATTCATAATAACAATAATAAATGCAGTAGCACATAATTTATTTTTTAAGTTTCCCTCAGGACTGAAATGCAAAGCCATAATAATATGTACAGAAATAACTTGGAGTGTGCAGTACATACACAAAAATTTATTAACAGGAGACAAAACTAATGTGCAATTGACTATGGGAACCAAAATGTAAACAGAACCACAATTTCTTACTTTCCTTACTTACCAGACTCTGTTTATGTTATATACACAGCCCCTTAATGAAGACATAGCCATGAGTTATTCAGGGTATGATGGACTGACTTTGGGCTTGCTTGATAGCCATTGACCATGAGGAATATATACAAGAGAGTGCCTGTTCCAAGAGTGAGTATTTCCTGTAAATTGACTTCCTCTTATTCCTGTTCTCTTGAAAGTCCCATTAGTGTCTACATAGCTTGGCCACCAGTAAGTGGATTAGCAGTGCCTTTCAAAGTGGATTAGTGTTCCTTATGCATTTAATTAAAGTGGACCTCATTCTATCATCCATAAGAGCAAAATTATGCAGAGAAAAATTTCTCATGTGCAGACAATGACTACAAATATGTCTCCCCCTTGGGTCCTTTAATGTGATCCATTTGTCTGCAGAGTTCATAATTTCTGCAATAACATACAAATTCTGTGCTGCTTCCCCTGAGAAGACAGGTGCCAGCTCTTCCATGAGTAGGAAGGAGGTAAGAAGGGTCATATCTCTGACATAATATGGATCACACATTTTCTCATAAGATCCCAGTACCGAGTCATTTTATTAAATGGAAAAAATATTAATAAGCTCTTCAAGTTGGTAAACTTGAAAAGGGAAAAGTCAAATCAGGGTTATTTCTCTGGCTCATAGATGGACTCAGGTCATTAAGCACATTCCCATCAGAAACTACCATCTCAGGACCTGTTAGTGTCATAACATCAAAGGAAATCATTTCATACATGGGTTGACTTAATGCTCTGGTCTAAATCTGGGTTTCCATTTTATGCAGCTGATGTTACAATAACAAATATTAATATTTTAGCCCTGAGTCATTTTATGCCCTGAAATGCACTTCCTACTGGATTTTTTTCATAAGGACATTAACAAATGACCACAAAATTTCTACCCCAGTGGTTTGCAACTATTGCTACACATTAGAATCACCAGAGAAACAATTTTAAAATTGCATGCCTGGGCCTCGATCTCAGAAATTCTAATTAAACGTGTCTGGAGTGGGGCCCAGGTATGGTATCTTTTTCAAAGCACTCTCGGTAATTTTGCAGTCAAGGTAGAGAACCACTGTTCCCTCTGATTCTTCTCTTTCTGTCTGGGGTTTGCAAAAGTGAGCCTTTGCAAGTTCCAAGAAGATAAAATCTTTCTTGCCTTTTTGAGTTAATTACCCTAAAGAGTATTTTTACCTAGAATAAAGAGACTAGCCATCTGTTGCGTCTGCCTTTGCCTCTACCACTGGGCTTTCAAAATAGCAATGGCCAGTGTGTGGAAGAGGGAGCCAAGAGGCAGAGCACTCGGGGAGGGAGGCCGGGCTGGCCACGTTCTTGCTGCATTTTGGGCAGTGCAGGTAACTCAAGGTAAATGACAGGGAAGGAGAGATAGGAATGCAGAATGCTACTGTTCTAATAAGCATCAGAGGAGATGGAGGGTTTGGGGCTGGAGGGGCTAATTGGGAGGGGACGATCCAACAATAAAGAATGACAGAGTAGAATACCTATGGCTACAGAGGTAAAAACAAGTTGTAGACATTGGTGACTATGCCCACTGGGTAGACTGAGTGGCCAGTGGGTCCCCTAAGAGCGGTTTCTCACTTGCTGCTTCTTTGATTGTGTTGTAACAGATTGGAACAAGAGTCAGCAAAGCCGGGAGGGGATTTCCTTTCTGTCCCAGCTTCCTCGGCATGTGCTTTCAGATGCCACTGTGCTGAGCCTGGGTTTCTCTTTATCATTTACTTAGGTCCCCCACCCAAGACACGAAACGTTTACTCTAAAGATTAGACTGGTCTTACAGATGCTCTCTCGGTGATATTAAAAAATGATGTCATTATCTGACGACACCTGAGAAAGCACCAAGATAATGCAAATGAGACTCATCTGGAACCACTGATGATACCAAGTACCAAATTTACTTCTGAATCAAAGTTTACCAGACACAGCAGGACACTGCCAACCAGTGTTCCCGCAGAAAGGTCAAGACTGTCAACACAATCCCCAAATGCCAGTTTTCTCCTGCGTTAGGATTGTTCTGGTTCAGGTTTCTCACGTGAGGTTTAAGAACGGCAATGATATGCATCACTGGAACCGAGGAGGTTCCAGTTCAGCTGTGGAGCATCTCCTGTTCATCCCTAAACCTTTTTCTGCCTTACCTATGATGACACCTGACATAACACAAAGATCATACAAATGAGATTCAACAGGAATCACTGGTCATACCTAGGACCAAGTTTATTTTTATTTTTATTTTTATTTTTTTTGAGACAGAGTCTCACTCTGTTGCCCAGGCTAGAGTGCCGTGGCATCAGCCTAGCTCACAGCAACCTCAAACTCCTGGGCTCAAGCGATCCTTCTGCCTCAGCCTCCCGTGTAGCTGGGACTACAGGCATGTGCCACCATGCATGGCTAATTTTTTTCCTATATATTTTTAGTTATCCAGCCAATTTCTTTCTATTTTCAGTAGAGAGGGGGTCTCACTCTTACTCAGGCTGGTCTCGAACTCGTGAGCTCAAACGATCCGCCCACCTCAGCCTCCCAGAGTGCTAGGATTACAGGCTCGAACCACCAGGCCCGGCCGAACCAAGTTTATTTTTGATTCAAACTTTATAAGCAATAGCAAGATATGACAATTAGCAAATAAACTACATAGCCATGTGGCATTTTCTAGTGAGCCACATCCTATAAATCCATAAATTTAATATTTATTTACAATAAGCAACTGACACAGACTAGGCATACCCTATTATAAGTAGCTCATGGAAAAGGACTCTTCCTTATCTTTCTGCTGGTAAATATTGTTCGTGTGTTTTTCTGGGAAGTCTTGTTTCCTAGTGAGTTTGAGTTTGCAAGGGAATTTGCCTGGTTCACCTCTTTCTTTTCTAGGTGTCCCAGGTAAAGGCCCAAAATAGGTGTCAGGCCCGCTGCTAAGCTTTTCCTTTCCAGCACTGATAAATTTTTTAAAATGCTCCCATGCCTACTGCCATCTTGACATCACAAGAAACCTCTGGAGCAGTCAGGGCAAGATTCTTCTTCCCTGAGTAGAATAAAGGAAATTCACACTCAGAAAAATTAAGCAAGGACTCCAGGACCTTAAAGCCGGTTGGGGATAAAGCAACTTGAGAAATTCAGCTCCTGCTTTCTGGATTCCATGTTATACTTTTCCTTGTAGATCATGATTCTTCCTTAAGAACAAGATGTGAGTCACCCTTGAAACTCATATACATATGAGTAATTATTTATATATATATATAAATAATTTCAGGAGGACTGTATTAAATAATCACCATTGTATTATGTACTATATGCTCTTGTAACTACTGAGAGCAATAAATCCCAGAGCTCTGAGCTGTGTGGATGATGGAGGAGCTGACAGATGTTTTTTCCAGCCATTGCTTCCAAGGAGAAGGGGCAAGCCCTTAGGGTTGTAATAATAATGATCTATTCCCTTATGCAAACATGACATTTCATCATTTAGCATATGTAGCATGCTCTTGCCATGTTCATCTTTGAATCTCTCATGCCTGGCATAAAGTAACCTGCACATAGTAGGTGCACATTAAATACTTCTGTTGGACCAAACCATCTATATTTGGAAAGTCACCACAAAATTTTGCAATGTGCAGTTCAGAAATTATCTTTATCTTGCAAATGGGGGAAGCGATGCTTAAGAAAATTAAATGGCATTTCCGGGTTCACAGCTGGTAAGTGTCCGAATTAGGGCTTATACCCAGATCTCAATAAAGTCAAAGAAGGTTCTCCTTCCCTCCCTCTGGGCCGTGACTTCTTTTCTCTTTTCACAGTGCCAAGGTCAGCATTGCTACTCAATAATCTCTTCATTGGTTATGTAATCTTTTGCTTGCAATAATCCCCAGCTTAATTCTTGTTATGCAGGATGCAGACACTGAAAGGGTTCTGTAGTTGGTGAGGTTGCAGGATGAGGAATGAAAACTGGGCACTCAGTGCAAAGGCCCCCGGCCACTAAATACCCACACGCCTTGAACCAGACCCTTAACCTAACAAGCCTCCTCTCCCTCAACTCTGAAAGACCCAAGTAGAAGAATTTGTTACCATGTCCCCTTTGATTTCTAAAAGTCTCAGATGACTCTCCTGTTGCTATTGTATTCCCTAGATTTTGCATCTATTTAGGTGGGTCTCAAAACACTGGAATTATATGTTCTCTGTTCACGGTGAGGCAATTTAATTTTACCACCTGTAAGATCCCCCAGGCAAAATGCATCCAAGGTTATCCTCTTCAAACACCTTCTGAATTAGTCCAGAGATAAACCTCATCTTAACTCAGAGCTGAATCACTTCTGTGCCTTTCAGACCGATCTCCTTCAACCCAGAAATTGCGGAGAAGCAGAAGACACACAGATGACAACTTTTACTCCGGGACAAGCCAGAATAACCCAGAGCTCCTGTTGACTAAAGAAAACTTGTTTGAAGTTTACCAAAAAGAGATCGAATAGATATCAAAGCATCATAAAGGAAAGAGGAAATAGAGGGACAGGCATGTGAAATGGGACAAGAGAAAGGAGAAAGCAAGAAACAAGGAAGAGAGAAAAGAAAGCGAAGTGGGTTGAAATTGCAAAGCGCTAACCCATGCTGGGCACGTCACCACCCTGTGAATCAGGCTGTGTCACGTTTGGCAGTCGAGGAAAATGAGGCTGGACGTGGGGGGTGGGTTGCAGCTCACATCAGTCCTGGGAGGGTCAGATGACAGACATCCAAACAGTGGCTAGAGGAGGTTAAGGCAGCAGTGAGGACAGGACACTGTGGGCTTCCTGCAGTGAAAAGAAAAAAAATTTCCATACTCTTCCCAGTGAAATCAGAGACGTCTGTTGGCCAAACACAGCCAACTGTTGACGTCTGGCGAGTGAAAGCAGGCATATCGAGGAACCACGCTGCGAACGTGTGCTCTGGCCACATCGTGCTGCGTTTTCTCCAGCAGAGGCCAATATCAATTTTGTCGAGGTTTATTTTATTTCTGTCCCTGTTCCTGGCAGCCCAGCAAACTCAGCATTTCCACATGCTGCGAGTGCTCCATCATGAACTCGCCCAGACGTTCAGTAAGTGATGGGACAGGTGTGAGCACAGGTATAATTTTTCTAGGACCTTTAAGAACTGGATTATGCATGGCTGGGATAAGAAATTCAGAAAACTTTCAGGGATTCTTGCCCTGTCTACTTCAATCTTTAGGGATACAGGGGGTGGCTCTCCCAGGAGTGCCTTTGCTTAAGGTTATGACTGTCCTTCATAGCTAATATGACTGTACAGCCCTGGAAAGGAACACGACACAGGCCTAGCCCAGATCTTTACCCAGAAACACCGCAATCCACCCACTACTTCTCCACATCTTTATTAGCCAAAAGCACTGGCACTCAGTGCATGTCCTCTGCTGGTTTAATTTTTTAAAAATGCATGTGACTGAGCAATGTGTATTTACAGGAAAGATTTTCTTAGCAAAAAGCCAAACAAGAGCCACTTTCAGACAATTCAAGTGACAAAAACAAACAAAACCCTGCATAAGAAATTCTGCAGGGCTCAAGAAATTGGATTCTATCATAAAATTCTAGTCACCCAAGAGTCTTGGAGTTCTTCCCTCCCAAAATTTAACCACAGTAGGGACTATCTACCTAGAAGCATTATTTGTGAATCATTAACTCATGAGTGCATTTATTTTGATCTCTTATAATTATAAGCAAGTGAGAGTAGAGGAAAGAGTCCCTTGGGTGTCCTCTGGGGTAATTTCGGTGTTCTTTGTCTCAACTGCACAACTCATACTCAAGAGCATCAGTTTTAACACCTAGAAGACAAGGCCAACTGGGCATGCATAGAGAATGAATTTGAGTAGCCCTGAAACCAGCAGAGCCCAACCTAGTTGAGCAATTCCTGCCTAAACTTTAACTCTTTGTCTGCAAGTCTAAAAGTTCCAGTGCCCCACCAGGATATAAAAATTCATAGTCATGGGTTCCATATATTTTGCTGTCATCATTGAAAAAGTTGTGAAAGGTACAGTTCTTATGAGAATATAGAGCTTTTATAATACAGGTCTTGCCTTCATCTCTTCCTACAGGCACAGAACAAGAACTGGTTAGTGCGCAGGCACTTTGTTAGAGTTCAAGTGTACAAGATAGACATCGATATGCCGGCTATATTTTATACGATCTCCCGACCATTCCCCCCCTACCTGATATAAGCAAAAACTATTTGTAACTAAGCTCTTAAATCAAACACAGGTATCATCAATAAATACCTACTATGCGCCAAATCTTACATCAGGTCCTTCGCATACATCGTTTCATTAAAAAATCAGAGCAATTCTATGACTTTGGGACAATTTAGAATTCCCATCATGCAGACGAGGAAATGAAGCTTAGAAGGGTTGAGTCATTTGTCTGAAGTTAGAATTTATGAGCCAGGATTTCAGTCTGAGTCTTTTGGAGTCCAAAGCAATCCCTCTCTAGCACTGCTCATCTATTTTTCCAGCACTCTTCTCTCCTCTCCAGTCTTAAGAATCCACAATTTCTCAGGCACCTAACACCAGTGCTGGAGCTATATCACAGCTCCCGAAGTTTACCTCTCCCTAGGAGGATAAGCCAGTCCTTCTGCAACAATCACAGGATCATGACAGCGGCTGCCTGACCTCTAGCTTTGGAAGAATATAAACACAAAGCGATGACCCCTCACTACGGTATATCCCACATGCCAGCACTGTGTTGCCCTGGAAGATAATTTGGGCATAGAAGAAGCTGCAAATACACCTACAAGAAAGGGGTTCTTTGGGGTAATTTCAAGGTGGTAGATCCGTTGACTCTCGGATTTAATTTTTAGAAAAAGCCAAATGAAATACACCTACTGAGAAATCCTGACAAGTCAATTGTATATTTCCCAAGAGTTGCTGCTGAAAGGTTTCTGTGACTTTGGCCAATTCTTGGTCCCATGGGCAAAAAACTCCTAAAAGTGAAAGCATGAACTTTTTTCCAAGTTTTCCGTACATGAACTTCCCCTTTTTGAAAGTGAGCTCTGTGTGTGAGAGAAAGAACAAAATTTCTACAGCAAGGTAGGACTGGTTGTAAATCCCAGCTCAGCCACTTATTCGTGTGACCTCAGGCAAGCAACTGACTTCATCTCACTGTATTCTTTAGTTTTCTAATTTGCAAATCAGGGATAACATCTTCAGTTAGGTTTCCCAGGAGCAGATCCCAAGATGAGAATTTATATTATTAAGGAAGTGCTCCCAGGAGAAACTAGAGGTCGAATGGGGGAGCAGGAGGGGAAAACAGAGGGAGCTAAGTGGTGCGTGAGCTCAGGTGAGTCCTGCAGAGCCAGCTCCAGCCTCATGCTGCAGGGGAACTCTGGCCTGGGAATTACACCTCGGAGTTGGCCTTGTCCAAAGGGGCTGGGGCTTTCGTATTTCTGTTTCCATCAAGGGCTGTGGAAAAGGAAGGCAGCTATGAATTCTGAGGCCCTTCCAGCTCTGCAAAGCAAGCCCCACTAGCCCAAGGGAAATACTATGAAAAATAGCTACAGGTGCTTGCTGTTGGAAGCAAGAGTGCACACTCAAGCCACGGTGCACAAAATTGGTGAAAGGGACCCAAAGTGATCCAGGTGGGACACCGACATTGTCCACTACCAATAATAATACCACTCTTGCTGGTCTATTATTAGCATTTATATATATTTTATATATATATAGCAGGCACTGGGTAAATAATAGGTATTAGTGTTGTTGCTGTCTTACCAACCTTGCCCATAAAATCTTCCCAAAGACAGTCTCCCCATGCTCACACCTGGTGATCCCACTTACTTTACTTGGGATGCTCATGTGCTGGATTTGCCAGCCAGGGCAGTGTCTATGTGCTGGTTTCACATCATTGGCTTTCTCTAGTTGGCCCTGATTTTTTGCCCAGTCTCATGACCATTATCCTTTGGGCGGGTCTCCTCTGCCAGGTCAGAAAGGCCCCACTTCCTGCCAGGTGGGTTGTTCCTGAGGGAGGTGGTGGCCGGGAGGCCAGGTCTGAGGGCTGACTGCTTTCTCAGCGATGCCACTGGGCCTCTGGCAGGAGCCAGCCCCAAATCGTCCTCTCATTAAATAAATCCTTGGCCTTTTTAAGTTTTGCCCATTCATCTTCCTCCCCTAAGGGCAAAGGATTCCTCAGAATGACCCACAGTCCACAAAAGAGTCTCTTTTCCCTTTGTGCCTGAGGTTCTACCCCAAGAGGACTTGTGCAGCCCCTTCCTCCCTAGGGAGCCTCAGATACCCACAGGAACAATGGGGACTGGGCTTTATTCAATTAATCTTCCCTAACAATCAGCCTTTCCCAGGTGCCAGCCAGGCAAGCTCATCTGAGAAGGAGCCTCCCCCTGTGACTAATCCTCTGTGGTAAAAGATCATGCTTTGCTCCAAAGCCACCTTTCTATACCTCAGTTCACACGAGCTGTGTCTTCTCACAATGCCAGACAGCCCCCTTGGCCACGCTCCTCCAGGGCCTCTTTCTCTGGGCTGCCATCATCCCTGAAATTAATCTAAGAGAGGCCCCTTTTACAAGAGTGGCAGCAAATATCCGATTCAATTTGCTTTCACCCAAGATTTCCCAGGAGTCATGCTGAATGAGATAATCAATGATGATTACAGGGCTTGGCCTGCCTCACTGAGCCAAAGTGTTAAAAGGAGGGAGAATTTCTGCTTCAGTACTCACCCGAGTCAGGCACTAATTCAGGCAGATCCATTACTTTTCTTGGCAGCTCTAAACCATGTGTGCCACAATAATCATGCCGGGTAGGCAGAGGCAATCAGTCCTCCTACCTAGGAAAAGAGAATTCATTTTTGCTTCTCCCACTGCCCCAGAACAACAACAACAGAAATGCATAAAGTGTCTGGAACAAAAATGAGGCGGCTGTTCAAACCAATGATGCTGAAGAGATTTAATTTAGACAGGCTAAACTGTCCTTGTCTCAGCTAGAAAAACTAGTCAATGCCTTTGCTACTAACCCAATTGAAAGAGAGTATTAAATTACTTGTTGCAGCCATCTTAACCCTGTGGGGACTGTTTTCTGCTTGGCTAAAGGCTCTGAAAGACCACAATGTCCAGGAAAGGAAAACAGGGACAAATGGCTGAGGGGCCAAATAAACCCTCCAGATTCCCCACACCCCTTCTTGGCCTCGCTCTTTCTTTTGCACCTCTGCTAGTCTTATACTGGCCATTTGGGGATGGGGTACTCCTGGGCTATGCACACTTTTACAAAGGCTGTGACTAAAAATGCGTATTAGTTACCTAGTGCTGTGTAACAAATTATCCCAACACTTAGCAACTGGAAACAACAAACATGCATAATCTCACCATTCCTATGGGTCAGGAGTATAGGAGTGTCTGAGCTGTGTGGCTATGGCTCAGGGTCTCTCACAGGCTGCAATCAGAGCATCAGCCAGGGATGCAGTCATCTCAATGCTCGGGTTGGGGAAGGCTAGCTTCTCAGCTCACTCTCTCACATGGTGGTGGGCAGGCCTCAGAAGGTCACCTTCGAAGCTCAGTGATGAGGTCCTTTCCACATGGCTGCCTCGCAACATGACAGCTGGGTTCTGCCAGAGTAAGCAATAAGCAACCCAAGAGAGAGTGTGAGAGGGTGCCCAAGATGGAAATCGCAGCTCTTTAATAACCTAACCTTTAATAACCACATCACTTCTGTCATATTCTATTGGTTAGGAGCAAGTCAATAAGTCCCGCCTACACTTACGGGGAGAGGATTACATGGGGGCGTGAATGCCAGGAGGCAGAGCTATTTGGCACCATCTTAGAGATGACTAGGACAGACAGGAGATCTGCCCTCTTGGAGAGATCATCTGAGCATAAAAATGGAGGGATGTTGCCCTGTTAGATGCAGAGCTCTTATGTATCTGAGGCAAACACCAGTGGGTGTTTCATTTTTGTAGTGCCAAGAATGTTATATATGATTCCAGAGAAGGAGGAAGGGTGTCTGCACAGAATCAGTCTGGATGCTCAAGACCAGAGTCAGAGTTGGAAGCAGAGCCTGCCTTCCCGAAAACTTCTCCAAGGGCAATGGGCTAAGGATACGCATGCTGGTCTAGGTGCTGCCTGGGTACGTTGCCTAGTGCCCATGGTCATCAGCACACACAGGAACTGCAGGTTGGAACTGCAGAGAGGTCAACAGACAGAGAGGAGACAGAGGACCTGGGTTAGGAAGGCTTCTTCTGGTTGGTGATATTTTTTATCTTTCTATGCAAGATGGTTATAGTCATGGCCCAATGAGTCACACCTCCCAGTATCCATGCCCTGTTTGATCCCCTCCTACACTGACTCTGGGCTTGTTCATGGGACTTGTCTTGGCCAAGTTAACAGGACATAAGTAGAGGCTTGTTAAAGTGCTTATGAATTGGGGCTTGCCATCTGGGAATGCTGCCCTAAGACAATCATGCCATAAAGACCCTGCTGTGAAGAAATTAGGATGAAAGACCACATGGAGAGAAAGTTCCAGCCAACACAGCTGAGCCCAGCCCCCAGTCAGCCTACCAGCTGAATGCAGATACGTGAGCAATCCCAGTTGAGACCAGCAGAGAAATCACCCTGCCAACAGACAGAATGTGGAAATAGTCAATCATTGCTAATTTTAAACCATTACTTTGTTTATACTGCATAGTTAACTGACATAGAAATTCGTACCTGAAAGTGGATGCTGCTATGAAAAAAGAAAAGAAAAGAAACATGCAAAACGTGTGGCACTGGCTTTGGCACTTGGCAACAGGGCAGAGACTGATAGAGGATTAAGGAAACTATTAGTGGAAGCTACAAATGTATTGAGGAAAGTCCTTTTAGAGGCTGGAAAAGGGGTAAGCCAAGCTCCAGTCGAGGAACAATTGTGAAAACTTTTGCCTGAAGCAATTCGAAAGACATAAATGTGCTCATGAACTTGTGGATCTGGTTAAGGAGATGACAAGGCAGGATGTTGAAGATGGTGATTGGCCTTTTCTAGCTGAATGGGATAAAGTATAAGAGAAAGGGATGAATTAAGAAGATGCTGTTCAGTTTGTGAGCAGAATTTTTTAAAAATATGGAGGGGCTGGCACATGCTGAGTTTGTAAATAAAGCTGTTTTTAAAAATATTTCTAGTTTTTAAACAGATGAAAGATTCTCAAAGGGAAAAAATGACTTTGGAATCACAATTGAATCAAGAGCATAGGTATAAGACCCTCTGAAAAAATTAAGGTGTTTTCTAACAGACCTTCTCAGTCAAGCAGAAAGGCTACTCTTGGACCTTGTCCTATAGCACCCTGGAAGTCCACCCTGATTTCATCCCTGCCACCATCCCTTAATTTCAGGGATGATGGCAGCCCAGGGAAAGAGGCCCTGGAGTAGCGTGGCCAAGTGGCTGTCTGGCATTGTGAGAAGACGCAGCTCGTGTGAACTGAGTCCACCCTGAAAGTCCTTGTGGACCTTGTCCTACAGCACCCTGAAAGTCCATCCAAGTGGAGACAAATGTATTTCAAATATAACTGTGGATGTGGTTTTTGTTTAATGGAGTATGATGTGATACATAGAAAACCCAAAACATTTTTAAAGGATTTGTGGCAGCTGGAACTAAAGGAAACAGAAATAGTTTAAAACAAATAGAGGACTTTGGCCCCCAAAACCTACAGGTAGGAAGCAGCCTGAGAAAGCTACAAACACAGACCCTCTCTTATGGAAAGAAAAAGGAATTTAAAGAGTAGAGCCAAGAGCCTAGAAGGTGAATTTAAGAGCCAAAGAAAATGATTGTTGAAAGAACTATTTCCAGGGAGCAGAGCCAGACCTCATCAAGTAATATTCCTTGCCTTGTGGGTAGAAAGCTCTGATGGCGTGTGCCCTGCTAGATTTCAGAATTGCTACATTCTTCCCATTCCTGTCCCTTGAATGTTGGATGCTCTAAGTTCACAGGTTTCTGGACCAAGAGGAGCTGCTGCGTCTGAGAGGTTTTATCTGCATCCAGACCAGATGCAGATCACAAGCTCCAGGATCTTGAGCCTATAACTGGATGAGACATTTGAAGGTCCTGGGATGGGGAAAATTTATTTTGCAGCTGATATTAATAACTTTGGTGAAATGGAAAACTGTGGCAGGTTAAATACAGCTGCAGAATCTTCGTAGCCTCCCCCGTCAAGAGGTTGAGTCTATTCTGATATTTCCTTCTGGGCTGGGCTTGTGACTTACTTTGCCCAGTAGAAAACAGTGGAAGTAAAATTACATGCGTCCAAGGGTCTAGTCCTCCAGGGGCCTTGCAGCTTCCTCCATCATCCTCTTGGAGCCTGCTGTGATGTTACTGTAAGGAAGCTGCTCTACTGGGAGATGAGAATCCACATGAAGGAGCAAGAGGGTGGCCTAGTTAAAAGCACCAACTGCCAGACAGTGAGGAAGGCCATCCTGGCCCTTCCAGCCTCACTCACTCTCCAACTGCATGCAGTCCCATGAGTGGCCCCAACAAAACTGGTAGAAGATCAACCCAGCCAACTCAAAGAACTATGAGAAGTGATCAATTGTTGTTGTTTCAGGCTTAAATGTAGAGGTGACTTGTTACACACAAATAGTTAACCAGTACAGTCTCACCACCACCAGAACTGCCACACCTACCCAGGCAAGCAATAATGAAATTTAGAACAATCCTGTGGTCCCAGAGGCCCCCAAGCCAGAAAGCAGCACCTGCCCCATGCCTGCTCTCTCTCTTTCAGTTAGGTCACGGAAATAATTAACAAACATCTATCTGGTGGTTCTTTTGTTCCCCAGAAGCAACTGAACTCAGCCAAAGCATCTCAATTCCACCACAGATAATTATTTGATTTAAAAGAGATTATCCTAAGAAATCACAAACCAAAGGCCCTTTTCCAAACCAGGGCTTCCTGAGAGTCCAAGGGCAATCGGAATTGTACAATTCCAGTGGATAGTGCCCAGTACAATAGCTGTAGTGCCTTAAGATCACCTGCCTGAGTTGCTTTCCATTTCACCAGCAGGTGAGCAGACTGAATCACTTTGGGGCCCAAATGTCCTGGGAGGCCATCAGGCATCCTTCTGCCATCCTGAAGGAAGTGCTGTCTGAATAACGTGGTTATCACAAATAAACCCTTATTCATTTTTTCCCTGGGACCAAACTGTCCCCTGCATCAGTATGCAGAGTGAAAATTCACTGAGACGTGAGGGACAGCTCTGTCACCCTGCTCTATTGCCTGGTAAAATTCCACTAGCTTGTCAAGATCCAGCCCCAGTGTCCACTGCTCTGGGCAAACATCACTTGCTTTAGTTCCACTCCCCCGTGTGGTAGAACAATAGCTCCACGAACTGCACCCTTACCCTGCTGTGTGTCATGACTAACTGCGCTAGGGATGTCTATGCCTCTATCCCACCTACTCGGGCTCACTTTAAGAGGAAGGATTTCACCATAATCATTCTGATACACCCAGTCTGCCCCTGACACATGGAAGACATTGGGTGAATGCTGCTGAATTTATTCATTCAGCAACTATTTTAATGAATTCCTGCTTTGCCAGTACTTGCTCTGATGTCACAGCAGGGAACAAAACACACAAACTCCTGCCTTCGGAGACTTTAATTTGCACTCAGTGGAGACAAACAATAAACAGAAAATAAGAAGTAAAATACAGAGTATATAAGAAGGTCAAATATGTTATGTGAAAAAATAAATCAGGAAAATGGAATGAGGTGCAACAGTTTTAATAGAAGCTCACATTTGAGCAAAGACTTGAAGGTAGAGAGGGATTTAACCAAGTTTGTTTGGGGAAAGAGTGTTCTAGTCACAAGAAACAGTCAGTGCAAAGGTCCTGAGGTAGAGGCATACCTGTTTATCTGAAAAACAGCAAGGAAGCCAGTCTATAGCCATGTGAACAAAGGAGCACCTTTTGGAAGATAAGACAGAACAGGTAATGGGGGTGGGTGTTGCTAGTATAGAGGTTTGCAGGACAGAACAAGGAGTCAAGCTTTTACTCTGAGTGAGATGAAAACTACTACAGGATTTTTAAGAATGACATGACCAGACATAGGCTTTCAAGGGGTCCATTTAATTATTCAATTCAGTGAAAAAAGGCCTGTAGGAAGGTCCGAGCGGAAGCAGTTAGGAGGCAATGACGACAGATGTGAGAGATGACGGTGGCTTGGACCAGCGTTGCGTTGGAGCAGACTCCGGATATATTCTGAACGATATTTTCTAGCAGATTAGGAGTGATGTGTGAAAGGAAAAGTTGTGAGGGGTCAAGGTTAACACCAGGATTTCTGGTCTGAGCAGGTGAGAGAGAGAACTTGCTACTGGCTGAGGGGGGAGGACAGTGGGTGCACCAGGTTGGGGAAGAGATGCCAAGGCCACGTTTGGACATGCTGAGTTTGATATTTCCGTGAGCGGAGATATTGAGGAGATGGTGGAATATGTCTGGAATCCAAGGAGGAAGTGTGAGCTAGAGACATAAATTTGCAGAAACTAATAAACTTGAGACCTTATTTTACCCTTTAATCTCCTCAACAGTAAATTGAGGTGGTGGGAGAGGATATTAGGTGAGATATTAGAATAAATGATTATCTGCAATTCTTTCCTGTGCTAACAACAGACATTTATCTAAAAGACAATTCAGCAGCCCGCGCTGCGCACCTCTTTGGCATTCTGCCTTTGCTGGCCTCTCCGCTTCTGATTCGTTTTTCAGGCTTCTGTGAGACATCACTCAAATAACGAGCCCCGATGGAACGGCAGAGCCAGCTGGCAGCAACGGATGATCGGCACAGTGCTTGGGTACGCAGGGCTCTGGCTAAAGAGAGGACACAGCAGGCAAAGGGAGGTACAATTGTTCTATCACCAGACAGCAGACCCAGAGACAGCAGAGGCTGCCCACCTTGCAAATGAAGCTAGTGCTGCCCAGCAGAGGCACAAATGACTTTATTCTTTCCAGCACTGAGCAGGAGGTCTCAGCAGGATTGCCTTAGAAGTAGGATAAATATATGTCCTGCTTCACCCAGGGCATCTGGATTGGTGTCTGTTATTCCAGTGTAATTATTTAACAGCATCTCCTTTCACTCTCAAAATCATCCCAGTTTGAATAATAAACTACATGGTCACCTATCTTATAAGCTTGCCTCTTAGCATCATTTCCCTCCCACCCCAAAAACCCCAGCATTGTCTTTCCCTGATGATCCAGAACTTTCTAACTTTTGAACAGCTATGAATTAATTCAATATCCATGGGCCAACCCTGGAAGCACAGTAAAAGTTCCAAATTTTCTTCTCCTTGCTGCCCCCACTGGAGAGGGAGGGACAAGGACCCTGGCAAAGACCTCTGCATGTGACTCTACTTAAGAATCGCTGGGGTCAATGTGGTTTTCTAGGATCCTAGACCTCCCTTCTCTGAGATCAACCCTCCTGAGAGCCCTGTAGCTGATGGTGTAAATGTCTCAGGTCACCTACACAGTGGGGACATAGAACCACACTCCCTGGTTCTACAACAATTCACGTCATTGTTCATTACTAACCTTTCTTTCCACTCATATAACGAATACTTACCAGATGCCTCCTGTGTGCAGATGCCCCCTATGTGTGGGATACAGACAAGATTCATACATTAATCCTGCCCTCAGGTCTAGCACAAAACATAAACATGCATATGCATTCCCATGACTGGATGCAGAAAAGTAAAACCACACACACACAAAAAAAGGTCTCACTGATCAGAAAGCGATCTGACAATATAAAAATCTTCCTCTCCTTCAAACCAACATTTTGTGCATTGATTATTCACTCCACAAACATTTGTCCAGCACCGCTAATCGAGTGCCAGCCACTTGACATACTTTATCTTATTTAATCTTCATGGCCATACTCTGAGGTCGATATTATTATATCAGCTTGGTAGATGGGAAGCCTGGGGCTCAGGGAAGTTAGATGCCTTCCTGAGGTTCATGTGGTTGCAGAACGAGGATTGGAACCAAGGTCTGTACGCGTGCTCTTTCCAGATGCCATCTCCACGCAAGGCACTGCTGAAGACTTCTTCCCCAACTCTGCTAAGTGTGAGAGTTGGCTCCACAGAACACAGCTGCAACCTTGTGGAACGACCCACACCCACTTCCTCTCTGCATGAAGGCAGAGCTGGGGGATTGGGGTGGGTGGGTGAGGCACTGGCCTCAGGCGTGAGACTTAAGGGGGTACCAAAAACCTTAATAATCATGATAATTAATATTTTAATGCAATATTTTTAAAGAAATCCAATTGCAAGTTTGTACCCTCTGACCAACATCTCCCAGTTTCCCTCATCTCTCAACAAACTTTCAGTTTATAAGAGGAATGAGTTCTGGAGACCTAATGCACAGTTTGTGGCTGTAATTAGTAATAATGTATTGCATTCCTGAAACATGCCAAGAGAGTAGATCTTTACTATTCTCACCACACACACGCACAAAGGTAACTGGGAGATGATGGATACATTAATTGTCCTTGATTGTGGCAATCATTTCACTGTGCATCTGTATATCAAAACGTCACCTTATACACCTTGAATATATACAATTTTTATTTGTCAATTATAATTCAATAAAGCTGAAAATAAAATTTTTAAAATTTGGCAAACTACAGCCCTTGGACCAGCTGCCTGTTTTCTAAATAAGGTTTTATTACATTTCACACATCAAGAAAGGTCACATCCACTGGCCCCAGGTACCCCAACTTTCTTTGCCTTTTTCGCCTGGAGGATGCACTTGTCTGTAAATAAAGGCCACACGCAAATGAAGGTCCTGGACAATCACGGAGAGTGACACCAGGAGGCAGATTGCTCTCCAATTCCTCCCTGGAGCCAGAGCCACCGATGCTGATGTGACTTTCAAACGTCAACAGGAGACCAGCAGCCAGGGCGCAGAGAACCCGGGCAGAGGAGGTAAGAGGCTGGAGGATAGCACGCCCTGGCTCAAATCCTGCTTCCCCGGAGGGATGAACTCGGCCATGCGGTGTGAACAGAGGGACCCAGTGTCATTCCCCCCCTCACAACTGTGATGTGACCTGTCACTATTTTTACCCCACATACCCTCAGCGACCCCGACCCCACCGCACACAGGCAGCGACTCCAGTTC
This sequence comes from Indri indri, assembly GCA_004363605.1. NCBI lineage: Eukaryota > Metazoa > Chordata > Mammalia > Primates > Indriidae > Indri > Indri indri. The sequence goes on from RJWJ010000152.1 coordinate 68,253, forward strand.
CAGTGCGGAGCCGTTATTAATGGGAAAGGAGAGAGCTGGGGCCCCCAACAGCCATTTTTAACTGTGGACATTATTGCTCAATTTTGAGCTGCACCCGGGGACTCGTAAGAGGAAGACATAATGCTTGTTTGTGGAACTTTTATAGCTAATTGACATTTTTTCAGTGCTCCCCCGACAGCTATAGTTACTCCTGATTGGAAGCATCATGAAAAGCATCAAGTTGGATGCTGTCTCCAGATGGGGCCATATTTCTGATGAACCACTGAAAATAAAAAAGAATAAATAAAAAACAATCAAAATAAACACACTCGAAAGTGATAAAGAGGAACCGAAGTGACTGGCAAAAGCGGTTCTTTTTGTGCAGAAATAATGGATGCTATTTTCGTACTAATTGAGGATGTTTTACTCTCTGTAGCTGTCAGACGTCCTCCTTTCATGGGAATATCTTCCTCCCTCCTACGTCTGTTCTCTGCTCTGGTGAGAAAGAGGAACGTGGAAGCAAATTTCTCCTTTCCCAGTCAATGAGTCTCTTCCCAATTATAGGTTCCCAGAGTCTGTCCTTGGTGCTCACAGTGGAAGCCTGCTGTCCTGGTTGCTCTAAGTCAAGTTCATGAGACAAACATGATTAGACTCAAGCTGAGAAATCAACTAATGCTAAGAATTCCACTTTCATCCCTGGACATATTTGGGTACATATTACCCAGGAAGATTAATAACTAGGATAGTCCAAGATACACCACTTGAAGGGGGAAATCACTTGTCATAAATGCTAGTTTGGCTTTGTAGAGACTATACTGAGTGCATTATATAATATGGATCCATTTCCTGTTGGCTTCATTCTATTTTTCTTGACTCCAAAAAGCCACTGCCGCATGTGGAATGAGCTCATTCGAGAACATTATTTTCAGGACAGAACATTTCAGATGGCAGGCCACGCTATACCAACCAATTTTCCACATTACGTGGATGCATATCACATCTCACCTACATGGAGGTCTCCTAGCCCATACACTTCCTGATTGAAAACATAACCCATGGCAAGTATAAAAATCAAAATCATACTTGAATGGCCATATTTTACATCCAGTGTCTCCCTACCAAAAACTGATGCACTAAAAGGCATAGGAAAGTTTGTCAGGAATGTTCTCAAAACCTATGTTCACTTACTTTATACACCATTCGGGAAAAGGGGAGGGGTTTCTGGAAGCAAGCACAGTGACAGCAGAGAGATGGCAGAGAACAACAGCCCGGCGGCAATGGAAAATATTTTAAATTCAAAATAATTAGATATGAGTACTCCATGATCCCTCTACACCAAGTCAACCTAGTACAGATGCCAGAGTCTGGTTGTAGCCCGTGGGCATTTGTAACGTGCCAGCCAGTGTAGGGCATGTCCCTGAGCCAACTAGGAAGTTGTGTTCTGGAGCTCTGTGTAAGAAGCAGGAAAGAATACATTTAAAAAAAAATTATAACCCAAAATGTTCATTATTTTTGCTGTTATTATTAATTAAGGGTAATTAAAGGATAAACCCTTTGTATCAGGCTCCAGATTTTGGTCTCCAAGAAGAGAAACTCAATTCAAACTAATTTAAGCAAACAAGGGAATGCACTAACTCCCCAACTGAAACGTCAGTGGTGGGTTCAGAAACAGCTGGATTCGGGTGGCCCGATGACATCATCAACGATCTCCACCTTTTCACTCTGCTTTCCTCTGAAATTTTCTTTCATTCAGTCAGTTCAGCAAGTGTGGGACAAAAACGGCTTGTCTCGTTGATTTTTCAGCCTAAGTCCTGGGAAGGATTCTTATTGGCCCAGCTGAGGTCATGTGCCATCCTCGAGCCAAGCACTGTCGCCAGGTGGTTGTGGTGCTCTGATTGACAGGCCTAGGTCACGTGCCCACATGGGAGGCTGGGGAGGGGTGGGCTCCGCTCCACTGCAGCTTGGGCAGAGAGGAGGTACGGTGTGAATGCCCAGAGGAAAAACTGCAAGCTGTTACTAAGACAAGAAGCAGGGGGAAAGGATGCTGGTAAAAATGACTGATAGTTGTTGCACCATTGGCTATCATAAAAGCAATTTCCTAGAATGCCTCAATGCCTGAAAGTTTTAGAGTCCTGGGTTTCCTAGCAAACAGCCTCTGAGATGGAGAGTTAGGTGCTGGTGGACTGTTGGGAGAGCGGGAGGGAAGCGGGACTGGGCAGAGGGAGGAGTTGGGCTGCTGCACGGTTGCAAGCGCAGCCTTGACCCATCCCACGCAGCGCTCTAGACAGCCCTTCCGGGTTACCATGAGCTGAAGCAAGGGGCCAGCCCCTGGTACCTCCCGTACGGTTCAGCCATCAGATGTGGATTGCCCTAAGGAAGGGTCCTCATCTTTAGGGGGAGGCTCCCTTCAGCCAGATGAAATTCTTGGGGCAGGGACTTAACTAAGAGCCATGACCAGGCGACATTCCTAGCACCTAGGGAAAGGAGTGCCTCCTGCTAAGGGGAGATCTGGGAGAAGCCCCGGAATGAAGAGTGCCCAAGTGGGAGGTAGGTAGCGAAGGGAGTCAGAGTGACCTTCCCAAATGTGGGGCTTCAAATGCTATGTACACTGGCACCAGCAGCCAGTGCAGCCTGAATTCGCTGATCGCAGCAAAAGAGTAAGCGGCAACCGCAGAGAAGCCGAGGCCCCGCCGCACTCTGAGCGCTTTGTGCTGGAATGATGGGGAAGGAAAGGCGCTGTCATTTATCGACTATCTAGCGTGAGCCAGTTCCATGCTCTGCTTTAAATATTGAACATGAGATTCTGAGAGGATCAGGTGATGGGAATAAAGCGTCCCTGTAATTAATACTCTATTATTATTATTATTTTTTAAAAAGCATATGAGGAACTTAAATGCTAGTTCCTAGAGCTTCATTTCAAGAAAATTCTCTTCAGATTTGGGTTACAGAAACCACACTAATAGCAAAAGAAAGAAGGACACAGGCTTTATACTAAATCAGTTCAAGGACAGGAAAAAGAGCAGTTTTTCAAGTTTGAGCTTCAGGGGCCAGCAAAAGTGTGTTTCTTAAAGTGTGTCAAGGGAAAATCAATTCTCAAGAAGAGATAGGAAATTAAGGGAACATCTGTTTAAAAAAAAATATATAATCAGAGAATTAGTCTAAGGCTTCTTTTTAAAGGAGAATCACAAAGAAATCCAGAAAGTTAGGTATAAAGAAATGGCGGGGGGTGGGGTGGGGGGGTGGGGGGAGGTGATTCTCAAACAAAGAACAACAGGTGAATACAGCCGGGTAGGACCAGTTAGCTACAAACAGTTTCTAAGAGGGAGAGATGCAAGAAGCAAAGTCCCACTTCCCCTCCACTGTTAATCTTTTCTTACAGGATTTATTAACCCAAAATTTCTAGCTGAGCTCAAGATGCCCACGGATGCCCTGAAATTGAAAATAAATTGTGTGTGTGTCCTCGGTGTGTGCATGTGTACATTCTTCGAAGGAGAGGTTCCGTGGGTTTCAGCGGATCCTTAAAAGTGACTGTAATTCCACAAATGTTTAAGAACCAGTATTCCAGCCCAAATGGTGACTCTAGTGGGTGAAACTTGTAACAGGAGGAGGAAAAGGTTTAGAAAATACTTTCATTTCCTTTTTGAGTAGATTTCTCATTCTCATGGTTCAAAATTTAAAATATATAGAGTGTTCAATGACAAGTTTCCTTCTCTCCCCTGCATACATCTCCCCCTGATTTTCTGCCACATAGCAAATAATATTACCAGTTTTGGGGTAGCTTCCCAAATGCAATCTCTATATATTTATGCATATATAGAGAGAGATGGGCAAACACACACATATACACACATCATATATGGGCATATATATATGTACATACTAGATATAGTACATTTATATAGGTATGTATGCATATTTTTACCCAAAGAGTAGTGTACTATAGACACTATTCTCTGCTTGCTTTCTTTTACTTAATATATTCCTATCTGGGCATTGGTGGGTGGGTGAAAGAATACACCACCCTAAAATATGTCACTTTGGCATAAGGATTATTTTGAGCTAAAGGCATGTGAAAAACAGCAGATGCAAGAAGAGCATTCTAATCTCCCCTTTTCTTCCTGAAAACATGAGATAAAAACTCCCATGTAAAAGATGCCCTCCCTGTACCAGGAGCAAAGAAACATTCTTTGATAGAAAGTCATAGCCAAGAGAATTCTGTACAAACAAGTCCTCTTAAAACACTTTTTATCTTCCTTTAATCTCCCCACATAGTTTAGCTACTTTTCCACAATTGCCTCTCTTTGTTCAACCTAACGCAAAAACATTTAGGTTTTGTACTTTGGGTTTTCATTTTCTTATGAGGGCTCCCACATCATGGGAAATTTATATAAATTTGTATGCTTTTCTCCTGTTAAAATGTCTTTATGTCAATGTTATTCTCAGGCCCAGCTGAAAACCCTACAAGAAAAAAAGTAAAATTTTGCTCCCCTACAGCATAAAGATCTTCTTTATTATTTCTTAAGGCTCTTAGTATTCTATTCATGGATGTACTATAATTTTTTTAACCAGCCCTCAATGATAAACATCTTGGTTATATAAAAATGTTTTACTATTATGACAACTGCAATAAATAAGCTCGATTTTGCATAAATTTGTGCATGTAAAAATCTCTGTGAGATAAATTCCTTTGAATGAAATTGCTGGGTAAAATGGTAAGTGCATTTGTAATTTTGATAGATATTGCCAAATCACTCTTCATCTAGCTTGTACTAATTTAAATTCCCTACAGCAGTATATAGGGGTGCTATTTCCTCACACTTTTGCCAAAAGAGTGTATTAATAAACACTTTACCTTTTCCAGGATAATAAGTGAGAAACATCTCTCGATAAAATTTGATTCACATTTCTCTTATTTTGAGAAAATAGCGCCTTTTTATATAACTGTTTACTTTTTTCTGTGAACCATATATTTACATATTTTTTCTATTTTTCTATTTATTCATAGGAGATCCTTATATATTAAGATAACTCTCTCTTTATTTGAAATGTTCATCAGAATGGGCTTTAAGTAGCTTTCAAAATGTATAAAAAGAAAAAGAAGCCCAACTGTAAATATGACCCAAGAAGAATGGAAACATACAAAACAGACAGAAAGAATTAGGAGGGATTAGGATAATTACACTAAAAGGGAAGAAAGACAAAGAATTCCTGAAAGTTAAAAATTGGACCGTGGAAGAGAGAGATAGCAACATCCTATAGAATAGGAAAAAATAATGTGTGTTAGTTAAGATAGGCTAAACAGCTGTAAAAAATGTATCCAAAAATGCAACAGATTGAACACAGTAGCAATTTATATTTTGCCTGGTAACTGGGGCAGGCGGCTCTCTTGGTCTGGAGATTCAAGGACAATATACATTCCCTGGTGTCTCATTGTGGTCTGTATCCACTTGTGGAAAGAAAAAGTATGGAACAGGTACACCCACTTCTTAAAAGTATTGGCCTTGGCCAGGTATGGTGGCTCACACCTATAACCCCAGCCCTTTGGGAAGCCGAGGTGGGAGGATCACTTGAGGCCAGAAGTTCAAGTCCAGCCTGAGCAACATAGTGAGACATTGTCTCTACAAAGAACTTAAAAAAAAATAGCTGGGTGTGGTGGTGGGCACCTGTAGTTTTAGCTACTTGGGAGGCTGAGTACAGAAGGATCTCTAGAGCCTAGGAGTTCGAGGCTGCAGTGAGCTATGATCACACCACTACACTCCAGCCTTGGTGACAGAGTGAGATCCTGTCTCTAAAAAAAGAGAAAAAAAAATGGCCTTGAAATGTTTCACATCACTTCTCACTTCCACTTCTATTCTATTGGTAAGAAGTAGTCACAAGTCCACATCTAGGAGGGAAATGAAGGGCCTGCCTGGGTAGCCACTTGCCGTCAAAAACTCTATTACCATGGAAGTGGGAAACAATTTTCCAGGACATCCAGCCATCTCCAACACAACTGGCAAGAGACACAAAGGAATAGATTGGGCACTCACAACTTAGAGAAATGGGGACAAAAGGCACTTATACTAAGCAGAAGCCCTTACCTGGCTTAACATCCCAAGACCTAAGTGGTCAGAGGCTTGTGGACTGCCCTGCTGTTGGGAGCAAGGGCAGAGTGTCTGTTTTTTCCCCATTTTCTCCTCAGTGTCTGGAACACTGTCACATAGCAGGTGCTCACCAAACACCTGTTGAAGAAGCAGTTTTACACCAGAGAAGAACAGAAGCTGAGACAGGAGGGTGGGGGTGTGCACTGCCTTGCCCAAGAGTTGCCCTTGCAGTGAGGTCCGAAGGCAGCTCACAGAAGCTCAAGCCCCACCTTGTTTTTCCAAGCCCCTCCTTAGTCTTGGCTCTGGGATTTTCTCATTTGACTTCCGGGACTTCTCAGCATCTGAGCTCAGGCTCCGTATTTCCAAAGAAGCTCAAAGGACTTTTCTTACCAGCCCTCGAACTCCTAAGGACTTCTCTCTAAAAGTCTTGATTTTTAGTATAATACCAGCAAGAAATAAAGAAATCAGTTTTATTATTTTTTATTACTCTCCATACCTCCAGCAACTCCTCCCAAATTCCTGTTTCTCCTCTGACCCTGAAGTCTCTTGCTGGAAGAACCTTGCTTACCTATTCTGGGCCAACGGTCCTTGGGCTGCAAGATGGCAGAAACATGGACACTCACAGGGATGGTGCAGGGGAGGGATTAGGGAGGGAGGGGAGAGAAGTGGAGAGGGGGAGGGAGGAGGGAAGGGATTGGGGAAGGGAAGAACGTTCTGGAGCAGGCATGGCTGGGGAGCCACCACCCCTGTCCACACTTACTGGACACCTGCTGACCACCGTGTGCTGACTGGGAGGACACAGCTTCCCGAACAAACGGGGTCTGAGCTCACGTACTGGATTTTGGTGGCTGAGTTTTGGTTTTGTTTTTCTTCCACAGGACCGTACCAGCTGTCTCTGATATGAAGGAAAAAGAAATAGGCATGGTGTGGAACAGTCAGTCAGTCAACACACGTCACTGAATAAAATTACTATCCGTAAGGCATAATTCACAGACAGTACAATTCACCCTTTGCAGCACACAGTTCTGTGAGTTTTGACAAACACATACAGATGTGTAACCACCCCCCACAATCAAGATAGGGAACAGTCCCCTCACCCCAAAACATTCCTTCCTGCCACCATGTGGCCAACCCTCCCCCACCTTCCCCCAGCCGCTGGCAACCACTGATCTCTTCTCTGTGCCTGTGGTGCCTTTTCAAGTTTGTCATATAAATGGAATCTTACAGTAATTATATAAAATAAGCATCATGAATTTATTGCTCGACCCAGTTCTCTAATACTTTTTCCCCACTTTCTGTTGCTGCATTTTTCTTTGATCACCTCAGCATCAGACGATGATGTAACGTCATCTTCTTTAGAGAGACTAAAGGAGACCATCTTCTTTAGTCGGACTCCCCTTGGCATCACAGCTTCTGAGCGGAAATGCCACCACTTGTGGGCAGTGCTTCCTGCCTCAGGTGTGTCCTGGGAGGTCTTGGGGCAGGACTCTGATCTCCCCCAGGCCCCACCACTCTGCAGCTGGTGTGGCTGAGGCAGGCAGCCCTCAGGCCTCAGGGCTGCCACGGCCACTGGGGTGGGGTTGGTGACCCCAGGCTGGCCCAGCTGCTGTTTCCTCCCTGTCTCCACAGGGGCACATTGGAAGGAGCTTGTGTATGCAACAGTCTTAAGCTGAAATGTCTTTGCAACAAATTTATCTCTGCCTTGATTCTCCCTTAGGATGCCATGGGGGAGCTCAGGAAGCAGCAGGTCCCCCAAGCCTCAAGACGCATGGTCCTGCTCACGCTCTTCAACTCTGGGGTGCAAAGATGGCGTGCCAGGCCATTCTCTGTGTCCTCTGAGCCCTTCCTGCTCACAGAGAAGGAAAAAGGGGTACAACTCAAAAGTAGTGGATTCTGAATTACAAACTTTTGTTAAGAGGGTGGTGGAGGAGGAAGATGAACCTAAATGCTTGCACACATTTTCTGTTTCCTTTTCCGGAGGAGATCACTTCCTGTTCTGGTCAGCATCTCCTTGGCCTCACTTCCGCCCCTGGCAGTGCGGCAGCTGGGGCCAGTGTGCAGTTTTCCCAACAAGCTTCACTGTGCCCTGACCCTCAGAGATGCCAGCACCCCCTCCTCGGGGCCTGGGTCCCAGCCCCGCAGGGCCCCTCCTCCAGCCCCAGCAGCTGGCGCTCCCTCCTCCTGGGGGCGGGCCTGAGTTTCAGCACTGTGGGGGCTTTTCGTCCATGCTTCTATCTTAGTAATTCCAATCTCCTTCCCATGTCCCCCCAGCCCTAAAGAAGGCACCTGCTTCCTGTAGTTACTATCTCTGTGACACCTTTGAGTTTCCTCTTTTTTTTTTTTTGCCTTTTCAGTTAACTGTAATTATTTTAAATTCTCTTTATGAAAATAAGTGGTATGATTTCTACCTCTTGCCTCATCCTGACTTGCTCAACATTTTCCTCTAATCTAGGTGGTGGCAGAGGGCCTGGAGTTAACACAGGACACTGAGATCCAGGTCCCAATGAGCTCTGTCACTTGAGTAGGTCACAATCTCTTTCAAGCTTTTACCTTCAGTGAAACTAAGAGATAATTTTACATTGGAGATTACAAATGGTAACCATGGGCAGAGACCAGTTTCTAGGGATGTGACAGGCATGGCCCGGGGCCCGTGTGTCCATTTCTACAAGGCAATCTGAATTTTCTTCAGTGGAGCATGTCCTCTCCATGCACATCTGTATGGTCTGCCCAGCCCTCGAATGGATGCTGGATCCAGACTGTTTCCTAGGCTTCCTCTAGCTCTGACATCCTTTCTTCCAGCCAGGTGCAATGCTGCCCTGCTCATGTCCTGTGGTTTCCCTGGGAGCTCAGAGGATATTCCACAAGACAGTACAAGTGATGCAATCATTGCCCAGCCACAGTCACAGGAAAAAATGCAAGAAATAGCTGGTTCCTTTGTCCAGGCAGCTCTCAGAAACACACACTCCCTGCAAGCATGAAAAGCATGCTAAAGTCGTGCTCTCTGGGGTCAGCGCGGGCTGCAGCCCATTCCTCATCCGCAGCGGTGGCTGCATTTCTAGCAGATTTGCCAGAACAGATGGAGATTTTCCTTCTAAGCATTGAAGCCTGGTTCAAAGATGCAACAAGAGGTTTGGGTGCTGGTGGAAGAATGTTTGTGGTTTTCTGAGAAACTAACAGGGCTCTTGCCATCCCCACAGGTCCCTGAGACTGGCAGTCAGGAGTCCTGTCCAACTCACAGAGGTCACAGCCCATGTGTGAGAAGGTGGTACGTGGAAATGGCGTGGCATTTTACTTGATGTCGAAAACTAGCATCGTGTGCAGCTGGAAAGCCCTAGAGGGCCCACCTCCTCCTTCCTCTGGCTTTTAACTTTAATAGATTTGTCTCTGGGCAAGAGCTACTTGGAGAGACTGCCCTTGGTCCCCACCTCCATCAAAATAAACTCTTGCTTGAGCACACCCTCACAGAAAGGAGGAGTTTGAGGCAGAACATCCGTGGGCATCGGCATCAAAGAGCAGGTGTGTGGGCCTGGCTGCTGGGGATGCAGAGGCTGCTAGGAGTCCCCCCAGTCAGCCTGAGCCCAACTCCCCACCCCCCATCCTGCTGCACCCTCTGCTCAAATATGTCCTGGCTGTCAGGGACCTCTTGCTTTTCTGGGAAGCAATCCTTGGCTGCAGCCACAGCTATCAGTGATGCTATCACTGGCAGGGACTTAGGAGGACCTTTGCTGCTTGCACCAAGCAGAGAAGTTAGTTCAGTAAATGGTCTAGTGAATTAATGCATGAAGCACGATGGTACTTTTGACGGACAGAACTGAATTCATACAAACTGGACCCTGCTGATATTTCCTGGAGGCCCTCGGTTGGGGGTATCGGCCTATGAGCCATGTGATCCACAGACGGTGACAGGCTTCACTGAACCACAGTCCCAGGGTGGCCGAAAGGTTTTTGTGTTTTATTCTGGCAAAGGGTCTTGTCTGTAAACCCAAGGCACTGGTAGAGTAATCCATTTCTTATGGCTCCATACATATATAGTAATGTTAATTCATAGGTCATCCTCCTTAATCTAAAAACCACCTTTTCATTTATGGGCGAGGCTGGGATGCATTTCATGCCCAGAAGGTAAAGAGATGATTTGATGCCCGGGCATTCCTGGGCTTAAGGACGTGATATTCCTGTGCAGTTGCTGGTCTAAGTCACAAGCTCAGCCCTGCGGCCAGTGCACTGCTTCCTGACAGCTGTGCCTACGTGGGGCTCCTTGTTCTTCTGTTCACAAAGCAAGTGGGTAGGAGCCCAAAGACAGGACAGCAACCTCTGTCGGCCTCTCCAGTCCTGGGGAGGCAATGTGCTGTAGCCAGGGCAGGCAATGTCCGTTGTGCAAGGTCTTTCCTTAATTTGGGGTGATCTCTCTGCCTGCCCCGGATACTCACTCCTCATCCCTCAGGTCTTCACCCAAACACTGCTTGCCAGGGAAAGCTCTGAGCTTCCCAGACTAGATCACTTTTCTAGCGTGTGCTCTCCCAGCATCCTCTGCTTTTCCTTCATAGCATTTATCACAATTGTGGTCACATAATTGTCCCATTATTCGTCCATCTCTCTGAGTGGAATGAGAGTTCCGTGAGGGAGGACCTGTGGCCACGACGCCTGCCACTGTGTACCTGGCACACGGCCCCATGCCGGGACACAGAAGATGCTCATGAACGTGTGAATGACTGAACGGTGGACTGCGGGTACCAAAGAGGAGCAGACTCGTTCTCTAACAACAGGAGTAAGGAGCGCACGGCCGGCTTGCGCCACATTCTCTGCGCCACGCTCTCCCTCAGCTGGGTCCTTGGCACCACATGTGGCCAGTGGAGCCACAAGCATGGCCAGAGTGTGGTCTGATCCTTCATCACACACTGCAGGAGGAGGGGCTGGGGAGGTGACCATGACATGAATTTACACAGGTGGCTTCAAGGAGGGCAAGCATCCTCCATACCTCATAAACGTGCTGAGGTCAACCTCAAATACCTTGGGCAGCTCACTGTCCTTGTCTCTTCCTCTCCCCAGCCCGCAAGGGTACAGAGTGAGAGGGGCCAGAGGGGCGGCAGGCAGGGCAGGAGAGTGGCATACCCTGTGTGCTCACGCGGTGGGGACTGCTGCACGGAGCAGGCCTGAGGTGTGCAGGGGGGTCCTCCCCGGGGGGCACCAGGGTCTCCTGGGCAGAGCTGCACACATGGACAACAGACAGAAAACTCTTCAGATGAGCAGGAACAGTCCACGCCCCAAAACCTCAAGGCAGTCCTGCACTCTTTGACTAGGAGTTCGTTATTAAAAACAAAACACAACTCTGCACACGGGTGCACCGAGACTGCTGCTCTTGTATCAGAAGGCCCTGAAAACCCTTTATAAATGTAAACATGACCTTCTCCATTCACCTGTGAAGGACAAACAGCCAGTATTTTAATTACTCTGCAGCTGAAGGCTTGCACCCTCTGTGGATCAATTTTTCTTATTGCATTCACTGAAATCAAGCTAAAACACCACAGCAAAAGCGTCATTTATGATGGCAGGCCATCCTCTCCTTTCCATGGCTTCTAGTTTCTGTTTTTAGGAGAAAAGCTAAGAGAGTTTAGAAACCAACCAAAGTGCAAATTTTTTTTTTTTTAAACAACTACTATTAATCATCACCAACCGGTATTATTTTCACTGTTGATTCTTTTCTCCGAAGATGGTACTGGCAGCTTTGAGAAAGCAGTTGCAGCCTTCCCGTCCTCCTCCTTCCTTCTGCATGACTGGGAAGGAACTGGGGACTCTGAGGAACAGCAACCCCCCCCAGGTTGTTCATCAGTGAGATGCTCTCGGGCACAACTGTAAGTGCTACTGGAAAGACACAAACACTTCTGCAAACGTTAACTGTGCATAAGGATTCGTGACACTTTGAGGAAAATTACTCTGCTTTCAAACAGTGAAGATGTTTAACTCTATTTTCCATGTATATTTTTTTCCAGATTTAAATTCAGGAGAAAGGCTTCCCTCTTTGCAGTGACCTGCCTTGGTGTTACCAAATAGTTCCATAATTCTAACCTTGTGGGGTTCCTTACACGTTCCTTTATGCACTTCCCATTTTGTGCTTGCTGCATTTCCCCTTCTTCAATGCAGACACATGGCTTGTGCGCCTTTTTGCAAACACATCCGTTTCTCTCTCTGAATGGAGAATATTCTGCTTTTTCAGCAATGGAGCAGGGGCAAAACCACATCTATGAATCTCAAACTCCTACAGAAATCAGTGTAATCAGAGGTAATCCTTAGAAAAAAATCTATTTCACTTTCAAATAAAGGGGTACTGAATGAGCATAGTCAAAGAATATTTTGCATTTAGTCACTTTGCAAGAGATGCACAGAACATTCTAGAAACGCATGAGATAACCTTAGGAAACAGTGCCAGAGCCTAGTGCCCATAGCTCTGTAGTGGTAAGTGCGTGAAAGTGCTATTTGTAGGTAACAAGGATGAACTCGCATCCTTGAGTTCCTTTGGTTCGGTCAACTTTTTGTCCCCCCAACTATTTTAAAATTTAACATAGTTCTACTGGATCCCTAAAGAATCATTCTGCAGGTAACAACTTGGCCAATACCAACATCACCCCCCACCCCCGACTCCAAGGCATCCGTGTAGAATCAATTTGAAATAGGATGCTTTGGAAATTTGAAATAACAGCAGTTTCTTACAACTTGGAAATAATTCCCTATGAGCAAAATTCCAAACTGAGCACCACAGAACCATTTCCCCTGTAATACATCGTCATTAGAAAAAGCAGTCTCAACAGAAAAAAAAAAAAAAAAAAAGTCAATAACCTGGTCCTTTTCATGCATGTGGAAGGAGGCTGTTGTGAAAAGGCAGAAGACACAAGTCTTAATTTGCCGAGAATCAGTCTCCAAGTAGATTAATGGTCTTTAATCAGTTTTCCCAAAACATAAATCGCCTGTTGGGATAATTTAAGTAAAATTGAAGCAGTTAATTTTGCCAATGGATTTATTTTTACCTAAATTTTCTACTCCCCTTCTTTTATTTAAAATGATAAAAAAAAAAAAAAAAGACCTTTCCTATCAAGTCTGAACCACTCCTGCAGGTGTGGGTAGGAATTCGAGAGGAGGAAAGTCTCAAGTGGCAGAAACGTTCAACTGGGCTGGGCACAGTGGCTCATGCCTATACTCCCAGCACTTCGGGAGGCTGAAGCAGGAGGATTGCTTGAGGCCAGGAGTTCAAGATTGGCCTGAGCAACATAGCAAGACCCCGTCTCTACGAAAAATAGAAAAATTAGCTGGGCATGGTGGTGCACACCTGTAGTCCCAGCTACTTGGGAGACTGAAGCAGGTGGATCGCTTTAGCCCAGGAGTTTGAGGCTGCAGTGAGCTACACAGCCCGGGGGACAGAGTGAGACCTTATCCCCAATCCATCCAAAAAAGAAATGCTCAACTGTCAACTAATGACACCTCAAGACAACACTTTAAGCATTTGTAAAAGGGTGTATTTGAAAATCTAATACTGCTATTTGGAATAGGATATAGCTGTCATTGCTCATGTCAGGCTTAAATTGCTACCCGCATTCTCTTTGAGGGGATGAGACTTGCCTCATGGCAAGCTCAGAGTATGAGCAGTAAGGAGCCACATCACAACAGGACACTACTCTCCATCTCTGAGAGCACGTCTGAGGACGCAGCGGTCCTGCGATTGTGTGCTGAGATGCATCTGAGAGAAAAAAAACCTTGTCTTTAAAAGCTGAACCCAGAACACCAAGGTGCCCCAACTCCAAGGTGGGAGCTGCAGCTCCTCAGGTGGGGCCTCCGCCTCCAAGCTCAGGGATGTTCTAAGCTGTGAAAGCTTCTGTTTCCTTTTGCCCAGACTTGGACACATCTGCTGTCTAGAGCTCTGAGGGGGAGCATCAGGGACCACACTGAACAGAAATAGCTCTTTCTGCATAAAAAGGTAAACAGAAGTGGCTCTGGGGTGGAGGTATCTCGTTCACGCATCTTAAAAGCATCCCCCGTTTTGGGCCACAGGATCTTCTAGATGCCAGTCCCTGCAGAGCCAGTGTGACTTGGTTATTCCTTATTCTCATGCCTGCATTAATCACAGGCCTAAGTTTGAATCTTCCAAACTCAGAAACAGCAAGGTCTGAATGGGAACCAGGCCGACGATTACTGTATTAGTGAAAATAAACAAGTTTGGTGCACGTATTTCCTCTATAAGACCAAGCAGGGAATGCAAAAACTACATATAATAATTCTGTTTAAGTTTCTTTGATTTGTCCAACTGACTACAAAAGTATTTATCAGTTTATGGCACTTCAATCTGAATTGCCTGAAGTGTTCAGCTTGGCATTACTCTGCTATTTGATGTACTTGAAAGTAGTAAAACACATTTGCTAATTTTCTTTTACTCCTTTAAATTAGTCCAGATCGATGAAGTTTCAATTTTGTCATCCTCTGTCATCTGTCTTATGTTCATTCCAGAAAGGAACTCCATTATTTGTTTAGATGTGACTTTTCATCTGCTTTTCAACTTTCCCTCATGTTTTATTCAGACTCAGCTGCCTTTAAATAAGACTGGAAGTGTGTATTTCACATCCACACACTAAAGACTGTAGCTGGTCCAAGTGGAATCGTTTATTCCTGTGCTGTAACCAGGGGCCAGAAGGGAACCTAGGGAGGAGCATCCAGCCAACAGCTTTGTTGTCAGATGGGGAGACTGAGGCCCAGAGAGGCGAAATGACTCACTTATGTTATTGCCGCCTTTAATCAGAGCTTGCTAGTATGCAAACTCCAAACCAAACTGTAATTACTTAAAGTGAGGATTAGAATCGAAGGATCTTCTGATTCTTGCACTTCTTATAAACACATGTCTATTTATTCTTGCTAAGCATCCTGTGTGATTTTAACAAAACACTTGCCATAAGCCCAGTCTCCAATACAGGTCTAAAAGGGCAAGAGATAGATTATCCGGTCAGTCGAAGAAAACCATTTAGTTTACTCAGCAAATGAGGGATGCTCTTCAGTGCTTAGAGACTCCTTTTAAATAAATGACCTATGGTTAATTATTATCTCCCCAGATTTTATCCTTTAATCTCTACCTTGAAATTCTCTGGTAGTAATTGCTCCTAAACCTATGCCTGTAATCACAACTGCAGACAAAAACAGTTCTTTCTGCAGCAATTAAAAAAAAGTCCTCATTTTTTTTTCTGCTAAACTATGATATTTAATTAGTGCAATAATAGTTTTCCTCCTTAAAGGGATAATTGCATCTTCAAACATATTTTTCAGGTTGGAGAGCTCTGTTGTGCAGGCACATTCTAGAGGATTTAATGCAAACATGTTCTATTAACCATTCATTTATGACTTCAATCATTACTGTAACTGCATCTTTTGTCATACAAAATGCTAAGTTATACATTATGTATCTTTCCAAGCACATGAGATCAATTTCTAAACAGACCAGTAGAAATGATTATGTCACAAACTTAAACTGAGCTACAGGGTAGATTTCATAACTTCATTTAATATTGATAGCAGCTCAATTTAAATTTTGAAAAAGCAAATACTTTCAATAAATTTGGTGTGAATGATTATATATTTTGATACAACTATTATACAGGACTGTGTACATATATAAATCTATATGTAGAATTATATACATTTCAATATATACCACATATATATTTTTTCTACTCACATTTTTCTCTTTAGTAAAACAAAGCAGTTTTACTATGTATAGATGTGCAAATGCTACATTAAGTCCTGAGTAAATTTAAGAGATCATTAATAAACTGCAGTAAATTCTACTTTTTCTGCTAAAGATCCAGTAGATTCTGTAACAAAAATGTGAATAGAACAATATTTAAAAATATGCATTTAGCTTTGCGCTCATTTTGTGCTTAGCAGAAAAAGCTTGAGGATGCACAGTAGCATTTATGTTTGGGAAACTGTCCTTAGATATTCAAGGTTAAACAAATATCCTATTTGTAGGGATTTACAGAAGTTTTAAGTGATGCCGTCTACATCCAATTTGTCAAACGGGGAAGACTCTAGTCATAATTGGACCAAAAATCCCTTTTGCAGAATATGAAATTCTGTGTAAACATCAGTGTTTAGGTATTATATAAAAGTTCTGATTCAAATGAGGGAAAGAAGAAAAAATACAATGAAATAATTTAAAAAGCTTTTCTTGGGATATAGCCAGCCACATGGAAGGAATATAAAAAATAAGGGTATATTTTGGTGAAAGAGGAAACCAGATGAAAGTCATTTAAGGGTGGTCTGGTAAGCCACCCACTTTGGGAGGTCCCAGGTTGGCTCGGCTCAGGGAGCCCAAGATAATCAAGCCACAGCCATCTTGCCACAGGGGACGAACTGCGCCGCGCAGTGAGGAGGAAGCGCTATGGGAAAAGGCCACATTCAACTGCAACGGAACAGTAACAGCTGCCTGTCAGGGTCACCGTCGGCAGGCAAAGCATCCCATTCCCAGACTCAGGCACTACGTATGAAAATGTGAGGCGGCCCGGGCCTGGTGCTGCACGTCTGCCTGCAGGGGGAGGAGACGACCGGATCCTTGCATGGGAGGCCGCCCTGCATTGGAGCCCGCTTCGAGGAGAAGGCACTGCTTTGTGGGTTCCTCCGTCACCCCTGGCTCTACCCGGTCCCGTGGCTGCTGTAGTCAAAGACTCCTTTCTTGAAGAACGGTGAGAACTCACAAATGGTGTGTTTCGAGAGGGTCAGCCCCACCTTGTCGATGTGTAGGGGAGACGTTGCAGATTGCAGCATCACGCTGAAAAAGTCCCTGAGGTATTTCTGAAGAAGAGACAAGCGTTAAGAACATGGTCAAGACACTGTGGAATTGAGGAGAGGAGAAGAAATGTCCAGGAACAACTTCCATCCACCTGCAAAGTGTTATCTTTGTCATTAGAACCAGCACACAAGGAATGTCCTCGACCACCTTAGCTATCGTCAGACCAACCAAGAACACAGAGCCACGACACACCTACACACTAGAGACATTTCTTTGGCTCAGGGCTCTGACTCAGGGCAACCCTGCCTAAGGTCCACCTGCAAACACCGCCCAGAGAAACGCCAAGGGTGCCTGGCACAGCGGATATGCTTCTCAGCAACAGTGTCACTAGTTGATATTCTATTTTTAAAGAGTCATTTCCTCAAGTTACTCATTAAATAGAATGACGATTAAAAGAAAAAAAAGAAAAGGCTGGCCATCTGTACAATGTTAAACATGCTGCTTATTGTCATTTTAAAATTGCACAGTCAGTATCTGCTTTGAATCCTTCTTATAAAATAAAGGGAAAGAAGTGTTAGGGATAAGAAGGTCAGTTCCAGGCACTGATACTTACAGATCTCTCTGCAAATCCTACCATCACCAACATCACCAACAAAAAGGAATCCTTACTAAGAGTCACTGCTCTGGACCCCTTGCTCCCCCAGCCCCTACACGTGTCTGTCGCAACATCGTCTGCCTTTTCTGGCACTGAGGAAGCAAAACATGTTGGAGCCTAGGCTCTGAGACGCTGGGGATAAAATCACACGTGGGTGCTGGAGGGATGTATTCAAGGAAAGAGGACGCGTAAGAATAGTTCGTATATTTTAGGTCAGGCAAATCTATGACACGAAATGCGGCAGAGGGAAAGAGGTTAGATTTAAACCTTTATTACTGACTCAGTGCGTTTAATAGATATAAACAATCCTGGCACAATCTTCTAAATTAAATACAATAATTCTGGACTTTGAGTAATGATAAAAATGTATCTAAGAAACATGATCTAAGCCTAGAACAGTGGTTCCCAACAAGGGGCGATTCTGCCCTGCAGGGGACATTCAGCAATGTTTGGAGACATTTTTGACTATAACATGGAGGGGCTGGGGTGGGGTGCATCTAGCAGGAGGCCAGGGGTGCTGCTAACGTCCTACAATGCACAGGGCAGCCCCCACGACAAAGAATTATCTGGCTCCAAATGTCAACAATGCCACAGTCGAGAAACCTTGTCCTAGAGGAAGGAGTATTTAGCTGCCTCTCTGAATTGCCGCCCTGAAATTTCCTTCTGAGAGAAGACATTCTGCTCAAGGAAAATTTGTTAGCTACTTTCTTCGAAAAAAATAAAGATTACTAATAACATTTGTATAATAACTTAGTTTCTAAGAATCTTCTAACATCTAATTTTTTATACTTTCTGTGCACACTAAACTGCACATTCTCTGAATGTGTAATTTGATGAGTATGGGCACATGTGAAACCATCACCAAATCACGATAACAAACATGCCTCCTAAGTGTCCTAAGTCACTTAATTTTATGTTATCATCACACTGCCTAGAATTACAGCTTCTTCTTGTAATCCCATTTCCTGGTGAGTAAGCTGTTGCTGGAAGAGGACGGCCAGGCTGGTAGTCAAGAGAGAAGAACTTGAAAGCAAGTGTTTTTAACTCAGACAGTTTTCATGTTCAACATTCCTACCTTACTGGTCTCATGGTAACCTCTCAAGAAAGGATGCTGAAATTTAAATCAGGTCGAGGTAAGAAAGTGCCAAAATCCAGCTGCTGAAAAATGAAGATCTTAATCTCAAAACTTAAGAGAGGCAAAAGTCAACCTGAATTCAGCTTCTCTGGAGGAAGGGTCTCCAAGAATATCACATTTGGAGGGACTTGAATTCCACAAAACATGGTTACTAATAAATGTCATGAACTACACTCCACCAGCCAGTGCTCACTGTGAAACGTAATGTGCACAACTGATTGCTTTTAGAAGATCAAGAGTGAAATGATTTAGAACAAGAAAGACGAGGAGCTTGCCCACTTGTGCACGGAGCTGCAGCTCTTCCACGGTGCAACGCACGGCTGGAGAGGGACCCCCACACAGACATCATCTTGGTAGCTCCTGTGTGGCTCCTACTTCCGGTCTCCCACGGGCTGCGTTAGCGGGCAGACTAATGTTCACAACAAACTTGCCTTCAAGATGAACTCTGACAGTACAGGAGGTAATTTAAATCTGGGAACAGATGTTGTATCAACATTTGTCATAATTAGTTCACAAAGTAGGGTCCCTTTAAAGGGCCAATAAAGCCTAAAGGGTATAATGAAAAGAGAAGTAAAAGTTAAAAATATAAATGAAAGAAAAAGAGGAAGTATTCAAGATACCTTCCCTGCCAGAGCACCACTATAAAAAGAGAATAATAAATCAACTGCAAGTAATGCCTTTTTCTTTAAATAAACTCATTAGTATGGTTTGATGAAAACTCCCTATAGAAAGATCTGATTTGACTAATTCTAAACATTACAGAAAAGTTTTCTCTTTGTAAAATAAATCTCTGCTTAAGGAGAATTAGGTAGGTTTGGCTTCTCTGGTGCAAAGACATTATTTTATTAGGCAGTGTTCTTTCCTCTCAGGTAATCGCGTGCTCCAAAGTCTGCACGAAGACGCATGACCTGTGCTGGCTTGTCCAGAGCCACATGCTTAGAGTGGGCTGAGAGAACTGTGGTGGATGACAAAACCAAGGTACAGGGGCTAGGGCTGGGGACAGAGAAGACAAAATTATAATTCCAGAAGGTTCTTGAGGTTACAGACAGCATCTTATTCTTCTTTGCAGTCCCCTATTGGTACCCCTGGAACACTGCCACGCTCAGGAAAGGTGCTGAGAAGAAACCTTGATGATTGATTTTGATAAGTTAATTTTTTAAAACTGAGGAATACGCACAGGAAACAGCACGATCATAAGTGTACGACTTACTGAATCTTCACAAAGGGGGCACACCTATGTCATTGGCATCTAGATGTCAGTGACACAATACTTCCAGCTCCCAGGCAGCCCTCCCAGTGCTCCTTCCTCCAGGTACAATCCTTCCTCAAGGGCAACCACTGTTCTGACTTGTAGCACCATAGTTTTGAAAGTTTCTGAACTTCACGTTAATGGGATCACTCAGGATATACTCTTCTGTATCTGGCTCCCACTGCCTAACGCCCGCCATGCTTGTGAGATTCATCCACACCGCATGTGTGTAGCTGTGGCTGGTTCAGAACCACCGCTGTGTATTCCGCGGATGAACAATCCCGGTGGTTGGCTTTAAACAGAGCAATATGCAGTGGTCATTGCTCTGGTTCTTTTTTTCTGAGCTTTTCTTCAATAAGGAAATCTACTTCTCAATGTTACTGTTGTCTGGTGAGTCAAGTTTATCACTATCCTTCCAGTAGAGAAGTCTCCCCTGAGGGTTTTAGGCTCAATCTAAGATCAGTCAATGTACCAGAATTCTGCTATTATATACATTTACATTTCTATCTTTTTATACATATGTATTATCCTTATATAAAAAATAGTTAACAATGCACATATTCACTGCAGTAATTTTTGTTGACTGTGCTCACGGTATTTTCCACAGCATCAGTGGCTGAAGGGAGAAACTTAGAGTCTCCTGTCCCTTTTTGATGATCCAGAGACATCCCAGCCCTGGTGGGATGTGAAAATTAGTCCAGAAGCCGAACTGCATCCCCAGGGAAGTGCACTTTATAACAGAGTACTGCAAAAATTGAAGGACATTAGGAGTCTAAGTGACTTAGCGGGGTCAGAAGGGCAAAGTAGGAAAAGGATTCGTGAAATCCAATATCCAATTTCTGTTTCTGCCTTTCACATGACATTTTCCCCATTATGAAAAGAAATGAAAGCAGGCATATTTAAATCTCTGTAGTATGCCAGGGACCACAGAAGGCCTACAGCTCTTGCTCACCCTGGTGGACCGTGTCACACCTGAGTCTCTGCTTTGTCAAATGTCCTGCATCAAGGCCACGGAGAACTGCAATTGCGCCCTCTAGGGTTGTGCGACGCTATGGCCCCTGCCTTGGAAGCTGGGAGGAGGAAAGTCAGATTAAACCAGGTCCTCTCTCAACAAGACTGCAAACCAGGCAATGAGGTGCGATGGCAGAGCAAGGGAGGCTAGGAGAGGGTCTGCTTGAGAGTGAGTGATCACGGGAAAGGGAAGAGGCCCAGAGAGACAGAGGGGACTGTCTGGGCGCGGCCTGGAGAGGAAGGGGTGGAATGGGGGGGAGAACAAAAGGGGCAGGAGCTGGACAATGTTGGAGACAAATGCTCACGATTTATTTGTTTACCAAGTTGGCAAACAGGATTTAAGAATAACAAGAAATGTATCAGACATTTATCTGGGTTATTTACTTTCTGTGACTTGGACCAACCCTGAAGCGTAAATAATGTATTTTCTTATCAATACTTTCAGAAAATCAAATTTAGATGGCTAATCTTTAAGGTGTATTTCAGTGCTGCCACAGAGTACCTTGAGGATATAAAGTGCCGTTCTCCTGCACGTTTGGGCATACTTCGTAGTTCCAGAAAGTCACCCCACTCAGGGGCAGTGAGCAGGGGTGGAGGTAACTGGGAGAGAAGGACCCCCATGGGTCTGTTCCAAAGGAAGTGAGATTTTTAAAATCCCCCTAAAACAAAGACAAAATCCTGTAGGGGACTATGAGCTTTTAAAGTAGAAGCCAAAAGAAACGAGCAGAGGGATGAGGAACATGTCAATCATCAGAGACACCCTACACACGGGCTCCCGGCTGCCATCCACAGAGCCTAAAAGCCCCGGCTTCTCAGTCGGGCCCTTGTGCCCATCCCAGGCCTGACGGTGCTCTCATGGTGATCAGTGGGCACTGGGTTCTCCAGTGTTCACGTTCTATGCAAATGTGAAGAAAGACTTCTGTCCCTGCGAGGCTTACACTCTCGGATGTGGAGGCTGACACAGCTCTGCGAATGCTCTGATGCCACGTGAGTGCCCTAGGGGGCATTGGCCATTTTCTGACTGCCCTGCATCCACTTCCGTTCCCAAATAGCACCCATATCCCCTTCTGGAGAAACAGCCCTCCTGCCTCTGGGCACTGGTTATCTGGCTGACTTAAGGCAGAGGGCTGGCGAATTTTTCCCATTGATATTCTGGGATGGACTCCTCACAGCCAAAAAGATAATCGAGCTACCACTAGGCATCTGGGGGACCCAGGGGTCCTTTGGGGAAAGCATCTTCCAGAGTATGCAGCTGCTATCATGGAACATTTTCAAGAGTGTGAGAAATTCAGGGACCTCACCTGGAAAAGGGGGCTTTTGGTCCCTGTCCATCCCCAATGCTGGGAGTTGGTAACTCCATCTGCTTACAAGAGCCACAGTCATTTTCTACATTTGCAATCAAGTTAACTAACAACATTCCCCAGGATGCTGGCAGGGGGCAGACATCAGTCAGGAATCAGAAGAAACCTTCCTGATGGACCACAACCAAGCTCCTCCAGAGCCAGTCTGTGGTCAGATGGAGGCATCTACCCACGGTGCTCTCCTCTTAGGAAGAGGTCAATTCCAGCAGGCTTTCAAGAATAACATTTCAGATAGGTCAGTGTGTCCTACTGGTCTGTCCCCAGCCAAACATTTAGCTGGAAGACTCCTGCCCCAAACCCTGATCTACACATAGGCCAATCTTTAAAATTCCAATGCTACTTCAAAACATAACGAATAAACATTATTAATCTTTTGAACCAAAACATAGGCTAATATGGTCTACTGGCTGTGTTAATGAGTTCTGAAAGGCAAAACATATTCCCTACAGCAATACAGAGTAATTTAGCAAGAATTTAGTCCACCATTGTAGAGTTTTAGTCTGGTACACAGCATCAGGCAAAAAAAGAAAAAGAAAATATAATGTGTGGCTACATGCTATTCCATTTTAGACATTCTTGATAATGAAGGTCATTATATTACTATGATTCATGTGTGACTTACAATGCAATTTCAGTCTGAGCTCTGGGTGGAGGAAAACATGCTTTGCAGTTACTGGAACAACATGGGCAAAATCTGGGTTTTTCTTTTCAATTCTAGACCTTCTGGATGAAATGCTAGTCTGGCCATAGGTACTGACCATGGGCTCCACAGCCCATCCTGGCAAAAACTTGTGAAGTCAGCAAGGCACTATGTGGTGTGGCCCCACCCCAACTTACAGCCAATTCCCCTTCAAGTCTGGGATCTTAAAAGAAGGGAAGGTTTTAGACCAGGGAAGGTGGGAAGGAGGAGTGGTGTCCAAGCTCAGGAAACGACGTGAACCAGGCAGTAAGGTCAGCGTGTGTAGGCATCTGAGTGGGGAACAACAGAACTTGAGGCAGCACGTGGAGGGCTTTGAATTTGGACTTAGGCCTGTAGGCACTCTGTACAAAGAACCGCCCAGTTCATGAGCTCACACGAACCCCCAAAACACCCTTAGGAGGAGGAGGAGGACAGGTATGAGTGTACTTGGTTTACAGATGAAGAAAGCGAGATCCCAAAAGGCAGTGACTTTGCCAAGGTGAACAGGCCCTAACAGGCTGATGAAGTGACTGCCTCTTCAAATTCAGGAAAAGCCAGAATGGCCTGATATAATTCTCAAGGTTCTAGAGCCTGAAATGTAACATGGCCTTTCTTTGGGGGTGTTCATACTATGCTCATGTAGGCTTCCAGAATTTTCCTTGAATTTCAATCAACCGCTATGTGTGTGTGTGTAGAAGACGCAGGAATGAGAATGAGGGCCTTCAGAAGCATTTGAATGACCTCAGCCTCCTTATCTGTTGGCTCCCTTCCCTCTATTTTAATTAGCAGGGAGATAAAATTGTGACCATTTTATGTTATTAAAAAGTTTCTGTTTTAATAGGGCTTGTGAATATAACTGCAGCCTCCTGCTTATTTCATGTGCAATATATCACCCCAACTGTGTCATTCTAATGACTGTCCCAACCATCTCATTGTTGTGAAACCCTCTTTATTTTACAAAATTTTAACATAAATCTACAATTTAATTTAAAGTTATTGAAATTACCAAAATTGAAGTGTTCTTTAAAAATGTAATGGGGCCTTATCTGCTTTTCCATTGTGACACATTAACAGGAAAGAGAGTTCAACAGCATTCCTCATCCTCAGAAACCACTGGCCATGGTGGCAGCTTAAGGACAAGTATCAGTTTAGTAAGACTTAGAGGTTTCATTTACTTGCAGCACTTGGAAAATTCATCCTCAACTGATGGGCTCTGAAGACAGATCTGGCCTGAATGGAGAAACCCTGGGATGTTTCTAGACCTGAGAGAGGCCTGGTCACCACTGGCCATGCACCGTGAATGAGCCTAGCAGGGTTCACTATGATTCCCCCAGTCAAGGCTTCCCAGTTCTAAACTCCCATAAATTCTAGTCTAAACACCTCTCATTGGCTTTTTAGCGATCCTGAGATTTGGCTACACTGGATCGAATATGCTGGGTTTCTTTCCTAACGTGCCCCCAACGAGCTCCACACTCTGATGAAATGAGGACAGTTAGATTCGGGCAACTCATCCATCCAGCACGGCCACTGCACATGTGCTGTCCACAAAGCAGCGTGCCAGACCCTGGGTATTGAGTGTTGAATAAGACAGACAGGGCACCTCATCTCCCAAGGTGCAGGAACTGGCTCACACCCTCCTCTCATTGCTCAGAATCATTCCTTATTCCCATTGGTGCTTTGCTCATCATCCAGATCCTATTCCTCTTTCAAGGGCTGGCTCAAAGTTTGCTGTGTCGACTCCCCTCTCTTCAGACTTCATTCACACACCCAACAGACGTTTACTGAGCACTTTCTACATGCCAGTGCTGGGCTGGGTGCTGGCACATCAAAAGTGTGTAAGACTCAGTTTTATGCCAACACCAAAAGGGTAAGAATTAAGCAAGTGAAGGTACTGGAAGAAGATACTGGAGGAAGCCTGTTCTGGGCAGAGTGGGAAGCATGTACAAAGCATAGGGGCAGCAAGCAGAGCTCTGGGGCACCACCAATTGTCCAGCATGACCGGACCGGGCAGCAGCATGGCCCATTCGGCATGGGAGACGCACTCCTGGAAGTGGGGCTGCTCCCAGATCAGCGCTCTGCCAGTCCTCACACTGGGGGTCCTATGCAGTGGGGTCATGGCACTGTGCCCCGGTGGTGGTCTCTCTTCTCTCTGACCCTCAGAGTCCTGCCAGGCCTTCAGCAAGTCTCTTCCAGCTGCCGTGCACGGCTGTTGGTCAAGTGATGCCAGAAGACTTCCATGAGTCCCTGCACGCCTGCTAATCCCCAACTTCCACTTCCTCTACCATTTGCCGGAAGGCCTTGAGCTGCCCTAAGATTCCACTGGAACCTTCAGCATGAGACTCTCAGTGGGTTCATCGCAGCAGGCCCGGTGGTGACACTTGGACACCTTTTCCCAGCATCTGTCAGTCTAGATCAGGGTTGGGCAAGCTTTCCAGCCTTTCTATAAAAGGCTAGCCGGTATACTTTGGGCTTTGTGGGCCAAAAGGCAAAATTGAAGACATTATATATGTGATTATATAACAAATGAGAAACTTCACCATGAACCTTAGCAGGTTCATCAGCTCACAGTCCTGTGGTCATAAGTTCTGGCGCAGTGTGGCGAGGCTCTCTGCACGTGGTCACACAGGTTGAAATCAAGGTGTGGAACAGGCTGGGCTCTTACCGGGAGGCTCACATCCCAACTCCTTCAGGTTGTTGGCCATATACAGCATTTTGTGACTGCAGGACTGAGGTCCTGCTTGAGATCCCTTTGCTGAGTATCAGCTGGGGGCTGCTCTCAGCTCCTAAAGATCACCCACATTTGGTGGCACTCAGCCCCCTCCATGTTTGGAGTCAGCAATCAGGTTCCTCCCATGCTTTTGTGAGACTCACTTGTGTCAAATTCTGGCACATGGAGCCAGGGAAGGGCTCTCACCCACAACTGCCTGATAACAGGAATTGTCACAAGAAAACTTTCCCGAATGCAGCTTACTACATGAGTCACACAAGGACAGCTAGTGGCACAAGGACAGCTAGCCACTGATACAAGAACACTTGCCTGTCTCACAAGTGCAATACAGAACTTCAAGGTCCTTATCAGTAACTCCCAGATTACAAATCCTACCTAGCAACTACTGACATTCCAGCACTGGTAAGACGCTGCCAGTGCCAGTAAGCCTTCTTTCAAAACAGCTGGCATAACCTCCTCTTTCCCCGGTAAACCCTGACTTTTCCTTTGTTCTCTGGACATTCCAGAGGCCACCTATTCCAATGAATAATTCTGTCTTAGCAGGTACTTCTTTCTACAAGCTATCTTTACTATACTAGGTTTTAAAGTAAATACTTGAAATCAATAGTTATCATTTGAAATATGGCAGTTATTTCTTGATGTTGTAGAGGCATCTAAGAGCTCCCCTAGTAAAACTCATCAGGGTGATGTACGTATGTCCTGGATTGCAATCCTATTTCTTGTTTGTCATTCCCAAATAATTTTTACCTAGAGTTTCATCTCTATTTTTTTATGTTGACACTTGGGAATTTCTGCTTCCTCTTCTGCTCCAGCCAGAGAAAACTCTGCTTGTATAGGGCTCACGTGATTACATTAAGTGTGCAGAGATAATGCCCTTCTCACCTTGCCACCCAGCATGACCACAGGAGTGGTATCTCATCAGACTCACAGGGTCCACACACAATCAAAGGGGCAAGGATTATATAAGGGTGAGGGCCCCTGGGGGTGATTCTTAGAATTCTCCCTGCCATACGACTACAGTCTGCCAATTCCTAAACTGTAACCAAAAATATAAAACACATGACAGAGAGACAGGCCACAGCAAAGCAGATACCACAGCGGAGAACCCACTCAAGTCAAGTGAGTCTGTTCACACTTGCTGGCTGGGAACACCCTCAGCTGGGTCTGAGGCTCACAGGCTGAGCATGTGTCCTGCATCCTACACACTCCCTCAGGCTCCAGGTGTGCCGAGTCTGAAGTTCTACTCCAGAGCAGCACTGTTCTATGGAGCTTTCCAAGAAGACAGAAGTGTCTGTGTCTGCACTATCTGCTACAGTAGCCATATGGCGGCTACATGCTTAAAATGTGGTTAGAGAGATGGAGAAATGGAATTTTTAATTTTTTTTAATGAAAATATTAAGATAAAATTAAATAGCTACATGTGGCTCGTGGCTACTGTATTGGACAGCACAGCTCCACACTGAGACGCTGCAATAGCCAGGCCTTCTAACACGTGTGTTTTGAGCACAGAGCAGGCCCTAACATTTCTGTTTTAAAAATTTATTTCATTTTTAAATAAGTAACACTTTGATTTACTGGCTGGAAGTTTAATACTCAAACACACATACATACAAGTTGAAAGGGAACTTTTCACTGTGAGCATGTGTGTGCATATTCACCATAGTGGAAAGTCTTTCTTCCATCTTACCTCCTCTTTTTTTCCGAAATCTCCCCTAGCATCTGAATTCACTGTTATATATCTTTCCAGAACATATTTATGCCTACATAAGCCAATGCAAATACAGACACCTCCCCATTTCAATTCACACAAACATGCACATAAAAGACACTCTCTTCCCCACCTTACTTTGTTCACTTAACAATTTATACTAAAGATCGTTCTTCAGAAGTAAATAGTTTCTCATTCTGAAATTGATTGTACTTGCTCATTATTAATGGACACGTAGGCTGTTTCAATCCTTTGCAGTTCTGCAAGAATGTAAACTATACAAAGCAGATGATTTTTCAATACTTTATTCAAAGGATGTACACCAGGTATTTAACAGTGTCTGGCACACAGTGGGTGCTCAGTATATATTTGTTGAATGAAAGAACGAAGAATGGAGATTATTATAAATAACATCATAATAAATAATCTTACGTACTGGCAAGTGTGTTGCTTTACCTACAGGGTAAATTCCTAAAATGGAATTGCTGAGTCAAAAGGTATGTGCATTCTTAATTTTTATAGATATTGCCAAATTGTTCTTCACAAACACTGTACCAATTTATACTCTCTCCAGCAATGCCAGAGAGTAGACATTTGACACTTCTGTCTGACTATAGACTCAAGAGCCTCAAATAATCTTTGGAAGATCACCCAGTCCTTTCTCCTGTCCGCATAAAATCATCGATGTTACTGCTGAGTAATCTTAGCTAGATCCTTTGATCCTTTAATAAAGGAAGAACTACAGCTGAGAGAGGTTGGACTCGAACTCTACATATTCTTAAATACCCAGTCGTCTTTCTGATACACTTGTCAATCTCTCTGGGCAGAATCATGTCAAAATTGAAATTCCTAATGTTCAGAATTCCCAGAATCATGTAAAAATAACCTTAGTTTAAAAGTAGAATCCATTTTTGTTCAACACAAAATACAATTCCTAATATCAAGTACAAGGTCAAACAGAGGTGAAGGTGGTCATAAAGAGGAAGTTAACCGGGAAAGTGGTATGTCTGACAGTTTGTTATTCTGGTGGCCCCAATGAACCATGCTTCCTGGAGTTCACACCCTTGTACGGCCCCCACTCTTAAACATAGGTGGGGCCTGAGACTTGCTTTAACTAATAGGATGCACTGGCAGTAATGCTGTAAGAAGCCACCATGGGTGTTCAATGCCCCAGCTGAGCCCAGTCCTTAGTGGAGCTTGATCAGAATAGCTACACGTGTAAGTGGTCTGGTAAGTGGCCTGACCTGGTACCACCTGGAGTAGATGAACCACCCAGCTGAGCCCTGCCCAAATTTCAGGACCACAGAATCATAAGCAGTAAGATGGTGGTTGTTTTTAAGGCACTAAATTTTGTGGTAGTTTATTACACAATGAAAGATAACTAAAATAGAATACATGGGTTTGGGAATAACGTAAGAGGTGAGAGAATAAATGAAATTAGTTAAAGCAGAATGAAAAAAGTTTCTTTGGTTTTTATATTTATGAATAGCCAAAATTTAAGACCAGATACAAATTAAAGTCCTATTCTACTTCTTTCAACCTCTTCCAATCTTTTCAGTATTTCTAATGAATAATTCTGTCTCAGCAGGTACTTCTTCCTTCCAGCAACTTTTATTTTCCCAGGTATCAAAGTAAATACTTGAAATAAGTAGTCATCATTTGAAATATGGCATTTATTTCTTGATGTTAGAGAGAAGTCTGAGAGCTCCCAGTTAAAATTCATCATGGTGAAAACGTTAGTCTGTGATTACAGAATCAGAACTATTCATTATAGCTATTCAGAGAATCTTCTTTATGAGTTTAATGACATAAGCATATTATATTGAATTATTATGGTGCTGCATCAACTGGATTCATAAATTTAATATACTCAGTCTGGTTCACATATTCTAATAAAATCCAGCAAGCTTTAAAAATTTTATCAGAAATGTACGTTTAAAGTCTGTGTGATACGCAATTTTGACAGGTTGGTGTTCTTGCTAGGGGTATTAAGTAGCTTCAGCTATCATGATGACCCAGCCTGGCAGACCAGCAGGCTTCCAGTGAAACCTCGCAAACAGCCAACCCACATTAGAAAGACCAAGACCTGCATTTCTCCAGAGCGCATGGCGAAACCATTGAGGGGAAGAGAGGAATTGAGTTTATCCTGCTCCTGTGAACTGGATGTAAGGGCACATCTCTGCTGCAAGGCAGGAGGCAAACAGCTTCCATATCATCTGACAGGTGCCATTCAATTCCACTCGGTTGAAGCAAAAAATGGGAGGATGCTGGGGGATGAGCCCAGCACCAGGGTCTCCGACTTGCTGATACCTTTGCTTCTAGGTAAGGGACTGGTAATAGGCTCAAAATAGATGTGCTGTGACTCAGCTGCTTCAGCACTAGGGAGGAGCCTAGACGAGAGCCCAGGAGGTGCACTGTGGCCGGTTTGCACTCTACTTTAAGCACTGTGAGTGAGCTCCTTGGGCACTCAGTCCTATGCAGCTACACACTGGGCACAAGGACATCATATCACAGGGGTTTGAAGTAAGTCTCTTAACTCCTTTGTACCTCAGTTTCCCTCTCATTGCTTACAGCATTTTCTTTTTGAGATTAGAAGATTAAACGAACTACTGTCTATAAAGTCCTTAGGACAGGGTCCAATTCACAGTATGTACTTAATAAGCACAGATGCTCCTGGACTTATGATGGAGTTACAGCCCAATAAACCCCTCATAAATTGAAAATGTTGTAAGTCAAAAACGCATTTAATATACCTAACCTACCAAACATCAAAGTTTAGCCTAGCTTACCTTAAATGTGCTCGGAATGCTTTTACTAGTCTACAGTTCGGCAAAATCATCTACTGCTAAGTGTTGAGTACCTCATGTAATTTACAGAATACTGAACTGAAAGTGAAAAACAGAATAGTTGTAAGGGTACTCGAAGGACAAATTTTGCTGAACATGGATTGCTTTCACACCATCGTAAAGTTGAAAAATTGTAAGTCAAACTATTATTAAGTCAGGAACCGTCTGTAGCTGATATTATCTGTATAGCTTTGTCCTCAGGGAGTTAATAGAGAGTTAATATGCTAATAGGTAATAGGAAGTTAATATATTAATTTTCTCCTGTTTCAGATGTTTGGAAACACATGGGCTTAAAACGTGGAAGAGTTTAACTTTAACGTTTTCCCCTTCAAAGGAAAGTAAAAGACAACAAGAATTTGGAATGGCTTTTTTTCCCAAATCACTTCATATCAGATATTGGCAGATCCTTTATTTCAAGAGTTGCTTTAAAGCAAAGAAGAGCTAACATGTCTTCAAAATGGGGAATCACATTCAAAAAGAACTTGGAAATCTAACACATGCCAGGTAAATTAATTATCCCATCAAAGCTTATTTTAAGGTACATTTCAGATGTTTAGATTCTGAAAAATGTCATTTGGAAAACAAAAAACAAAAAAACTGTATTATTTTCTTTGTCTCTAAACTCAAGTTTCCTTCCTGCACTGTATAAACCTTCGGAGATGTCTGACATGTTATTAGATATAATGACTGCTCCGAATGGCCAATATGACCAATACAGTCTTTCAAATGAGAATGTTGCTGTGTCGTACCTCTTGGCTATGACGTACTTAGACTCAAATTGAAGGAATCAGGTCCTAAAAACTTGAGGATCAAGAAGTGATTGCAGATTATTTAACGGCATCCCAAAGTCTACCTTTCAGTGCAACCCCGGAATTGAATGCAGTGCTAACGCCTTAGGAACACCGGATGGCTTTATTGTGTTCCTCTCCACCAGCTGTGGCTGTGGTTGAACAGAGCAAGCCTTCCCTTTAGCATCTGACCTATGGCAGTTCATATATTGATGGCAAATTTCCTTTGGTTAAAATTCAGCTGGCTTTGGACTGGGCCATCTGAATGACACTGAGTCTCTGAATTCAGGGCAAGAGGGTAAGCTTTTGAGACTCTAGGAGGGAAGACCTGCTGCCTGTTTTTTGTTCTTTGGATGAAGGGCTCCTGAGGATCCTGGTGGGACTATTTGCCTTGCAGATTACCCTCCTGCTTTGAGAGTTATTCCTCAGTGTCCAGACACTGCTCTATGTCCCCCAGGGGGGAGCCACGGCCAGGCCCCAGGTGTGATGAGGACTGTGGCCCCCAGTGGTGGGCCTGTGACCCCACCCCACAAAGGGCATTAGCTGGGGATTCGGATTATATGCATCAATGATCCCCTTCACTGGGAATGACTATATTAGGGACGATGAAGGCAGGGAGAAAAGCCAGCTCAAAACTTCTCTAATGCTACATCTCTGACTCTAAAAAAGCATGGAGTAGGTATATATTTCATACAGGGAGATGCAAATAAAAAAATTCATTTTCCAAAACAGGTATTATATACCAAATTAAGAAACTAAGTTAAAAAAAAACACAGTGAATGCATACACATCCAGCACGGTACTTTTCTAATAAAAGACACTATTCATTAAACAAATGATGCGATGAATGGCTATTAGGCAATGTTAACAAACCTTGGTAAACAATGAGAGGCATGGGCTTCCTTTCCTTAGGACCTTATCTCCTAGCAAAATTTCATAAGTTTACATTATCTCCTTTCTTCTGAGCAAGGGAAGTTTAGTAAATTACTCTAGAGAAGGAAGTCTATCAAATCTTAATTTGTGCTTTGAAGCCAAACTTCAGAAACTCTTAAAACTGTCCTGGCCATCTCTTAAAATCTAAGAAGTTGCTGCAGATGGGAAATGAAAAATGTTGCTGATTAGGCAGCTGATTAAACATGTGCTTCCTTGGACACATGTGTGTGGCCATGTTAAATACCAAATAAACCCCAAACCTGTGTACGCATCAGTCTTTCAGTTGTCAAAACTTTTAGCACCAATGACTGTTTTCAGGTGAAATGCTGTGAAAGTAGTACAATAAAAGTTAAAAAAAAAAAAAGTATTTGCAAAATATGGATAGAAAAAAGATGTTTCAGATCAAAGGAAATCTCATCAGTTAGGGGATCTTGGAGAAGGCTATGAGGCCATTTATATAATCTAAAAAAATAATGGGCCAATTGGGGCTAAGTTGACATCCACAGTTTCTGCAACAAGGAAACTGTCTTTCGAAGAAAGAAATGTCAGTGTATATTGACTGATCTATTACTTGAGTATGCCCAGATTCTTTCGAATAAGAGAAATGCAAATATTTAAAAATATGCATTTCTGTGAATTAGAAGACAAACACTACAACGAAAAGGGAAAGTGAACATATACCAAGAAGCATAAATATCCCCAAACTCTGGAGATATTGAGGGCAGAAGCAGCCCTCCTATTGCTCACAGCATTTATCCAGAGAGCTCTGAAATACAAGCCCTAGGATCAATCAGGGCTGTGTTTCTAGCTGGCTAAAAAATCCACTGAGAAAAAGGCGACAGCTTCGTGTTCTACCTTTTTCAACTTGATTAGCAATTGATTTTGTGATTCCAATGTGTGTTTCTTAATTTTACTTATAAATAATATGAAGCAGGTGATCTCAATTAGAAAGAAGATTAGGCAGAGTCTTAATTTTCTTTTTCTTGAAAATGCATTTTTTTTTTTTTTTTGGTTGCCTGGAATGAAAATTACATATGTAAATGTAAACGCACTGGAGGGAATTGCTGGGAACAGAAATAAGTGTATCTAAAAATGGATGGAAGCTTTAAACAGGCAAACAATAAAGGTAAAAAGTTGTGTGGAATTGGAGCAAATGGATATTCTTATCCATTTTTCCCCCTAAATGTCATCTCAAAGGGTTGCACCATATGCTGTGATTTATTAACATTATGAAACCTAAGTGACACACATAGAAGAAAAAAGGATTGTCAGGGGGAAAAAAAACAGCTAGCTGGATTCTAGAATAAAGATGCAGTTCACAAAGCAACAAAGGACAGCGTGAAGTTCACTGGGAAAGACTATTGCAAGAGCCTTTTACCTAAGAAAATCAGAATTTATTTGGAAAACAAATCTGAATAAATGGAGTTAGGGGAACTGAAGCATCTACGAGAAAGTTGAACGCAAACTGGGAAGGGCTTCATAAAAGAGAAAGGATGATTCCCAAATGTAGGTATAAATAACGAGCAGAGAATTTAGAGGACAGAGAGATGGGACAGAGAGAGACAGTGGTTCTTAAAATACCAGACTGTGCAAGAAGAATTTTAAACATGTTTTTTGGGCCACTGCAACAAAGAGAATATATGAAAAAGAACCGCACTGACATCAACAGAAATAAACAAAATCGACTATTTCAGGAAGCAAGAAATGCGGTCTTCAGGTTTGTAACACCAAAAGATGCAGAAGTAACAAGTAGAATGTTAAACAAGACAAGAATGAATCAGCTGGACCACACAGCGCAGTTCTTCTCAAGTGATCTGCGGAAAAGAACCAGCTGATTGATTGATCGGGGCAGGGATTGGGGGAAGACAGAGATAGAAAGCAGAAGAGACTGGAAAATGACAGGACCAGACCAGGGAATTCGAAACTGAACGAACGGAATTCCAGAAACAGAAAAAACCTTAAGGAAGGAAATCATTCAGAAAATTTCCCAGAAATGAAGGATATGACACAGACTGATAGAGCCCATGGAGCATCCACAAGAACTTAATGGCTGCTTACCAAAGGAGAATTCTCAAGGTTCTGGAGAACAGAAAGAAGGCCCCACAAGCTTCTGGCAGGGTAGAGGAAAAGGATACGTCACATACTGAGGATCGAGAATCAACACGGCTTTGGACTGCAGAGCAGCAGCACTGGAGTGAGAAGACAAGCAGAAAACTCTTTGAAATTCTGAAAGAAAATGGTTTCCAAATAACATCTTATATCCAACCAGTGAGTGGGTAAACGAAGGCATTTTGAGTCATGTTTCTTGAAATTTACCTCTTACGCATCCTTTCTCAGGAAGCTACTGGAGCTGCACTTCATCCCAACGGAGTAAATCAAGGCAGACAAGAGGCGCGGGAAGCAATTCAGGAGAGGGCAAAGGTGACGGAGAAGGGAGATGAGGAGGAGAAGGGAGTCGTGGTGTGACAGGAGAGATTTCTGCGAGGAGGCTACAGTCATGAACTATCTGGTGGTCCCAGTGTTTGAGGAGAGATTTATACAACTGACCAAGAATTTGAAGCTGAATTAGTGACGAGTACGTCATCAACTAAGCAGGTGGACAGGCTGCGCTCACCGCAGTCCCGACGCAACACGTGGGAAGACTACGTGGGGACGCAAGTGCCCCTGCATGTTTGTGGGGGTGCATCCCCCGTCCACAGTGGGATGTTCACAGATAGCACCTAAAGTTTAAAAAAAAAAAAAAGGTCAAGAAGCAGCAATTCATGAATGCAATTTTAGTGAGGAAGGAAACACAAGAAAGAAAAGGGTTGCTGCTGGGGAAGAGGAAGTGGAGGGAACGACCAGAGGGCAGGGGACTGCTTTTCAGAAAAGCCTAATAAAACCACATGAGCATATCTGTAATTGACATTCTTTTAAAAAAGTTTCAAAAACTGCGTACAGAAACAAAACGGTAATAGGTTCTCGCGCGCGCACACACACACACGCACGCGCGCGCACACACACACACACACACACGCACGTGCAAAAAAATGATCAGAAAGGATATACGCCCAACCCAAAAGGGCGCTTACCCCTGAGCAAATGACTGGGTTTGAAATCCTCTGAAAGCAGAGCCTGAGGTAGTTTATTTAGGGGTGATTCTGGGAACAAGGGAGAAAAGCCACACGGGGTAGTGTCGGGGTGGTCGCTGCTATGGGCGACTGGGGACCTTCTGAGAACCACGTAGCATATGCTTCTGAATTGTCCCCATGAAGGATGAGAGGTGGCACATTCATCCAAAGACTGTCATTCCCCCCTTGTTTGAGAATGACCTCAGGGGCCTCACCTCCCCCAGCCTTCTGGACTGATCGGGTCAGGGCCCGAAGGGGCTGCCTTGGCTGCAGAGAAGGCTGAGGGAGAAAAGCTGAGAGACCTGGTGGGCTGCTGCCACCACACACCAGAACTGTCCTCGAGGACCAGGGCCAATGTCACAGGTGGGGCAACAGAACACAGGGTCTTCTGGATGGGTCTGGGGCTGGTGGTGACTAAGGGGGATCCTAGCTTTAGCCATATAGCGGTGCCCTTGGCTTTCTGGTACCTGCTAACCGCTGGTGAGCCACAATGCTGCAGGGGGTGTGGTCTTTTGTCCTTGGCTTCAGTTGCTCTGTTTCCTCCCCCATATTATCACCTTGTCTTTAGCATCCAATTTCTGATGATGACTTTTAATTCACAGCAAGCTTACTCATTATTTCCCAAAGGATAAAGAAGCATTTTTAGGACTTTAAAATGCAACTTTTACTACAACCTTAGACGATAAGAATTCAGGTAAATGTGACTCATACACTGAGCCTAAGCAAATCCATTATCAAAACGATTCCAGAGCACCCAGAGAAGCTAAGAGAAGCCCATAAACTCCCAGTTTGCACCGTCTTAGCTAGTTTCCACCAGGCCAGACTTTGGCACCTCCATGGAGAGCAAGCCGTGATGCTGCCTTGCACTGAGGTCTGTAGGGGGACAGGGCTATGCTGCAATCATTTCCAGGAACTTATTTTATGTTCACCACAAGAGTGGTGTGTATCTTAATTTATGCTATTGTATAATAATTCTATCTAGATATATCTATATAATTATATATATTGAATTATATCTATAATTGATATCTCTACATACATCTATAATCTTTATAGCTATAATCTACAGCAGTATACCTACATGTCTATAATTATATATAATCTATAGATGCTTAAATCTATATTTATATTTCATCTTATTTCACAACTACCAATATATATCATTCTGTGTCTCATCTTCCAACGAATATTAGCCAGATATTCACTGCATTTAAAACAACTCAATTAGGGTCCTACATGGCAATCTGGTCCGCTGATGGTGCCAGGTGGGGCCATCCATTTATTTACACACAGGATGATATGTGTATTGGGAAAAAGAAGAAATAACAGGTTCTGGCAGAAATGAGCAACTACAACTGAATAAACAATGGATCACCACTGGAAAGTAATGGTACAAACATGATACTATGACATACGTCATTCAAAACAGTCACAAATTCCAAAACGATTTTAATAACTCAGGCAACATCAGAAAGTGGTCAGTGTCTTTTCCATCATCAGTCATCCTGTCTCAAGTATGGCTATTCTTTACCCCTACTTTTAGCTGTATTTCCATCTGACACTTCTCCTGGGGCCCGGGAGCTAATTAAGCGCTTCAGTTTCAAAGACCTTTCCTCACCCCTGTCGTTCCGCAGCAGGAATGTGAACCGTGAGGGGCAGCAGAATAAGAAAGTATTAAAAGGGTATTTAATTAAGCAGAGTAAACAGCGAGGTCAGTAGCAACTGGAAGCTAACGGCTGTCTCCAACCCAGGCAGGCGAGCCACCTTCAGGTACAGGCGGCAGAGAAGTGAGCTTACGCAGGATGCTCCTTTTGTCTACGCTACTTGTGAGATCTACTTCTGTTTCAGAGGCAATCGGACATTTAATAAAAGAAAAGAAATAGCGGTGCCTGGCTGTATCTATGAGGAGAGTAGGAACAACCTTCTAGCTGTTTAACACTGCAATGTTCCGGCTTCATTTCATTTTGCTTTTAAAATTAACCAGGGAAATGAAAGATGTTCTATCCTGAACTCCATAAACAGAGCATACACAGCTCTAAGTCTGCCATCTTGAGCTGGTCTGTGTTACTTTCATCTGATGCTATTTCCACAAATAGGAAAGAGTTGGAGAATCCCTGTTATGTACTTGCCAAGCCTCAAACACCTTGTAAATGAGTATGGGAGCTGGGGAGATGACAGATGTTACTAACTTAATGCTAGGGCTGCACATGAGGTGGGAATGTAATTGGGATTGATGTCAGAATATCAAAAGCCCAAGAAATGGAAAAATGACCACCACAGCTATATCTGGGGTGACTAGCAATGGCTTCTGTGATAGTTAATTTTATGTGTCAACTTGAGTGGCCACGGGGTGCCTAGATATTTGTTCGACATTATTCTGTGCGTGTTTATGAAGGGTGTCTTTGAATGAGATTAACATCTGAATAGGTAGAATGAGTACAGCAGATTGCCCTCCCTAACAAGGGTGGGCCTCATCCAATCAGGTGAGGGCCTGAAATGGCAGACTCTGGAGAGTAAGAGAGAATTACTCCTGTCTCACCGCCTTGAGTTGGAACATTGGTCTTTTCTTGCCTTTGGACTTGAACTGAAACATCAGCTCTTCTTGAGTCTTGAGCCTGCTGGCTTTTGGACTGGAACCTATACCATCATCTCTCCTGGTTCTCAGTCCTTCACACTAAGATTGAAACTACACCATTGGCTGTCCTGGGTCTCTGGTTTGCCAGTTGCAGATCTTGGGACTTCTCAGCCTTCACAATCACAAGTCAATTCTCTCTCTTTCTCTCTCATTTCCTATTGGTTTTGTTTTCCAGGAGAGACTCAATAAAGTTTCCAAATCACAATTTAGTGAAGTGGTAAAAAAGCACTATTTCAATACTATGGATTAGGTGTACAAATGTAAAGTTCACAAATATATTTAATAAAAGATTTCACTGTCTTGTTAAGATTAATGTCCAGGGCCTTAGGTGTCCATACCAACTCCATCACTGTTCCCAGTTCTCATTCAATTGAGCAACAAGTCACCCTGATTCTACCTCCTGCAGATCTGTCCAGTCTATTGACTTTTCTCATCTCAGCTGACACCGCACCCTAATCCAGGGCACAATCCTGTCTCACTTGGAAGACGGGAATAGCCCAAGTTATTGTTCCTTCTGACCCCAGCTGCCCCTGCTCTCAACATTTTCTCCAGTGGTAAAACCTCATCCCTCCATTCCTTTGCTTACAACACTTCATTGGCTTTCCAACATCCTCTAGGTCAGGCCCAAAGTCACGGAGATGGCTCGAGGGATCTGGCATATCCTACCCTCTCTACCCCTACCTACCAATCTCACCTTCCCATAGTAGGTCCAGATTCCTGAGTCCCACTGTAGTCCTGCTGAATCATAATATACTGGAACAAGGCTTGAGAATCTATAGTTTTCAAAAAGCTGCTCAAGATAATTTCAAAGATTGGTCAGAAAAGTTTGAGAACCACTGCACTGGCAATCATCTCCTCCGACCTCAGCAAAAGTAGTCATGACTATCCCTTCAGTGTTCTGAAGTGACTTCTTGCCTCTGCTCCGAAAGGACTTGTGAGCTCTCTGAAGACATGAAACCTATGATGGACTGCACGCAGGCCAGGCTCAGGCCAGGCATGGGAACAGTCCTGAGCATGAATGGTTACTGTCATAGTCACTGCATTGCTTCAATAAAGACAGCGAAGACCTCGAAAGAGCCACCACTGGACAGCAAGTGCTTCCTGTAAAATGCACCCACCTACAAAATGTTCTTGCCAAAAAAAATCAAACCTGAACCCAATCAAGCCTCTTGTTTTCAGAAAACGCAGGATTAGAGGAGCATCGTGAATGAAGCCATGGGGATACACTCAGCAAAACCCAGACTATGAGGATTTCAACAGATAAATGACATGATGTACTCAAATAAATGGTGAGAAAAAGAGAGAAGGCAACCTATACACTGTAAGAAACTTAAAAGACATATCGACCAATGCTATGTGTAAATATAATTTGGTCTTGATTCAAATACACATATTGAAAAAAATGAAAAAACTGGTATGGCCTGAACGTTGACTGGATATTTGTTTATATTGAGAGATTAGTTAATTTGGGGTGTATGTTTGTCTGTGTTTGTGATGGTGGTTAAAGAGTCTTGCTTTTTTTAAGAGATACATCCTAAAATATCTACAGATGAAATGATATGCCTGGTATTTGCATTAAAATGATCCTCTGTGTGTGTGTCTGTATAAATGAAACAAGATTGGTGACATGCTGATCATTATGTTGAAGCTGGGTGATGGGGCTTTTGTGTTGGAGTTCATTACATTATTCTTGGTTTTGTATATATTGTCATAAAAAATAAAGTAAAAAAAAGAAGGTATAGATCACTGGTTTCTATATCATGGTATTCAAAAGTCCCCTTAATCCAACAAGTTTGTAAAGTCAGAGGTGGTTGTATAACACTTTGCATAGTAGAAATTTGCTAATATAACAGGACTGCATTCTTTGACTCTAAGTACTCTTTTAGCACCTGATATTAACAAATCCAACACTCTAAAGTAAAGACAATTTGCTCTTTTAGGTCAGAAAAGGTTGCAAAGGATTTCCGAAGAAGGTTACTCTGTACCAAAGAGAACTAGCCATGTCGTAAAATGAAGATGTTCTCATTTTCATGAGAAATTCTAACCACATTCTGATATTAAATTAATGTGCTCATGTACTTCTAGCTCTGTGCACACTAACTTGACAGAAAATTATGTCAGCTTTTCTCTCTGATAAAACTAAGGAGAATTCAGTTTTAATACTTTAGAAAAGTAAGAGGTAGAAACAGGGGCAACCTATATTAGATTTTGTAAGTGATCCTGAAAGAAAAAGCTTTTATGGATAAAAGACTTCAACGTAAGGCATGAAACCATACAAATCATAGAAGAAAATGTAGGAAGAACTTTTCCAGATACCAGCCTAGGCAAAGAATTCATGAAAAAGACCCCAATGGCAATCACAGCAACAACAAAAATAAATTAAAAAGCTTCTGCACAGCTAAGGAAATGATCAACAGATCAACAGAGCAAATAGAAAACGTACAGAATTGGAGAAAATATTTGCAATCTATATATCCGATAAAAGGCTAATAACCAGAATCTACACAGAACTCAAACAAATTAGCAAGAAAAAAAAAATCAAACAACCCCCTTAAAAAGTGGGCAAAAGACATGAACAGAAGCTTTTCGAAGGAAGACAGACAAATGGCCAATAAACATATGAAAAACTGCTCAACACCACTAATCATCAGGGAAGTGCAAATTAAAATGAGATATCACCACAGTGAGATATCACCTCACCCCAGTTAGAAATGCTTTTATTAATAACTCCAAAACCAATAGATGCCACGGATGTGGAGAAAGAGGAACACTTATACACTGTTGGTGGGACTGCAAATTAGTACAACCTCTATGGAAAACAGTATGGAGATTCCTCAAAAACTAAAAGTAGACCTACCATTTGATCCAACAATCCCACTACTAGGTATTTGCCCAAAGGAAAAGAAGTCATTTTATCAAAAAGGCACCTGCACTCAAATGTTTATTGCAGCGCAATTCACAATTGCAAAGATACAGAATCAACCTAAGTGCCCATCAATTCATAAGTGGATTAACAAAATTGTATACCAAGGAATACTACTCAGCCATTAAAAGTGATGAATGAATGCCTTTCGCAACAATTTGGGTGGAACTGGAGACCATTATCCTAAGTGAAGTATCTAAAGAATGGAAAAACAAACACAACATGCACTTGCTATTAAATTGGAACTAACCGATGAGCACACATGCACAGAGGGAAGCAAAACTCAGTGGAAATCAAGCAGGGGGGAGGGGGGAGGAGGGGATGGGTGAAAACACACCTAACAGGTACAATGAACACTATCTGGGTGATGGGCACACTTACAACTCTGACTCAAACACTACAAAAGCTATCCATGTAACCAAAAACATTCACACCCCCATAATATTTTGAAATAAAAAAATAAAAGAAGAAGCTTTTACAACTTATACTAACAAATTAATATTAGGTCACTTAGAATATGTTAAATAATACTACAAGATAGAACATAAAGGTCCTTTGAACCAAACATCAGTGTGAAAGTCTTTGGGGTAATGTATGAAAATTACAGGGGAAAAGGATCTTTATAACTGTTTGTGCAAATGCCTCAGTATTCCACCTGGCCTCTCACTTACTTAATGGTTACATGTGATTACAATACATTTTCTTCTTGGCTTCTGTGTTCAAATATTTTAATTTGGAAAGGCAGTCCACTATGTGGGCACCTCATTAATTTTCAGACTCTGAAAGGTAGTGATTCAGATAGGTAAGACATTGAACTTGAGTTTGGGAAGAACAAGTGAATAAATATGGTACTTGGTAAAAGGTAGATACAATAGTGACTCTCAAATTTCAGAGTAATGAATGAGATACTCCTAATGAAATATAAATTATCATGTATGAAAAATGTAACTTGTTTAGAAGATGATTATCTTTTTTTAATAATGGTTTGCTCTCAAGAAAATAGTATATTCTCAAGCAAAATTATTAATAGTGACAAATCCACCTACCTGTCCATATATCCATCCATTGTTCTTCCTTTCTTTTCTTTTTTTGTTAGCAAAGCAGTAAGGTACGATGAAAAAAGAAGAGGATAGAGGAGGAAGTGAAAGAGAAATGAAGAAAGAGAAGGAGGAAAGGGAGATTATAAATGCAGGATGATCACATGGTGATCTATTTTTAAATGTTTATCTTTTTAAAACAATAAACTTTATTTTTTAAAGTAGTTTTGGGTTTACAGAAAAACTGGGTAGAGGATAGAGAGATTTCCTATATACCCACCTCCCCCACCACCACCAGCAAATACGGACAGGCTCCTCCACTACCACAAGCCCCCACCAGAGTGGTACATTTGTTAGAATCAATGAACCTTTGTTAATACATCATTATCACCCAAAGTTCATAACTTTCATTAGGAGTTGCTCTTGGTGTTGCACTTTCTATGGCTTTTGAAAACTGTATAATGACATGTATCCACCATATCAATAGCTGCATACAGAGCAGTTTCACAGCCCTAAAAATCCTCGGTTGCTTTGCCTGTTCATCTCTCCCTCCTGTCTAACCCCTGGCAATTACTGATCCTTTTATTGTCTTGATGGTTCGTCTTTTCCAGAGTGTCATACAGTTGGAATCACACACCATGTAGTCCCTTCAGATTGTCTTCTTCTACTTAGTAACATGCATTAAAGGTTCTGCAACACTCTTCATGGCTTGATAGCTCATTTCTTTTTAGCACTGAATAAAATATCATTGTTTGGAGGTACCAGAGTTTATTTATCCATTCATCTACTGACAGATATCTTGGTTACTTCCACATTTTGGCAATTATGAATAAAGCTGCTCTAAACCTTTGTGTGTAGGTTTCTGAGTGGACATAAGTTTTCAATTTCTTTGGGTAAATACTAAGGAGCAAGACTGCTAGATTGTACGGTAAGAGTATGTTTAGTTTTGTAAGAAACTGCAAAACTCTCGCAAAGTGGCTATACTATTTTTCATTCCCACCAGCAATGAATGAGAGTTCCTGTTGTTGCATATCCTTACCAGAATTTGTTGTTGTCAGTGTTCCAAATTTTGGCTATTCTAATAGGTATGATATCCCATTTTTTTTTTTTTTTTTTTTTGAGACAGAGTCTCACTCTTTTTGCCTGGGCTAGAGTGCCGTGGCGTCAGCCTAGCTCACAGCAACCTCAAACTCCTGGGCTCAAACGATCCTCCTGCCTCAGCCTCCCGAGTAGCTGGGACTATAGGCATGCGCCACCATGCCCGGCTAATTTTTTCTATATATTTTTGGTTGGCCAGACAATTTCTTTCTATTTTTTTAGTAGAGACGGGGTGTCACTCTTGCTCAGGCTGGTCTTGAACTCCTGAGCTCAAACGATCCGCCCGCCTCGGCATCTCAGAGTGCTAGGATTACAGGTGTGAGCCACCGCGCCCGGCCTCATTGTTGTTTTAATTTGCAATTCTCTAATGACATATGGTGCTGAGCATCTTTTCATGTGCTCATATGCCACCTGTATGTCTTTTGGTGAGATGTCTGCTCAGGTCTTTTGCCTATTTTTTTTAAGCAGGCTGTTTGTGTTCTTATTGTTAAGTTTTAAGAGTTTTTTGTATACTTTTAATAATAGTCCTTTATCAGACATTTCTTTTGCAAATATTTTCCCCTAGTCTTGCCTTCTCATTCTCTTGACAGTGTGCTTTGCAATGCAGAAGTTTCTGATTTTAATGAAGTTGAGCTTATCAATTATTTCTTTTATGCATCATTCCTTTGGTATTGTATCTAAAAAGTTATCTCCACACCCAGGGTCATCTAGGTTTTCTCCTATGTTATCTTCTAGGAGTTTTATAGTTGTGTGTTTTATGTTTAGACCTAAGATCCAGTGTAATTTTTGTGAAGGGTATAATGTCTGTGTCCAGATTTATTTTTCTGCATGG
This sequence comes from Indri indri, assembly GCA_004363605.1. NCBI lineage: Eukaryota > Metazoa > Chordata > Mammalia > Primates > Indriidae > Indri > Indri indri. Next base: position 111,802 of record RJWJ010000152.1, read on the forward strand.
CATGTGGTATCCAGTTGTTCCAGCACCATTTGTTGAAAACATGATCTTTTTCCATTAAATTGTCTTTGCTCTTTTGTCAGCGATCATTTGATTACATTTACCTGAACTCTCTGTTCTGTTTCTATTGATCTATTTGTCTGTTCTTTCAGTGATACCACACTGTCTTGAGTACTGTAGTTTTACATTAAGTCTTGGAGGTGGGTAGTGTCAATCTTTCAACTTTGGGATTGAGTTGAATCTACAGATCAAGTTGCAAAGAATTGACATCTTAGCAATGTTGAGTCTTCCTGTTCATGAACATGGAATATCCTTTCACTGTTTAATCCTTTGATACCTTTCATCTGACTTTTGTAGTTTTCCTCATGTAGAGCTCATACATATTTTGTTAGATTTATACCTAAATACTTAATTTTCGGGGGTGTTAATGTAAACAGTACTGTGTTATTAATTTCAAATTCCATTTGTTAGTTGCTGGTATATAGAAAAGCTATTGAATTTTGTATAGTAACCTTATATCCTACAACCTTGCTATAATCACATATCAGTTCCAGGAATTTTTTTGTTGTTGATTCTTTCAAATTTTCTACATGTCACCTGTGAACAAATGCAGCAGTATGTTTTATTTTCCAATCAGTGTGTGTTTTATTTCTTGTCTTATTGCAAAAGCTAGGACTTTAAATGTTTACTTTAAAAGTTATACTATAAGTCCCTGACAACTGCAATGTAGCAATAGCTTAAAAAATAGTTATTATTTTTAGTGTTTGTTATGTACCAGGCACTTATACAAATATTTTATATTAATTATTTCACTAACCATCACAACTGTATGAGGTGGGTACTATTACTATTTCCATTTTACGGATGAGGAAACTGATTCACAGAGAAGTTAAGTAACTTGTCCAAGATCACGCAGTCAGTAAGCAGCAGGGGAAGGATTCACAACCAGGTCTGCTGGATTTGCTGTTAACCTTTCTCCTGTATCAACTGAGGACATATTATGAGCTATTTTTTCTATTAGGTGCTTTTTATACACCATTCTCATTAGATCCTCTCAACAACCCTGAAAGCTAGCTGTCCTTATCCTTATGTTGCACCATGAATAATAAAGCTCACAGGGCTAAGTAACTTTTCCAATGGCATACTGCAATGTGGTAGATCTAGCATTCAAATCCAGGTTTAAGCACACACTCGCATTTTCAAAAAAATTTTTTTTTGTCAGAACAAAATATGTGCTATTTGCTATTCAACACAGTTTTAACTGGACATTCAACAAACACTTATTGAGGACCTATTAAGGGCCAGATACTGTTCTTGGTACTAAGGAAATAGGGGTGAACAAGAAAGCTGGAATCCGTGTCCTCACAAACTTACCTTTTAGTGAAACATAAAATACTTTTGTCAACCAACAGAAAAAACCTTCCAATAACTGCTAAATGTTGTGACCAAGAAACAGCAGGGGGATCTGGTGGGGAGGGATGGGGCCAGGGCTGCTTCTACTTGGTGGGCAGGGAAGGCCTCACCGAGAAGACTGCTGAGCTGAGGGACGTACTCCAAGCTCTGAGATGTTCTGGCTGATTTTCAACATGCTCAATAAACATATGAAGATCCTAACTGCCAGCTTGGAGTTTAAGATTGGGAGTCCAAAGATGGAGAATAATTTTCCACTCATAGTGTGTTTTGAGTGCCTGAGTTGTCAGCAGTCACCTCAATACAGAATGCCACTCTGGGAAGGGGAAGGAGAAAAATGGCAGAATCTAACTGTTTGACAACAGTGTGGCAGGTCCTTTCTCTCCCCCTCTAGGCCTCCATCTGGGTTTGGAAGTTATCACTGTTCTCGAAAGTATTTGTTTTATTTTGATTTCCTCTTAAACCAATGACTGGTCATGGAAATTGAAGTGGGATTTCCCCATTTTCCCTCAGTTGGAGACTCTCACTCACTGATATGATCATAAACTGCCAACTTACATTGATAGGATTTTTATTGCATAAAATGATTTCTTTTTATTTCAGAACATTATGGGGTTACAAATGTTTTGGTTACATGGATTGCTTTTGTACTACTTGAAACAGAGTCATAAGTGTACATCACCCAGATAGTGTAGAGTGTACCCGCTATGCATAATTTCACCCATTCCCTACTCCCCACCCGTTTGATTTCTGTTGAGTTTTACTTCTTATTGTGCGCATGAGTGCTGTTGTTAGTTCCAATTTAATAGTGAGTACATATGGTGTTTGTTTTTCTACTCCTACAATACTTCCTTTAGGAGAATGGTCTCCAGTTCCATCCAGATTGTTGTTAAGAGGTATTAATTCAGTTTTTGATGACTGAGTAGTACTCCATGGTATACATATACCACATTTTATTAATCCACTCATGAATTGATGGGCATTTAGGTTGATTTCACATCTTTGCAATTGTGAATTGTGCTGCAATAAACATTTGTGTACAAGTGTCTTCTTGATAAAATTACTTCATTTCCTTTGAGTAAATACCAAACAGTAGGATTGCTGGATCAAATGGTAGGACTACTTTTAGTTCCTTGAGGAATCTCCATACTGTTTTCATTAGAGGGTATACTAGTTTGTAGTACCACCAACAGTGTATAAGTGTTCCTCTCTCTCCGCATCCACAGCTGCAGCATGTATTGTTTTGGGACTTTTTGATAAAAGCCATTATCACTGGGGTTAGGTGATATCTAAAATGATTTCTTGATAGGTTGTTAGCCTCAGAATCACAGCATTTTCAGCTCCTCTGACTCCAGGAAGCATTAATATGGAACAGCCCCCAAACTCCAGCTCAATCTTGAACACGTCAACAGCCACTTAACCCTCTTCAAAAATTCTCAGCTACTGACAATGGTGGTAGTGGACTAATAACAGAAAACAGCCCCTGCTAAGGTAAACCACCAGATGACCAGAAGAAAAACGAAAACCTAAATGAGAAAGAAAATAGTTCTTCCTATGGTATTTCTTTAACCTTTGTCTATAGTTGGTAATGATTCTATCATTATACATTTGGTAATATCAGCAGAGAATAGATGGAGAGAATGTTAAATTAAATGTAGAATTACTATCTTTCGGATAGCCAAATAAATGTGGAAACTCAGAAAACCTGAAGTTTTTACATCCTGAAATTTACTTTGAAACCAAAAGGGCTCAATCTTTAAAATGTCTAAACCAAATTATTCTATGCTGGAAAGTCAAGGCTTGAGAATAAAATAAAATGAAAGTAGAATAAGAAACTGTCGTTACTCAGGAAAAACTGTTGTTACTCAGGAAAAACTAGACTGTGTTGCAGTCAGCATAAGCCAGAAAAGTGACTCCTGGCAGTGGGGTGGTGGTGGTAGTGACATATCAATATTGACAGACATTAATAATACCTATAGGAGAAGGAATTATCGAAAGATCTCTAGGTACATGAAAACCAGAGGGAAAGGATCCCAAAAGAAAACAATAACTCTGTACCAATGGAAACCAACCAAAATGAGAATATTAAAATCACTGATAAAGAATTTTGAATATGGATTGTAAGGAATCTTAATGAGAAATAGAAAATAGAAACCCAACACAAAGAAACTACAAAAACAATACAGGAAATGAATGAAAAATTCACTAAAGAAATCGAATTATTAAAAAAAAATTCAAGCAGAGCTTCTGGAAATGAAAAATTCATTCAAGGAAATACAAAACACAGGGGAAAGCCTTAAGAATAGGTTAGATCAGGCACAGGAAAGAATCTCAGAGATAGAAGACAACACCTTTGAATTGAACAAGTCAGTCAAAGAAAAAGAACAGAGAAATAAGAGGAATGAACAAAACCTACAAGAGACACAGGATTATGTAAAGAGGCCTAACCTAAGAATTACAGGCATCCCTGAGGGTGAAGAAGAAAATACACAAGGGCTGGAAAACCTGTTTGAGGGAATACTTGAGGAAAATTTCCTAGGTCTTGCTAGAAATCTGGACATCCAGGGACTAGTAGGGCAACAAGACTCCAGGGCGATTCATCGCCAAGAGGCAATCACCATGACATGCAGTCATTAGACTGGCCAAAGTTAACATGAAAGAGAAACTCCCATGAACTGTAAGGTGAAAGCAGAAGGTAACTTACAAAGGAAATCCCATCAGACTAATTACAGACTTCTCAACTGCAGAATCCTCAACTTCTCAACAAGCCAGAAGGGACTGGGGCCCCATTCTCAGTCTTCTCAAACTGATAATGGCCAGACTAGAATTTTGTATCCTGCAAAACTAAGTTTCTTACATGAGGGAGAAATAGACTTCCTCAGATAAGCAAACGCTGAAGGCATTTGTCAAGACCAGATCTGCCCTGCAGGAAGTACTCAGATACACATTATACACTGATCAGCACAATATACATCCACCAGCATAGAACCATCCAAAAGCCAAAGTTCAGAGCCCAGATACCACAACATCTCAAGAGGTAAAACAAAGCAATAAAGTTCTACACAACAGGATAACAGAAATCCACCTCCTCACTTACCAATTCTTTCAATAAATGTGAATGGCTTAAACTCCCCACTCAAGAGACATAGGGTGGCTGAATGGATAAAAAAATGCAAGCCAAGTATCATCTGTCTCTGGGAAACACATCTACCCCACAAGGACTCACTCGGACTCAAGGTGAAGGGATAGAAAACAATATTCCATGCAAATGGAAACCAAAAGAAAGGTGGTGTAGCCATTCTCATATCAGATAACACAGAATTCAAATCAACAAAAGTAAAGAAAGACAAAGATGGTCATTATATGATAGCAAAGGGAACAATTCAACAAGAAGGTGTAACAATCCTAAATATCTATGCACCTAACACAGGTATGCCCAAATTCATAAAGCAAATCCTACTTGATCTAAACAAAATGATAAACAGCAGCACTGTAACAGTCGGGGACTTCAACACCCAACTGACAGAACAGGACAGATCCTCCAAACAGAAAATAAACAAAGAAACAATGGACTTTAAAACAAGCAAACAAACAAACAAAAACCTATATTTGGCAGATAAGGCATTTGAACTACCAAGATTTTATTTTGGAAATAGTTCTTCATTTAGTTCACATTCCCCGTTAGAAACAATGATATCTATAAACTCTGGGCATCCCTTTACTGTGAGAAAAAGAAAAGAAAGGCACCTGCAAACCGGCCTGACATTCACAACCAAGCCATAGTGTTCCATGGACCATAAACAGTGTCAACCAGACAAGACTACTTTGTGACCATGAAGAAGCAAGATAAGAAAGGAAAGGGGAAGCGAAGGAAGGAGAGGGAGGGGGAGAGGGAAGGAAGGAAGGAAGGAAGGACCATTTTATAATCACATCAGAACATAGACAAAATCATGAACATGGTACAAACCATGAATATGATCAAATATACCCTTATCCAGGCTAATATACTGCTACTTTATCATATTTTTCCTTTTCTATTGATATATCATAGTTGTGCATATTTTGGGGGTATATGTGATATTTTGATACCCATATACAATGTAAATGATCAAATCAGGGTAACTGGGATATCCATCACCTCAAACATTTATCTTTTATGTTGGGAACAATACAATTCTTCTCTTCCAGCTATTGTGAAATACACAACAAATTACTGTTAACTATAATTTCCCTACTGTACTACCAGATATCAGAACTTACTCCTTCTATCTATTGTACCCATTAACCACCCTCTCTTCAAGGGCCTGTCCTTTCCTTTCCCAGCTTCTGGTAACCACCATTCTACTCTACCTCTATGAGATCCATTTTTTTTTTTTTTTAGCCCCCACTTATAAGTGAGAACGTGTGTTATTTGTCTTTTTGTGCCTGGCTTATTTCACTTACCATATGACTTCCAGTTCCACCCATGTTGCTGTAAATAACAGGATTTCATTCTTTTTTATGGCTGAATAATATTCCATTGTGTATATAGACCACATTTTCTTTATCCAACCATCCACTGATGAACACTTAGGTTGACTGCATATCTTGACTTATCAATGATATTTTAAATCTCCCTCCTTTTTTCCTGCTTTCTAGGTAAGAATGATTAATATACCCCATCATAGAGTTACCTCCAACATCCAATCAAGAGCAAAAGCCCTACTTTCTTGTACTCTCCTCGAAATTACCTAATACAAGCCCAAATCCCATAATAACTTCTTTTTAACACCTTCTTATGCACATGCTCCCACTGTTCCATGGTTTATGTTCTCTCTTGTTGTAGTGAGTCAATAAATCTGACATTTTTAAAAAATAGGTGCATTCCTAGAGACTTTCAGCTGAAATGTACTGAAACACCTATTTTTTTTTTCCATAGGTAGAAACCCAGGGGATACACCAGGTCACTTGGGGACTCCACAGCAGGAAGTCTTACAGTCAGTGACCTGGTAGACATGCAAAGAGAACTGACCAGCTGTGAATAACCACTAAGTAAATATGGAGAAACTGTACTCTTTTCATAATGATCCTAGGCCCCTAATCTTTACATTGGACAATAGCTCTATCACGATTAAATCCTTCAGAAAGCCATCTCTACTTTTCAGATTACAATTTTATAGGTTGAAAGGAAGGACGGCATCGCAGCTATGGTCCCTAGCCCCTGGGCCATGGCCCGGTACTGGTCCGTAGCCTGTTAGAAACTGGGCCAGGCATCACCACCCGAGCCCCACTCCCCTCTCTCCCCCTCATCCCTAGTCCTTGGAAAAATTGTCTTCCATGAAACTGGTCCCTAGTGCCAAAAATGTTGTGGATGGTTGCACAGCAAGAGAGTTCTAGTACCTTCCGGGTATCATCATAAATAAGAATACTAAGATAATTTTAGTGTCTTTGCTCTCAGAAACTGATTTTGCAAGTAAATGTGGCAAACTGAGATACTCACACTGTTGCACTTTATGATTGCTAGGGGTGGTGCTGCTCTTTCGCCCTTCCTTGGCTCTTAGACCAAAAATGCAGTGTAAGGCTCTGTCATCGTCACCAGCACTATCACCACTCCCACCCCCATCATCACTATCTTCACAGTACCAACTAACATTTTTCAGTGCTTTTCTTTGTGCCAGATTTCATGTTATGTATATGATCTCATTTAATCCTCAGTATAACTCTAGTAAAATATTATTATTATTATTATCATCCTCATTTTTCAGATAGGGAAACTAAAAGCAGTGACATCACACAACTCCAAAGGCACAGAACCAGGATTCAGGACTGGGTCAATCTGCTCCAAGGCCCCATTCCTAGCTACCACATTTCTTTAGATCCATAACTCAATAATGCTTTAGGCTAAGAAGATAAAAATGGGGAAGAAAGAGGTGGCTTTGGGCTGCTGCCTGCTCCAGTTTTCTACGACGTTTGGAAAAAAATTTCCTAGAAATTTGTCAGGTTATTTGAAAAGTGGTTGTATTATTCTGGAAAGCTTCACGGTTTTAGAGGATTTCGTTTGTTTTCGTTAATTACAGTTACTCCTTGAAATGATGGATTAAAATGATTAGCAGAAATGTTTCTAAGGAGATAATAACGTTCTCTGAAATTAGTAACCCAAAATGCACCTCTCGCTAATGAACAAAAATAAAACAAAACAGAAAACTCATTAATTTGGGGCTAATTTGGGCAGATTTTCTGATAATTCAGTAAAGGTGAAGCACGTGTGAAGTATCACGGGAGACTAAGAATTGAATTAGACCTTGATCCTGCTGCCTGCAAGTACTTCGCACAATAGGGAAGATTTGAGACATAAACACCTTTTGATATAAGCAAGAAAGTGACAGGAGTCTTAAAGAAGTGGAGGGGAGATTTCATGGATGTTCCAGAATAATCTAGCCAAATTGTGGCCTGTATTTCAGACAATTTTATTGCAATTTAACAGAGTAATTTTATGTCTGTTCGATCTATGTATAATAAAAAACGAATTACTTTTTTTTTTTTGAGACACAGTCTCACTCTGTTGCCCGGGCTAGAGTGCCATGGCATCAGCCTAGCTCACAGCAACCTCAAACTTCTGGGCTCAAGCGATCCTCCTGCCTCAGCCTCCTGAGTAGCTGGGAATACAGGCATGCGCCACCACGCCCGGCTAATTTTTTCTATATGTTTTTAGTTGTCCAGCTAATTTCTTTCTATTTTTTTGGTAGAGACGGGGGTCTCGCTCTTACTCAGGCTGGTCCCGAACTCCTGAGCTCAAACGATCTGCCCACCTCGGACTCTCAGAGTGCTAGGACTACAGGCGTGAGCCACTGCGCCTGGCCTGCATTTGTCTTTTGTATATCCTTTTGATTTGATTTTTCTAGTAATCGTCATTCAATGTACAAAAGTACTCATAAGTACTTATGAGTACTCAAAAGTACTCATAAGTACTCATATGTGCTCACCACTGACAGTTTGAGAAACAGTATATTCTAGAGCCATGTGGTTCAAAACTTGAGATGTTTCAGGCCTACTGTTAATAAATACCATACACCACCATTTATTAGAGCTCAATTTAATATCCATTTGGATATACATATTAATAGACTATATATGTGTATATGGAAGTATGTATATTTTATATACTACATATAATATTTAAAGCCATAAAAATTTCTTTAAAGACGTTCTGAGTTTATATTTCTTCAGTAATTCATGAGGATGCCCTTTTTCATACTTTGGTGAATTTGAGATATTCTCAAAATAAATACGCATGAGAACAATGTGACATCTCATAAATAAACAAAGCCGTAAGCAACTGAGATTCAGAACCTTTTATTACCCATGTAGCGAATATTTAAAATCAACAATGACAATAAACATCTTTCCTTAAACAAACAAAAAAAGTAAAAGATTATAAATAAACACCATCCTAATGCCATGGTCAGTCAAGAGAGGAGGAAAAGGGCCGGTGTTGCTAACTACGGTTTCTTCCGTTCTAGGACACTGCTTGGCACAGAGTAGGTGCTCAATAGTTGCTGAATAGAATGGTATTTAAGAATAAATAATTAGGCAGGAGATCTTAATTAACACTGTGGTGATAATGCTGGAAGATGATGCTTTTTTAAAAAAAAAATGGCATTTCTTTACAATAAGAACCAGCAGCGTTTCACACTTAGAGTGTGCTGCTTAAGAGAAGGGGCTTGTTCTGAGTGACACCTGACACCTGAGTGTGAACTGAGGCTCTGCCACTTATTAGCTCCACGACCTTCCTTATCCTCCCAAAGACACATTTCCTCACCTGAAAAATGGAGATAATAATGGAACTCACCTCACAAGTGGCTGTGAGGAGTAAACGACTTATTATAAGCATTTTTCACTCATGCTTGGTACCTAGTAAATACCAGGGACACGTGAGAAAGCAGGCATTATGTAGAAGCATATGAAATTGCTGATATTCCAGCATTTCTGACCTATAACAATGGCAGTTTCTTATGGCTCAACCTAATAGTCATGGTATCTGGCTTCAAATACAGTAAAAAACACCTTTTGCTCAAAATAACTTACCAAGCAGAGACTGAGTGTAATCTTTCCCTGTTACCTCTGCTGCTTTATCTGCCAACACACATCTCCTGGGCAGTTGTGAGGGCTACAGGAAGGGCTGTCTGGAGCCTGGGAAGCATGTCACACAAGGGAGCATAGTCAGCAGCAGCCTCTGACTGCCTGAGGGCAGGGTCTGCTCACAGTACACGCAGTTCCACTGAATGTGTTCCAGATGGGCCAGGAAGGCAGCAAGGAGGAAATCCACCAAGCTAGAAATCTGCAAAGTTTCCGTAGCTCTTTGTGAACCAAAGTGCTAGGGAGCATTTGAGCATGAGATGTGAAGCAATTATAGGCCCGACTCTGCAAAAACTGGCTCCAGCTATAATCAGAGGTGGCCAGGTTAACTGTGGGGGTGAAGCCAATACAAGTTTATCAATAAAAGTGCCTAAAAGCCAATTTATATACCTCCACTTACCCTCGTCATGTTCTTACTCCTACCTTTTATGGTGCAATACGTTAAATGCTACAGGTTCCAGTTCTGACACCAGTACCACCACCATCAGACACATAACAATATTCCTCTCTCCAAGGTCAGAAAATTAATCTCTAAAACTTATCACAACAGTTGGAAATTTCTGTTCCTACCCACCATTTTTAAAAATAATTATTTTAACAGCCTTAACTTTTATAACTTAAAAAGTACCAAAATGTGTCTATGTCTTTTATGTGAAAACATTTTATACATTTTGCTGATAAACTCAAACACAAGGTCCAGATTTTGGAAATACTTCAATAGCTAGGAAGATCAAAACACAATTGAGGCCAGGCGTGGTGGCTTGCGCCTATAATCTCAGCACTTTGGGACACCTAGGCGGGAGGATCTAGGAGTTTGAGACCAGCCTGGGCAACATAGAGAAAGCCCATTTCTACAAAACATTAAAATATTAGCCAGGTGTGGTAGTGCACATCTGTAGTCCCAGTTACTCGGGAGGCTGAGGCAGGAGGATGGCTTGAGCCTTGGTGTTTAAGGTTACAGTGAGCTGTGATGATGCCACTGCACTCCAGCCTGGGTGACCAGAGCAAGACCCTGTTTAAAGATGAGGTTAAAAAAAAAAAAAAAACAAAAAACCCAAAACCCAAACCCCACAATTGAATGCTTGCTTAAAATACTGCTTTTTTATCATGTTGAGGAGGTTTATAAAGGTGCATTTCTGGATAGTAATAATTGGTCACATAATTCCTTTTAAGCTTACATCATGTGTATTAGCTAGTGCAGATGTGCCCTTCTGGAATCCATCCTTCTATATGTGCTTGTGTATTTACATTATACTTCCAGGTAAAGGTTCATATAGGAACTTAAATATATACTCTTAGAGGGAAAGAAATGTCTCGTTTATCTTTGCTTTCTATAGAACACTTAGCATCATCTCCAGTATGTACTAAGACTTAAATAAATGTTAAATTAAACCAAACAGAAAATTCAGGGGAAATAACTACATTAATTTTCATATTAAAATACGCTAAATCAAGCAGTAACTTCTGATGTTAGAAGATCAAAAGAGACGTCACAATAGTCGTAGGGAATTAATGCAAGAATCTCAGATTAATTTTCCATCAAAGTGAAGGTGAATTACGTTTGCTTCTTAAAAAGAAGATAATGCTCTAAGATTTAACAGTGAACATTAGGTGAAATGCATCTAATCACAAATATAAGAGATTATTTCCAGAATGTGTGGAACACATTCTATAAAGGCTAATGCCACAGGTAAATAACAGTCGCAGGCAAGGGAAAGGATCCTTGCATAGGCAGAAACAGTATCATAAAACTCTGTTCATCAACAGTTTAAATGATGAAGTAGGAGATGCTGAAAGAGCAAACATGGGTTCCACCGAAAAGGACCAAGAATGAAAGAGTACCCTGAACTTTGCTCTAGCTCTGCAAGTTGGAATGGAAAACCAAGTGTGCCGAGTGTTGTGTGCACAAATGCACAATCTGCTGTGGCACAGCCAGCCACGATGTAAGTTTAATCAGAGCCCTGAATAGCTAGGAATGACAATGATCTATCTTCTGTTAGTATATAAAGACAAGTGTATAAACCATCATTCTCTGTGTTTCCATTAAAGACAAGTCTGGATAACAGAGACAGGTAAGGGCAGGTAAAGAAAACCATCACTAGGTCTGCGGTCATTTTTAATTTTTTTGTATGATGCAATCAAAGCTTTGAGAGAATTTGATCAAACAGGCTCACCACAATAATCTTTTCCTGGAAGGCAAATTCTTCAGTTGGGTATGAGGGTCGCGCCATCATAGGGTAAATGACTTCTTTAAATGGGTAACTCTATATAGTCTACCTTGAGTGTAAGCACGGCCACACCCTGAAACCTGTCCTTCCCCATAGCGTTCTATATTGAGGATGTCAACTTTAAAACTCCCCTCATGGACAATAATTTCCTAGTCTTCAGTTTCTCCATGTCCTTCCCCTTCTCCCCTTTTGCTCTCACTGGAACCTCCAGCTTCTAGATACTTCCCTAATCCTTGGTTCACCAGCACAAAGTACACCCCATGGACAGCCGTGTTTAACTGCCTGTCACTAGGAACGAGAATAACAGTTTTTATGCAGCACTTCACAATTCAGAAAGGGCTCTCTCAGGCCTTTTCTTATTTGATTTCATTTCCAATAGTTATTATCATTATTCCTCTTAAAGCAGCAGCAAAGGGAACTTTGAGAGGCCCCCTGAGAGCTTGTTGCCACTAGATTATAGTGAGCTATATGTACTTTTGTCCCCTGTCTGCCTCAGTGGCTCACGTGGCAAGACAGTGACCAACAGCTGAGGACTACCTGTGACCTTGCTTTCCACTGTTCTCGAAGAAAAAAGAACTGGTCCGTGCCTTGGCACAAAGACTTTAGAACCATCAGCATCAGATTCCAAACAAATAAACAAGTATATGTGCAAAACAAATACAAACTAGAGAAAGCAGTTGACAATGTGCATTGGCCCTAAACCAGAATTCTACATGTAGAACTAAACCAGAATTCTACATGTAGAACTAAACCAGAATTCTACATGTAGAACTGGCTTGGAAGATTAAGTTAAAATAAGTCAAATGAAACTTAACCATGACTAAAATAGATATTTGTCTTTTTGCTTCCAACTATCTTGAAAAAGCAACAATGATGTAATACTATACATTTTCAGTTAATTAATTCCAAGTTTTTTTACAGCAAGCTTTGTACCCTACTCCTGTATCACATACCATCTGTCTATGGTGAATATTTAGTTCTCACTCACATCCTGCTTCCTAACCCTTAGAATAAATGTATCTTCTTAAAAATAAGAAAAATGCTCCGCTAGACCAGAGGGAGATAAGGACTTATATTTCAAATAAACCGATATCATAGCTTTACAATCTGCTGCTGCCATCTCCTGCGTTAATGAAGCAGCACCTTCACGCTCGTGAAAAAATGAAATAGCATTTAGCAGAAATATTTCTTACTGGTCAATCAGATGGCAAATTTTCCAAACACACAGAGAAAGAAGAGCTTAATTCTGTTACCTCTAAGTGACTTCGCCTCTCGGCAATCACACGCTCATCCTTGTTTCCAAATAGTTTCTTTGGAGGGAATTCAAGGGCAGCTAGCTGAAACACATATTTTAAAAGAGATGCATTAATACCATACCTGCAGCCTTTGGGTCTTTATTAATCTATTACTTGGAATCTCTATCACTGGGTGAAAAGACAAAGAGGCTGAAAGTTTAAAGACGGTGGGTCCTGCCTTGCTTTATCATCTACAAGGGTAGGACCTTCGACAGACCGGACAACGTTGGGTCAGATTCCCTAATGGGCAAATGAGGAGACAAGACGATGGGACTCCAGGAAGGACAGAACTAACTCTCAATAGTCTATCTCAGATGACATATCTGACTCTGTGCCAGATGGTGTTTAACAATTTTTGTTTTTTAAAACACAAGTTTGTTCTTCTTTCAGTCCCCTTCTTTACTAGAATTCATTTGGTTTTGTGTTGAGATGAGAATTGGAAAACTCAACCTACACACGACCTGAACAGTTTGCAAAATAATTTTTAAGACTATTGCTAAGGTTCTCTAAACATTATGTATTGCCTTTTATTCCAGTTACTATTGCAAATGAAGACTGCCTATGCGAAAAAAGGATTTCTCTTTGCATCTTTTCACCTTGTTTCCTAGAAAGTAAAGGTTCACAATTTGTTCTTGTCTTGTCTTGGAATTTCAGTCATTTTCCTTATGCTTTTCTTCTTAGAGGCACAAAATCATAAACTATAAGATAAGTTTTATTACAGACTCCCAGGTAAGAAAGAATTCTATAATCTGGTGAGAACCTGACTAGCCAGGGTTGCTCTGGCTGAACGAATGCTAAGCAGCAATACTCGCTGCAGTTGATGGAATTCACTATTTCCTTCCTTTCTCACCTTGTCGGGTCCAGACAAATTGAAGCCAATGAAGCATTATCAAGAAAAAAATGAACATTTCTCCCACAGTATAGGGCACAGTATGTCATAAAATTCCAATTTTATGCCTATGCAAATTGCTAAGTTGATTTAAATTTATATTGCCACAGTGGGAGTCAAAAATTAAAGACTAGCATCTGTATATATAATATTTTAAAAACATAGTATTAAAGTATAATATACATACATAAAATTGATCATAACACAAGCGAACAACTTGATGAATTTTCAAAATCTGAACACAGCGTAACCAGCACCCAGATGAAGAAACAGAACATTGCCAGCACCCCAGGAACCACACGCACTCCCTGCCAAGCATTCCTCACCCTTTACAAAAGTTAACGCTTGGTTTTTCCTATTTTTGAACTTCATGTAAATGGTATCATACATTTGAACTCCTTTGTGTCTACCTTCTTAGGTCAATATCATGTTTGTGAGATCCAACCATATTGTTATATATGGCAATAGTTCGCTCATTTTCATTGCTGTATGGTATTCCATTATGTGAACATTTCACAATTTATTTGTTCATTGTTTTGTTACTGGGCTTTTTGTTAGGTTCCAGGTTTTAGCTATTAGGAATTGTGCTGCTATAAACATTTTCATATAGGTCTTCTGATTGAACGTATGTATGCATTTCTGTTGATCATACTCTTAGGAGTGGACATGCTGGTCATATGGGGTATGTGTGTTCAGCTATACTCAAAACTATCAAATGGTTTTCCAAAGTGGTTCTACCAACTGACACTTCTATCAGAAGTGACTGGGAGATGCAGATGTGACAGATCCTCAACAGCACTTGGTACTACTGTGATCTTTTCTATCTTAAGAATTGTGGTGGGTATGTGGTCATTTCTATTGTGGTTCACATTTAAATTTCTCATGACTAATGATGTTGAACATCTTTTTATATGCTCACTGACTGGTTAGTCATTTTTAGGAAGTGTCTGTTCAACTCTTGTCCATTTTTCAAATTAGGTGTCTGCCTTTTCGTTAGTAAGAATAATGCTCCCTTTTCACTTTCTTAAAGGTATCTTTGATGACTTCATAGTCCTTCTAAAAAGTTAAATGAAGGTGGACAAAGCAGAGAAACACTGGAGTGGGTTGCGCTAATACCAAGGGGTGGATTTCCTCTTCTCCTTTTCTCACCAATGTTCCACTTTTGTTGCTGACATTCAACTTTAAAATTGGTTCAAGAGAAAGTTAAAGACCATGGGAACTGAGGTAGGAAAGACCTGGTTTGAATCTTGGCTTGACCACTTACAAGCTAACTAGCTGTGTTTCTCTGAGCTCAAATATTTTCCACTAAAAAACCCCACAGAAAATGATACTAAACTTCATCAGGTTTCCGTTAAGATTTAATGAAGAATGGCGAATGGACTTTAGCTATATCATGAGTTGTTAGAGATCTAGTAATTACTAAGAAAGCAGCATGCCCACACTCCCCTGTGCCATCTCTCCCCGTCCAATGGGTTGAAGACGTGGCTTCAAGGAGCAAAGGGTTTTCTGGAACCCAGCCTCAATGACACAAACACACCTCCCATGTGCTGCAGCTCAGAGAAGACAGATACACCAGAGCTTGTCTTCTGGGCTTCACCCACCCTCAATTTCATCTTGTACAAATGAGCTTCTCCCCCATGCAGTGACGTGGAAAGCTTGGGAAGCACGTTTTCACAGTGGGTTGTTTTGTCATTTTCTTATGTGGCTGATGAGGTGATGTGGTTTCTGGCCGGGGAAATTTATAGTCACACTCAACGCTCAATCAGAAATAGCACAATAAAAGGACTTTAGGCAGCTGAACCGGGTGGGGAGCAAGCATTCACATTTCCTCATAGTCGACAGTGGTATTCCCTCCCCAGGCACAGATGGAGGCTAACTTTTTGTGCTATTAATATTCAGCCTGTGAAATAACTCGGTACAAATTATGTGCAACACTGTTATTCAGATTTTAGGAAGGAAAGAAAAGGTCAATTTTAAAAGACTTTTAGGCATTTAATCATAGGACTACGATATTCAACTATCTAACATTAGAGTTAAAGAAATGCAGGACTAGAGTTGAGTGACTTAGAAAGGTTAACATCATGGGGTGGCAAAGCCAGGACGGGGAATCAGGACTGACTCCTGTTTTGTTCGGCAAGGATGTCTGCGGCGTATGGAAGAAGCCATTGAGAAGTCTTCCGGGACCTAGGATAAAAACAAGTTGCTCCACCTTAAGTGTTTTAAACCAGAAACATGAAGGTATGGCCGCCAGGCAGTGATCAACACTTCCAACAAATGCTGTCAACAGGACACTGCTGAGGACCTGTCCCCAACAAGGGGTTGGCAAAAGTGGAGAACAGGAAGTGGGATGGGTCTAGAGGTGAGCCCCCAGAAGTCCATTCTGGGACATATAAAATTAGTTAGCTACTATCACCTTATTCCTGTCCAAATAAAAAAAAAAATAGTGGTGGCTATCCTTTCACACAGTTAAAATGTTGGTGGGAGGGAGAAAAGGAACAGGGTAAGTTCCAATGTGGTTCATGATAGAAATGTGAGTTATTGGACCCAAGTCCTATTGGTGGGGCTGGGCCATGAACGAAATGAAGTAGAAAGCCAAGGTCATGATGCAAAGTATAAAAATAAAAGAGCTCTCATTAAAATAATTGTTTGTATCAGAAATAGCTTTCCAACTGCAGCATGAGTGATCCCTTCTCTCTGATAGAGTGGAAGCTCCCTCCACTTCTGCTTTTTAAAGGATCTTAGCAATGCTGTTGAGGCCTTGCTATCTACAAGCTCCGGCTGAACGAGATGACATTGCCAATTCTGTAAGTTAACAACTGTTGAATATTAGCACTGTCACCTAGTTAAACCTTGCATAAAACTTCCACACTTTTAATTGACCTCTAGGGTCACTTCGGTTTCCATCAGCTGCATTATCTGCCAACTGCCAGCTGATGGACTGCTAATCAGCTATGTCTAAACCAATCCGTTTCCTAAGAATATTTTTCTTAAAGCACTCAAAAATAAAACAAAAACTAGAAGTATCTTATATTTAAAAACATATAATATTAAAATAGCCAAGGAGTTGGGATGGGGGGGCATTGGGGAACAATAATTGTGTCCTAGAAGATAAACAGTCACACTTCTAAGCCCATCTTCCAGAAAGAAAAGAAAGAGCATAATCATCTTCATCTGGATTGGCTTCCTCAGCTCAAAGAAACGGATCCCTGAAAAACGGGGAAAGAGAGGGCTCTGATGCTGACCTGCTGTATGGCTGGGTGGGGACAGAGGAGGGCAGGGGCAGGACTCACCGCTTCGTTCTTCAGGACCTAAAAACCCGTACAATGGTTGACAAGCCCAGGGTAGAGAAGAGGCCTGGACTTTCTCTCTCTGCAAGTGCAAAGCTACTACCTCATTTATTTGAAAAGAGAATGGCAAAAGCAATCCTCCCTAGGTTTCATTTCTGAATTGTGAATTATTTAAACTGTCTAAATAGTTTCAGAAGAAGACAATTTACCAAGATCAAAAGAGCCACCGGGCAGGACAAAGAAAATGCCGGAGGACCAAAGAAAGCAGCAAAAAACCTTTTCCATTTTGCTGAAAGTACTGATGTCTGAAATGTAACATTTCCAATAAATTAAGCATAGAAGAGAAGAGGTTCGGGATGGAGGGTAACTCTTAATTGTCCCTGATGTCTCTACTCACATCCCACATACATCGACATCTTCTGTTTAGGGGGCTTGTGGTTTCTCGTGTTGAATGGAAAATATAAAATAAAATCAGAAATATTATCTGGACACTTTCACTTCCTCTCAAGAACTTTATATTTACACATTTTCATTTTTATTGACTCATTTTTCTAATCTAGTGGATAGTCTGGATTTGATTTTCATGAGAAGTACTGTCAGGAACAGCGAATGACAATCGCTGGAGAGACTTCTCCTCGGTCTCCTTTGTAAGCTCTGACAAAGAAAATACAGTGTCCTATATTTCCAAAAATTAAAGTTCCTGCAGTTATATAATCCTCACGACAGCTCTAAAGGGACTCAGGTAAGTATTTCTGAGTTATATAAAAAATGTTCAAGAGACTCTGGATTCAGTAATGAGGGAAAAACATTTCTTTCCATAAGATTTAATTTTCATAAACAACGAGCACCATCGCTTCCCCTTATGACTTTTATGGAGAGAATCTTATTGTCGGAAAGTGTGATTGCAACAAAAATAATCTCTCTACTAACCATGATAATTGGTGGAACAGTTCTGGTTAAAGCTGCTGGAGCAAAGGCTTTATTTGCTCTCCTCACCTTCTTCAATAGTACCAAAAACAACAATAAAAAAGAATGAAAAGTAAAGGAAAAACTCTGTCTCTGAACTAGGAAAGCCACAGCTCAAAATGCTGGCCGGGTAGCACTGAAGGAAGCCACTGTGGAGAGAGGAAGAAACGGGGCTGCCAAGAGCCTCCTGCGCCACACCGCACTGCACCTCCTGGACCTCTGGCACCATGAGCCGCCCACCAAAGCAGGCATCCAAACTCTTAGGCCTCCGGACCACGCTGGGAATTAAAGACAGTAACAAGAAATAGGTTGGGATGCACAACCGCATCTAGGAGGGAGGTGGGCGGGAGCTGCAAGGGGGAGCCCGAGATGCCTGTGTCTCCAGTGTGAGAGGGAGGAAAGGCCAGAGGGCCTGCGTTAGGCTCCATCACCCACAGCCCATGATCCATGGTCCTCCTGAAAACAAGAGATGTGTCTCAAAGCAAAGGGAAATAATTATCGGAAAAAAACTTTAGGAGGATTCTAAGCAAGTTTGGGCATGCCATGGCTTGCTGCCTTCCCCCTCCCCGGTATCTGCCCCCACCTTGCCCACAGGACTCAGTGGGGGCTTCACTTAAAGATGGAAAATAATTAGAAGGAACCAAAACTGAAACTACGAATAGAAAGGGTGAGGTGAGGGATACTGAATGCAACATAAGCAAAAGGCAGATAAAGATCATACAGCACAGGGAGGACTGGCCAAAGTTACCTGGGAAGGACTCAGACAAGTAAGTATTCACAGTCACACAGGAACCACAAAATCATGTCTAAAACAGAGCCAAGAGAAGTGACACACAGGTTGAAAGAAGAGAACATAAGGGAGACAACAGAGGAGGAAAAGTGAAGCAGCTCTTGCAGAAATGGCTGATTCTAGAATTGCAACAGGGATTATACAAGAGGGGCCTGAAGTCTCTTGTAATGCCAGAGAGTAAGAAGCAAGCACTTCCCTACAAAACACAGCGACGGGGTGTCTCAAAGGGACACAGGAATCAAGCGAAAGGGCTCCTAATGACCAAAGCTGGAATCATTTGAAAAATAAAAATAAAAAAATAGTACTGGCACATCAGCCACAATATAATAAATGCATAAATAAATGGGGAAGATAAATGTCCTATGCAGAAGAATTCCAAATAATTTATGTAGCTGTTTCACCCTCAAGGAAGTGGAGCTTATCTCCCACTCTTGACATGTGGGCTATGCACAGTGACTTCCTTCCAAAGAATACAGAATAGAAAGGGAGGAGAACAAGTAACTTCACAGTGGAGAAACCTCAGCCAGGAGATCAAAGTCAACGTCAACAGTGATTAGGCACACTGACAGTACGTACCCTTGATAACGGCGCTTCACCTCTGGGGTTTCCCTCCCAAGAACCCACGACCCTAGTCTAATCACGAGAAAACGTCAGACAAATCCCGGCTGGGGACATACTGTAAAATACCTGACCAGTATTCCTCAAAAGTGTCAAGGTCACTGAAAACAAGGAAAGCATGAGACACTTCACAGCCAGGAGGAATCTAAGGAGAAATAACAACTAAATGTGATGTGGTGTCCCAGAAGGGATCTTGGAACAGAAAAAGGACATTAGGTAAAAACTAAGGAGATAGGACTAAAGTATTGACTTTAGGTAATAATAATGTACCAATATTGGTTCACTAGTTACGACAAATGTACTACGCTAATGTAAAATACTAATGATAGGGGAAACCAGGTATGGTATGTGAGGACTCTATACCATTTTCATATCTTTTCTGTAAATTTAAAAGTATTCTAAAATAGGACTTCTGGTTTCTGTTTCTACATATAAGGAGCTTACAAGTGGTCAGCCCAGCCCTCACAATAAGAAAAAAGCTGGAAAAAAACTGAAGATCAACAACTCTTCTTAGAGCCAGCAGAGTATGATCACAAGGCAAACTACTACTCCAAAAGTGCAGAGACAGGCAGGTGGATACAGAGAATCACAACCTACTTGGTACAGAAGCCTGCAGCTGGAGCCAGTATTTGTAGAAACACTTTAGACTATAATACAGGAATGGCTGGAGGCTCAACACTGAGTAGCATGAGTGTTAAAAACTCTGCAGGGGGAGCGGGCAGGCCTGGGAGAGGTGTCCACACTTTTGTGAGATTTACCTCCAGGAGCCCCACCAAGGTCTCGCTGTGAAGATGGGAGGAAAATCCCCACGGGCATCGCGCAGGGGGAGGAAGAAGTAACCACTTTGAAATATTCCCAGAGCTCTTCTGTTCTCCTTAACAAGGCCTGCCCTCAAGGAAAACTATTTTAGCAGAATCTCACCACCTTGGGTTTTACCAGAGCCTAATTGACCCTCAGGAAGTGAACTGCTCAACGCACGCTCACTAAAAGCCTGAGACTTACTACAGCTGTGGTCCCCAACCCCTGGGCTGCGGGCAGACAGGTACTGGTCCTCGGCCTGTTAGGAACCAGGCTGCACAGCAGGTGGGGAGCGGTGGGTGGAGAGCAAGCTAAGCTTCCTCTCTATTTACAGCTGCTCCCCATCGCTCGCATCACTGCGTAAGCACCACCTCCTGTCAGCTCAGCCGAGGCATTAGATTTTCATCGGAGTGTGAATCCTACTGCAAACTGCGCACGAGAGGGCTCTCTAACTTGCACGCTCCTTATGAGAATCGAACACCTGATAATTTAAGGCGGAGCTGAGAGAGTGATGCTACTAGCACCGGGGAGCAGCTGCAAACACAGATTATCATTAGCAGAGAAGTTTGACTGCATAATAAATGTAACGTGCTTCAATCATCCTGAAATCATCCTCCCCACCTTTGGGTCCGTGGAAAAATTGTCTTCCATGAAAACTGATTCCTGGTGCCAAAAGGGTAGGGGACCTCTGTACTACAGAAACTCCCCCTCCCACCACATCTTACTATCATATCAGTGTGGCTGCTGTGTAACAGGGAACTATAGCTAAAAGAATGATGAGTCCCAGACCCTAATTAAAAAATCTCCAGGATTGGCTGGGCGCGGTGGCTCACGCCTGTAATCCTAGCACTCTGGGAGGCCGAGGCGGGCGGATTGTTTGAGCTCAGGAGTTCGAAACCGGCCTGAACAAGAGCGAGACCCCGTCTCTACTAAAAATAGAAAGAAATTAATCGGACAACTAAAAATATATATAGAAAAAATAAGCCGGGCATGGTGGCGCATGCCTGTAGTCCCAGCTACTCGGGTGGCTGAGGCAGGAGGATTGCTTGAGCCCAGGAGTTTGAGGTTGCTGTGAGCTAGGATGACGTCATGGCACTCTAGCCTGGGCAACACAGTGAGACTCTGTCTCAAAAAAAAAAAAAAAAAAAAAAAAGAAAAAAAAAATCTCCAGGAAAAGCCCAAAGACAGCAGGGGAGACAAAAACAAGGGCATCAGAGGAAATTTTAGCCTCTGACACCACTGCTACATAGAACAGTGAACACTGTCTACAGCCTAGCCAGATCAACATAGAACTTCACACTAAAGGTCACTCTACCTCAATTCCTTTTACATCATGTTTGTCTTTCAACAAAATAGTACAAGGCACGCTAAATGGAAAAGTCACAGTCTAAAACTATTGCAAAATGAAAAATATGTAATTAAAAAAAGAAAAATCAGTACGTCTGCATACCCTGCCCTTGCAAGTGAGCCATCGGAACCCAAGAAAGAAAGAAAAAAAAAAAAAAAACATTACTAGAATGAAAACCCCAGTAGAAGGAAAAAATGTAGCATGAATTTAGGAAAAAAAGATTAGCATATAGTATATAGAGTTGAGAAAATAACTCGAAATGAAATGTGATCAGAGGAAAAAAATGTGACAAAGTTTTTATAGCTAACTGAAGTATCTTTCAAGTGAACAGGCCACATACAGACATTCTCAAGCAGATAAGAACCCAAATGAAGCATATTAAGGGACACCTTTCAAAAACATACCGGATGACCAAAGATACCTAACCAAGAGATAGCAGAGTATTAAGATCTCGGGAATGAAGAAACCATGGTAAATAGTGCTTCTATTTAAACTCACAACTAAGAGGAAATTATGCATAATTTATGTATAAAAGAATGTGAATGCTATATATCTTGACAACGTAAAAATAACAAAAATCGGGGAGTCAGAGTAAATAAAGCTAATCATTTCTACTAGAAGAGTCAATTGATAATTTATAAAATGGAAACATCATTTGAAAACTAGGGACTTAATATTTCAATTTTTTAAAATAATCTTTTTCTTAAAGTCACAGATATTTTAGGGACTTAATATTAGGTCATTAAGTATGAAATGTCTGATTTCCTTAAGTACTAAGTTTGACAGTTGATCTGACATTTTCACTTTGACACTTCTTGTTTTATTTTTATTATAAAGGTACATCCTCATTCTTTCAAATGCATGGTTATTGGCTTGTGATTATCTTTCAAAAATTTTTTTAGAGCAACTTTTGTGAAACTATGGATACGTCAAAAATCTGCGTTGTTTCTGAATATGAGTTCCGTCATGGAACCGATGCTGTGCACACAGCTTGAAATATCAGCGAAGTGTTTGGAAGGATGTGGCTAATGAATGCATAGTACAGTGACAGTTCCAGAAGTTCCATTCTGGTGATTTTAATCTTGAAAATGAGCCATGTGGGTGACCTGAGACCAAGGTGGATAATGATGAGGTGAAAGCTGTAATGGAAGCAAATCAATCTCAACCTATGTGTGAATTAGCAGCAAGGTTTGACGTTACTATTCCAACAATATTGCACCATTCGAAACAAATCAGCAAAGTAAGCTGGACAGATGGGTACTGCATGAATTAAATGTGCATCAGGAGAGAAATAGTCTCGAAGCTTGCCTTTCTTTGCTGTCATGACATAAAGGCGAACCATTTCTAAACCATATTGTAACGTGATGAAAAATGAATTCTTTTTGACAATTGCAAGCATTCAGCACAATGGCTGGATAAAAATGAAGTGCCGAAATACAGTGCAACACCAAATATTCATCAATGAAACTAATGGTGTCTGTTTGGTGGTCCAGCGCTGGTTATTATCCACTACAGCTTCATGAAACGTGGTCAATCAATTACAGCAGATGTCTACTACAACCAAATGGACGAAATGATGAGGATGCCTGCAAGTAAGCAGCTGAGATTGGTCAACAGAGACAGGCCAATCCTCTTGCAAGACCACATGTTGCAAAAAACCACACTGGCATACTACAGAGAGGCTGGACTTGGGAACTCTGTGTCATCCACTGTATTCACCAGACCTTGCACCAACTGACTACCATGTCTTCCAGGCTTTGCACCACTCCTTGCAAGGAAAAATATCCCATTCTCAAGAAGCTGTGGCAAATGCCTTTTGCAATTTCTTCACCACTAGCTCTCTAGGCTTCTTCCCTGCTGGTATAAACAAGCTACTGTTACGACAACAAAACTGTGTCAACAGTTTAGGCGTGTACTTTTTTTTTTTTTTATAGGCACATACTTTGATTAATTGCGCTGCTTCTTGTTTGAGATATAATAAACTGAACTTTTGTTTCAAAATCAGACATTTCATATTTAATGACCTAATATATCTTGCGGTAGAGAAACTGTAATTTGAAGTTCAGGAATTTCCTTAGTTTTACTCCATTTTCTTTCACTTCTGTGAAATTCAAGTAAAATTAATGTTTATACTTAAAAACAGCGTATCTAGAACGAACACAATGTTTTAAAGTTATTTCACTCCTTTCCCCTATTCTTCTCTCATTTTAATTCTTTTTTTGTTAATCTACATATTTATCCTTTTATCTGTGCCTATTCATTTAGGTATTTAAAACAATGTTCATTAAATGGTAACATTAATTATATTTATAGAACAAACTTGGGTAATCTGTTGCCTTTTTCTTGTATTTCCTTGTATTATGAGAAATTTTCATAAATGAGCATGCATCATTTTTATAGAAACAGCAAAAAAGTGATTATTCTTTTTACAAATTTAATGGAACAGTTAAATTAACACCATATGTCTTTTTCTTTTAATAACCTAAGATTTAGGACAATCAGATTTCGAGTCTCAGCTCAGCAAATAGCTGGTTGCATAATCTTCAGCAATGACTAAAAAATCTCTAGTTCCTAGTTTCATCATCTGTTAAAATGAAGGAATTGAACGGAGATGTTTAAGTTTCCTTTCAGCTCTGAAGTTCTGTAACTCAGGTACTGATGATTAAAATCTCTGCACACTGAGTTAGAAGTGACACTTCAGATGCTATGGAGATATTTTGCCTATTATCTAGGTTATAATGCTTCTGAGGAGCTACCTTGCTTCCTGTAAAATCTTCATAGCATTCTCATTTGAAGCAAGGCTCAGATGTGTAAAGGGAAAATGGAGCCTGATATAATAATGAAATATGTTACTTTTTAAGAGGTTACAGAACAGAAAAAGGACAGACACAAACAGGAATGCAGTATTCATGAGAAAACCCTTAAAATGGCATCTTTTCCTGCTACAGCCATTATCCTTACAGCAGGAGTGGGAAATGATGCAAAGACATTTGAGCTGTTATAGGAAAATTGTGTATTAAAGTTAAAAATGATGACTGAAGTCAAATAAATTGGATATTTGTGGAGATATGATAGGCCTAGAGAATGCCAAAAGAAAGTTTAACAACAGCTCTATGGCCTACTTTGTATAATTATGAAATTTGATTATGCACAGTAAAACACAGGAAACAAACGAGGATTAAAATAGCACATTTCTTTGGCCTAAGAAAAACATAATGACAAGCTTGTTTGGCAAGTCAGGAAATAAAATATATTTTAAAGACAAAAGGATTGAAATAAAAGTCACTAGGAAAATGAAATTAATCATTCTGAGGCCTACTGATTTCCAATGAAATTTATCTTTCCCTTTTTTAGTGCATGTGACATCTACAAACTCAAGTAATTAGCTTTATTTTGAACATTCGACCAACAAGCCTCTAATTTTCAGGTTGAAAAATAGATCTAAATGAAGAATTTTCAACAGAGTAAGATAAGACGATTAGTAGTTATTTAAAAATAGCATAGCCATTTTATACAATTATTTGTGAACCTCTGGGTTGGAAAAATGGAAGCATTGTGTACCACCCATGTAGCTACCAATTTAGCTACCTATGTATACACATATATATTAGAAATATAGTCAGCATTCTCTCTGTTGATACCGTAATATTTCTTAATGATCCCAGACAGAGCGAAATTTTTTTTTTTTTTTTTTTTTTTTTTGAGACACAGTCTCACTCTCTTGCCTGGGGCGAGTGCCGTGGCGTCAGCTTAAGCTCACAGCAACCTCAAACTCCTGGGCTCGAGCAATCCTACTGTCTCAGCCTCCTGAGTAGCTGGGACTACAGGCATGCGCCACCATGCCCGGCTAATTTTTTCTATATATATTTTTAGCTGTCCAATTAATTTCTTTCTATTTTTGGTAGAGACGGGGTCTCACTCTTGCTCAGGCTGGTCTCGAACTCCTGAGCTCAGGACGATCCACCCGCCTCGGCCTCCCAGAGTGCTAGGATTACAGGCGTGAGCCACAGCGCCTGGCCGACAGAGCGAAAATTTGAACTACATCTTGATTTTTCTTTTTCTGATTCCCAGTGAACTGACACAGCCCAATTTTCTTCTAAGAGTCATCAAGCTCAAATCCTGCCTTCAATGTTTATTACATTATAATAAGACAGGCCAGTCAGTTTGCTGCCATCAAGAAGACAAATTAAACGTAATGGAAAAGTTTGCTTTTATTAAAAGCCTTTCTCTCTTGGCCAAGCTCACTTTTTAGTTTAGCCAGACCCTGTATTAAGCGTAGGTGGTCTTGGAGGCAACAGACACAGCACAGGCCGTTTTGATAAATGGCATCGTTATTACTTTGGATATAAATAATGGCAGCCCTAAAATATAGAAATTAAAATGGGTAATAAAAAGCCTTGCCTATCTTTTAAGATTTTTAACAATTAAGCGGCTACAACTGGATTATAAATCACTAAAAGAACTAAGAACTAATAAAGTTGTGGAGTCTTTACCAATAAAAGAAAAACTTTTTCTGTTAACACGTGATAAAAAGGTACTTTGTCTTCATTCCTCATTTACTAGTCATTTTCTTTACTTCTGTGATACTTGTCTACCTCACTAGTACCCAATTTTTACAGATTAGAGGGAAAAATTCGACACAGCACTCTAATTGGTCAAATCTGCTATAACCTGTCTTTTGCAAGTAGATGCACCTACATGGTAACTGGCAGCTTTTGAAACATTTGCACCCTGTAGGTTTGTGGCTGTAAATTTCAGCCACTCCAGCTTTTGAGAAATGCAAATAATGAAAACTCATCAAACGGCTGCCATAATTCTCACAGCTGACTAGATGGAAGCAGTTCTTACTACTCAAAATTAATAGCTGCTCCCAAGGCCTTCTAAGAACAGCTGTCACTGAGAAATATACTCACAAACAAATAAGCAATTCTCTTCTAAGTTTGATTTGTTAGAGGCATAAAGCATCAACTCTTTAGGACAACCTAGTTGGATTATTAAGGGAGTAATGAGCTACCTTTAGACCTTTGATAGGGTAACTCGAGTCCACACTACACAGTATTTATGAGCACCTAGCCCAGAGCCTGGCACTACTGGAGCCTCATGAAACATCAGCTGAATGAAGGAGTGAGGCAGAATTCTTCGCTGGTGGTCCTTGTGGAGCAGTCAGTGATTACAATTAGGACATACCACTATCAGAAGCTGCTGTCCTGTTGTCGCCGAAGTGCTAAAACATGGAATCATCCTAGGTATAAACTCATACTTGGAAACGCGGTTAGGATTGCACCCACTTCCAGTTACATTTGGTATAAAGACTAAATTTTCCATGTAAAGTCTCACTTTTCCCAAAGCCTAGTGTCAATTTCATTCAGGCATGAGCCGGTGAACACAGATTTGGGGACGTTCATGGATGCTGCAACAATTTTTGAAAGTGAGAAATACCACAGATCTGTGAATGTTAAATATTGCATTTTTAAGAATAAATATGCAGCTGAACTAACTCAAATGTGTACATTTTCCATCTCTTAAGATGCTAATTGTCTCTTTAAGGAACTGGGACATGAGAGGAACCTGTCATCGTAATGATATTCAGTAGAAGGAACCCAATTTCTAGTTATCTAGTTACCATCCATGGAGACTTGCTATGCAACAGATTTTTAGAGGGAACGGATTTTCTTATCTTTGCTCTCATGTGGGGCATTCTGCAAATTTCCCCTTTCCAAATTAACATGCTCATGGAGAGGGAGGCTCAGAGAGAGAACACAGGACCAGGAATCAGGAGACATGAACCTTGCTCCATCTATAAGTCTTGGTGTGACATGGAACAAAATTCTCTCTAGGAACTTGATTCCTCATTTCTAAACTGAAAAACTAGACTACTAATTGTTAAGGTGCCTTGGAGTGCTGACATTTCACAACGTGCCAACAGTTCCAAGCTCACTGCTATGGAAGCTTCCTTGTTTGCTGCAGAGGGAAGCAGGATACGAGCCCATGTCTTTGGTGATCAAAGAGACAACAATATTTCTTCTTCATTGTCCAGGTTTGCACTAATCTGTCATTAATTTTGACAAGCTTATTTGTCACTGGAAATCACCTTTTAGACGTGGTGATCTATACTAATGAAAAGCAACTAATGTTCCCAGGATACGTGAAAAAGACAGGATGGGTAGCACCTTAATCAGTGGTCTGAAGGGCATCACTTGCAAGATGTTTTTTCCCAACTACGCACACCTGGGCCCCATGTCAGATTTACTGGATCAAAAATTGCTAGTTTGGGGCCTGGGTCTACATATTTTGGAAAAGCTGCCCAGGTAATTCAGATGGTCACTGCCCTCCACCCACCCTCGAGAGCAGTGATGTAAATGCTGTTTATCTACCAGGTGAAGAGAATGTGTGATGCAAACCACACAGTGAAATACCAGGGCCTCTGATAACATACGAGGTCAGGAAGCTGGCAGCATTCTATTTTTGCCTGCATAGCTGTTTGATCTTTAAAAATTCAAGGAGGCTGAGGGCTTGGTGCAGCTGAATTTATCTAAGGCTTACTGGATACTCCCTGTGGCTACGGTTGGAAGCATTATAATTTGGGTGGTGAGTTTATTTGTAATTTTTACATTAATCTTGAAATGTTGGTTATAAAACTTATAATGCATTTCAATAATGGATGGCAAATAGCTGTCCAAGACAAACACAAGGCCAATAGCTGGTTTCTTTTCTTTTCTTTCTTTGGTGTTGCTTGGAAAATAAAGAAGGTGAGAAATGATCCTTTCGGCAAAAACTGAAAGTCCATATACAAATTAAATAACCTATTGCCTAATTGTTTTCTTCCTTCCCACTGGTATTTACTGGGCACCAGGAGAATGCCAGATGTGAGACAGAACAATTGCTCTAACACAGCAATCTTCCATTTTTACTCGAAACATGTTCTCAAAACATGTTTCTCCCTCAGCTTTGCAGGGAGAAGGGAGCCCTCTTAGGGATGTGGCTGATTGAGGCTGATTGTGTTTGACACTCGGGGACTCGAATGACTCACTGTGGTAACTCAGTTATGATGCAGACAGGCTACACAGACTATTCCATGTAACTTACACTCTCACAATGCACAGGCATTAAAAGTTCCCTTAGCACTTGCTTTGATTCTACATTTTAACATATAAAATGTCTTATCTTTGTGGTTCATTCTCTTGCCTCTAAGGCAGACCAAGACAAACCTGCTTCAGAATCACTCCTAGCGAAGAGCATTATGAGAAGGCTCTCAATGATCAATTCCAATGCTTAATCGCTTTTACTGTGAGATGTCTTCCCTGAGAGGTAAGGTGCCTGTCTTAGTCCATTCCGGTTACTATAACAAAACACCTTAGGCTAGGAGATTTATAAAAAGCAGAAATTTACTGCTCACAGTTCTGAAGGCTGGGAAGTCCAAAATCAAGGTGAAAATAGATTCAGTATCAGCTGAGGTATGCTCGCAGATGGCACTTTGTGTCCTCACATGGTGGAAGGTGGGGGCGAGATCCCTTAGGCTTCTTTTATAAGAGCACTAATCTCATTTATGGGGGCTCTGCCCTCATGATCTAGTCACCTCCCAAAGGCCCCATCTTTAATACCAACAAATTAGAGATTAAGATTCAATATATGAATTTTGGAGGGACACATTGAGTCCATAGCGGTGCCAGATGGCTCTAGCATTCGGAAGGGAAGACTCCTTGTTAAATGTATTAAATGTGTTAAATGTAAATAAAGTCCTTTAAACAATCAGACAGGGGTTGGCATCTCTGAACCTCCTAGGAGCAGCAGCTCTCAGTGAGCCTCTGACCTTTCAGCCCCATGTCACACTACTTCATTAAACACATGCAGACCCCAGTAGACCAGTCATCCGAAAAGTGAGGTGGGTATACAAGGTCTTCGCTATTCACTCTAATGGATGAAAGGAGATACAGTTTTCAAAGTTTTTCTTTAGCTTCTTGATGAGCTATGTTTCCATCCTGAGGGACTCTGAGACTGTAATTTGGATCCATAGGTAAGCTTCATGGACACCAGACAGAAACAGTAACTCTATCTCCTCTTCAGAAATAAAAAGAGAACAGGGCTTTCTTTCTGAGAACATAACCGGATTGACATTTAAAAGGCTTACACTGATTTTAATAGAGTCAAAAAATACATGGTTCTCATACAGAAAAAGAGCACTGCAAAAATGACTCGCATGATAAAATTTCAAAGATGCTGTCTAGCAGATGCTACGTAATAGTTCGTAGACGCTTTCAATAACACATTGTATCTGAGGCTCTCACAATCTTTTACAAACTAGCTGTGGCATTATCATTTTACAGATGTGGAATTGGAAAACACAGGGTTTAATCTGATTAAGATTCCATACAAGGTCAACGAAGGAGAGCAGAAAATGAAAGCCGGGAGGAGCTATTATCCTGCATAATACACGTCAACAGATCAAGAGGGCAAATTAATTCAAAACAAAAGGGGAAACCTATTTGGCATCCAGAAGAAACTGCTAAGATTAAAGAAAATGAATAAATAAAAATAAAACAACAGTTTAAAAAACCCTGAATAATGCAGTACCTCCCGTCGGAAGAACTCAGCCCACTCAGTGAATCTGAAAACAGAAAAGGCATAACATTTGCATGTGATCAAAGATTGTGCACAGCTAATCTGCTCGTCTTCAGTATTACAGAGGGCAAAAAAAAAATTAGTTTTTTTTACAATTCATAAAATTTGTCACCATACAGTAATAAATGGACTACATTTTCTTTGGTTTCTGCTTTTTCTCTGCCCTCAACCCCACCTCTCTAGAGTTTTATACAACCCAGTGGCTCCTTGTCCTTTCAATTCCTAAATTCATTTTGCTTGTAATTTTCTTCAGAGACATATCTTATATCTAATAATCAACAACTCCTTACTACTTTAATTGGTTCACCACTCAAGTGTATATAAAGCATCCCCACGAGGTCTGCAGTTGACCAGCACATCATTCTCCTTAAGAACACACTGCAGTAAATAATTACCCAAATGACTGTGAGCAAACAGGGCGATTAGAAGACTTAGCTGAAAGATGGTTAAGGAATTCTTAACATTTTCTCGCTAGGGTGACAGCCTTCAGGGCTCTTAGCCTACTCAACTTTCAGTGTGTTCTTTCCTGATCTTGGTTTTTTCATAAATTAGGTCTTTAAGAACATTTGAACAATTACCAAATTTCTCCATGTGAACCAGAAGACATGTAGATATGTTCAAGAATATTCACAGAGCAAATGTTTACAACAGCAAAAATTTGGAAACTATCCAAATGCCCATCAACAGGATTCTCGCAACCTAATAAGGTGATGTGCCAACTTTGTTACTAGGTAGCATTGCCCATGGTAGCACTGTTCGTGCCACTGATACAGTGCTTCTGGACAGGGGAATGGCAGCCATCTGGTGGGAAGCCATAACTTTAGGCTTCTTCGACGGAGGTGACTGGTAACTCCCAGTATGTCCCTTGTAGGGACTCTGGAAATTCTGCTTATGGAGTTGTTACAAGAGATAACGGCTCCCTTGTGGCACAGCATTCTAGGCCAGAGCTGTTCTTACACCTGCCTATGTGGGTCCCATCTCTGTGCACCTAAGCTATCAGCGGGAAGAGGTGGGACAAAGAGAACGGCTCTCAGACAGCTGAGTGGATGGCTGCAGAGATTGCCGGGAGGCCCTCTCCAAGCCTCTGCCCTGCTGGCAAGTAGTGGTTCCTGACCTATATCCTCCCCAGGCAACCTGATCCTGAGTAAGGTCACGGGAGTTGTGTGAGTCTGAACGCAGAGTTGGACCCAAGGAGACCTCCTGGTGGACACTGCAAAGAGTTAGCTCTGGGGGTCAGATTAAGGAAAACTTTCAAATTCCATGTATGTGTCTTTGAATGATGTCAATCTTTTATCATGAATGTGTCATTTATTATTGGGGGAAAAAAGATTAGTGAAAGAAAAGAAAAAGAAATCTCTATGAAGAGACCTATTACATCAAACTGTTCTAACAGTATATCCCCCAAGAGAACATGGCTAAACTCCAGAGGGAATGTGAATAAACAGGATGTAATTTTAGACCTAGTTCCAAAAGATCACAGGCTATAACTAAAACTGAAGTTGTGAGGTGACAAGAGATTCTCTATTTTGGTAAGCACATTAAAAATTCTTTATGTTTTGAATGCCAGTGTGCTTTTCAATATTTTTCAACTTGATTAAAATTCTGGAGCCTTGTACGACTTGGTAAATTTAATATGTATCATTTAAAAAATATATTATCATCAAACATCTTGCTACCATTGCAATTGAGAGAGCAAGAATTGCTTTCTACTTCCATAGAAATAATGAGCCCGATCTGGTGAAAGAGTGAGGAAAATAAAACATG
Organism: Indri indri; assembly: GCA_004363605.1. Classification (NCBI taxonomy): domain Eukaryota; kingdom Metazoa; phylum Chordata; class Mammalia; order Primates; family Indriidae; genus Indri; species Indri indri. Next base: position 143,926 of record RJWJ010000152.1, read on the forward strand.
TTCCCACTTGGCAATGAGACACTCATCCTTGAGAGGAAATTTTCAGGATTATTCTACATCAACTCTTAGGTTTTCCTGAAAAAGTTATGTCTTGAACAAGTCAAGTGATTTCTAGGATGCTGTCAGGCCAAAGAGATCACTTGGAGGACACTGATTACTTCAAGAAGATTAACGTCATATGCAGAGACAGTAATAATATGAGCGCTAACGAAAGCAATGCTAATTGACAAATGCCTAATAAACACTGGTCTCAAGTGCCAACAAACGCTCAGCAAGTAAGACAATGTGACGTTGACTTGCACAAAAGAAAAACCAACTTCATACAAAAGAAGACAGTTGATATTCAACTTGATACTCAAGCTTCATCTTGAAAACATTAAACAAACAATGCTGTTCTCTTATGATTGCAGTGAGATTTATCTAGATATAGAGTAACAGGATACTATGTTTTGAGAGATAATTTTCCCCCATTTTTATATTACTGTTGGTTTAGAAACAGGAAGTAGAGTGAAACTGCCTGGGTTTTTATACTGGCTTCTGCTCACCGGTTGTGTGACACGAGGCAAGTTATTCCTGTCTCTCATTCCCAGTATGAGCATCTGTAAAATGAGGGCGGTAACAGTCCCTGCACTTCCTGTCGGGAGAAACACGTGAGAGGCACAGCCCAGCACCTGGCGCACGGTAAGCGCTGTGTACATGGTAAGGAAATCGGTCAGAGTTGTGGTTATGGAAACACATGCTGGCACTGGAACCACTCCTCAGGGTTTATGATGAGGACAGCTCACCTTTCAACAGGTGGGTGTCTCTTTTAGAAGTTTACCACATGGTTTGAAATGACTACTCACGTGATCTGTCCTCTTTCAAATACACACACACACACACGTGTCTGTGGGTTCTCTCTCATAACTAACATTTTTTTTGTCCTTATGAGAGAGTAATTTATAAGTCTCAAAATTGAACTCAACATAGAAAAGCAATTTCCATCATTCTTGGTCATCATTTAGATCCTGAGTCTGTCATCTATGGACATAATAGTCTGAACACTGAAACTTAGCTAGACATTAAAATGGAAAGACAGGCTTTTTCTTACTTATTGTAACAGAAATCGAAGGATTTTTCTCATTATTCTTCATCCAAACAATTGCTTGTATTTCTAAGGGAAGGTTCACAATATCTTTCTTCCTTAAACTCTAAGCTTCTAACCTTCATCGCTTTTGATATTTCCAATTGGGAGTTTAAAAGCATCCTCAAATTTAATATGTCCAAAATAGAATTCTGGATTTGAGCTTGCCACCAACCCAACAGTCGATACTCCATATGGCCATTAAAACAGCTTTTTAAAAGCATAAATTGGATCACTTTATCACCTTATTTAATACTGCACCGTGGCTTCTCACGCACTAAGAATACAGCTCAAAGCCTCATATGATCAGGTAATACCTGAATGCTTTACTGTAACACCTGAGTACAGTCCACGTCACCAGGGGAATTCAGTGACTCTAATAAAATATACAAAATTTGTACATTATTAAAGTACTGATATAGAAATTTATAACCAAGCAGTTAATGAACTGCAAAGCTCACTCTGAACACAAGCGTTCTGTACATTTAGTATTACACGATACTTCTACTTTTTATTGTCAATACTGATTTGGGATATGAAGTGTAAATTATAGAAACAAACTTAATAACTTGATTTTGATGCAATTACTTCTGGAACTGAAGCCTCTTGGGAAGAATGAACTATAATTCATACTTGAAGTTTCTTCAATTTTTAATATAATACTAGTATAATAGCTTAATAATAGAATTTCAGAGAGAGCTTAATTCTACCTGGGCTCAAGATTCTTCTGTATATGAAGGAACTATTTTATTTACAAAAAGTTATTTCTCTTTGTATTGTATATCAGGTAAGAGAGGGTAGAAGGATGGGAATGTTAGGGAAACATTTTTTTATTTAATGTGAACCAAATTAGGGAACTAAATTTCTAACTGAAGTATTTTTTAGGATGTCTTAAGAAACTGTAAAAACAGTGTTGAAAAGCAATACTTAGTGGAAGCAGGCTAATTAGACAGTGACTAATTCAACCCAAAATTCCCCAAAAGCTGTACCTATGCAAGGCTTCCTTTAGCTGAGGTAAAATCATCATGATCATTTGGAAAATACACATTCATTCTAGGAATACTTTTCTTTGCTTAAAATTATTTTAAAAAACAGTCTTTGTCCAAAAAGGAGAAGACTACTAATGTATCAATACACCCTGGATATCTGATCTGATGCATGAAATGCTTTCTTGCTACTGGATAACTGCATATTTATAATCCTAGCTCCCCTCATCAGGTTAGGTGGCAAAATAACTCTTATGACTTGACTTCTCATTAAGTGGAAGTCTAAGCACTAACGCAGTCTTTTCCAGAAGAAAAAAGGACAAATCTAGACTGAGAAATTTACTACTACTTTATTTTAATAGGTCTTATAGTTGAGAAGTTATAAATTGATTAAAATATTTATTTAAAATTAATCATGAAATGTATGAAAAGGATGGAGTTCATTTACAGTCATTATACTATCACTTTCAAAATCTTGTGTTCAGAAAATGTTTAAACTGTGTAGAATAGAAATGGAACAAAGGACAAAAATTAAAAATCTGCCTTTGGCAGATGAAAAATTGAAATAAAACTTGGTGACACTTATAAGCTAATATTGAGAAAGAGAGCACAAGAGCGCATGCACACGAGATGACATTGCTAATGCAATCAGTTACTTACTTTCTTAATTGGAGATAATAATTTCATAACTTACCTCCGCATACTTTAACTTCAATGTTTTATGCATTTCTCGAAAACGACTGTAACGCCTGAACACAGTCCACGTCTCATCTAGGACAGTAATCTATTAACCAGGAAAATCAAAATGAATCAGCATTAATTAGAAGAAAAAGTGACTAAAATTTTTAAAAAATAATTTAAAAATTAACAAAAAGTAATTAGTATGTAAAATTTCTCCGGAAGTGAAAGCATTAATCTAGCTATATAAATAAGACTTATAAATAATAATTGCACTCCACTTAAACATGCAGCTTTGGCTCGCTCCCAAATCTTGTTATAAAAACAGCATGTGCCTATGCAGTGTGAGGGTCAGATGGTACCTCTTAGCTGGTTATAAAAACTGTCCCTCAGCCCTTCACTCGGGTTGTAGAAAGGAAATCCCACAGGATAACTTTTTTGTGACAGTGATACACCATACAAAATGTCAGGCGTAGGTCACCAGACACCACGGTGGACAAGAGGGAAAAAAAAAAAAAAGAGGGAGAAGGGAGGGTCCAGGACGGGGAGAGAAGGGGTGGGGAAGGGGACAACAACAAAGGAAAGAAAAAGGAAGGGAAAAAACCTTACTGGACTTCAGAGATTGTTAGTATAAAAACACAATATATTTTGCTTTTTTTCAGAGAATTATCAATCCAGCCCTTAACAGGCTGAGCGGATGAAACTCTGCTGCACATCAGCTCTCAAACGTCACAGTGACAAGGAGAGGCTGGTGGACCACATCAGCCTTTTCGACTGTAAAGCGCAGGCTAATGAGTCTCAAATTCCTATCTCCACTTCCCACTTTTCTTCCAAGCTCCAGACCCATCCATGTACCCAACTTGGAGACTTCTTTCTTTAGATGTCACACAGGAGCCTCCCATTCTACTTGTCTAAAACTGTCCTTGATATAATATCTCCAGGCTCAACCCTGGTGCTCTCCACCACAAAACATTCCACCGCCACCTACCACAGGCTGCCAGGCGGAGATGCTGAGGGCCCCGACCTCCCTTGTTTTAACATCCCCACATTGAAATAAGCATGAGATCTTGCTTCTTTCACCTCCCCAGCATCTCTTAGAGCATTATCCTTCCATCCTTTGCCATCAGCACCATCTGACCCTAAGGTCTCATGTGGACCTGTGACAGCCTCACCCAACTTTCTATACCCACATCTGCCCCTCCAGTCCCTTCTCTGTAGGACTGACAGGGGATCTTTTTAAAAGTCAAACCTGATCATTTGATTTGGGAGGTGTCCCTCTCCTCCTTAAGGACAGCGTCACGCTGCTCCCAGAAAAAGACCTACATTTTTGACCCAGCACCCACAGCCTGCCCCTGCCAGGCGTCTTCACTCCCGCTGTGCTCCCTGAAGGCACGTGCTTTGTCCCACCTCGGGGACTCTGAACGGGCCATGCCTCTATTGGGGAATCTCATCCTGCACCTTTCCGAGCACATTAATTCAGCCTGATCGCCCTGCATGGAAATCACGGGGCCATTGGCAGGAGAGCAGAAGCAATATGGGAGAACAGCCAGGTGGGCAGCTTCCTAAGAAGGGAGTCTCGAACTCCTGGCCCCAAGCAATCCCCCACCACAGCCGCTCAAAGTGCTGGGATTACAGGCGTGAGCCTTAGGAGTGAGTCTTGAGTCCCAGCCATTCTGTGGTTCATTCATTCCCCAAAGTGGCAAATGAGATCATTCGGGGTGTACAGGGATGTACATTTTAAAAGTTCCGTCACTCTGGTTCTGTTTTCATTTTTGACAATAACTTTTTAATTGTGGCAGGTTTCTTCTTGTGAGTTTCCTTGAAAAAGATATTTGCATAAGAAAACAAAGGTGAGTGTATTTACGGAAAATCATTAAGCAATAGCATAGGTGCTCTGCAGCTGTGGTAAGTTTCCAAAGCTGGTGTGCAAGTCACTGGAGCTTGGGAAACAGCTCCTGGCTGCGAAGATGCTGGCCTTCCTCTCCCATTCTCTCCTCCTCAGTGACCCCACTGAGGCACCATGAACAATGCCAGCACAACAGACAACAATGTGGAGGCTTCTGGAGGCTGACAGCACAGCAGTACACAGCCTGGGTGGGACACGCACCAGGTATAAAAGAAAGAACCGAAATGGGAGTGGGCCTTTTTGCCCTCCCACGTGACACAATGCTGCCTGTGTGCCAGAAAAGCCCAGAAAGCTAATGGAACCACACCACAACCTGGGAGGAGCAAGAGGCAGGATGTCTCATTGGCGAGACAGTGCTATATTGGGACTTTGGATTCCACAGAAAGCCACCACCAGAAGCCTAGGTTTCCCACCACTTCCCTTCGACTCCAATGCCCCTGGCTCTCCTTCCTTTCCCAGAACTCCTTCCACTGGACCTCCTGGGCTCATGGTCAGTCATCAGCAGAGGCCCCTAGATCCTTGGGCTCTTCCAGGAACTCCCCTCTCGTCTTTGTCTAACTGAAAGCTTGCTCTCCCTGGGGAACTGCTTCCCTGGCAGCCCTTGAAAGTAGGTGCTCTTTTCTCCCCACACACTTCGTCCTGCTGTGCCAAGGGGTGGGTGGTGGACAGTCTTGTTCTTCAATCCAACCTCCAAACCGCTGCTCCTCTAACCTTTCTAAAACCCCTCCTCTGCAAAGCTCATGCCTTCAGATCCTGCCGTCCTGCCCACCCTTCTTGCAGGCAGCCCTTTACCCTGTCACTTCCCCAATTCCTGGCTTCTGCTCACTGCCACCTGCTCCAGCCCTATAGATCTCCTGCACGATTCTTGGCAATCTCACTAACCACACAGGTGATCCTTGAACACCTGGCCTCTGATATCCCTTCACCTCTGCCCCGGTGTCTTCCTCACTCAACTTGGAAACTACAGGAAATCATCATAAGCACACAACGTCAAGTCTCTCTGTCCCACTCCTGAAATTCCCTGGACAAAAACAAACCACACCCTTGTAAAAACCGTCTTGCTGCTCACCCCCTGCCTGCAACTGCCCATCAGATGGTGGCTGAAGAGAATCACACAACCAAATGGAACGGCCTCATTTTAAAGTCACAATCACCACCGTCATGTCAGCTTCTGATGACACCCACCAGTCACACCACGTTTCCAATTCCATGTACTCTTCCCTTCTCTTAGAAAACCATTTGCTCCTCTTTCTCCTCAAGCCTTCATCACCGTTTCCTGTCCTCACCGCAGCTGATACTCATAATTCCTGTTTCACTGAGGAGACAGAAGCAACCAAAGAATGTTTCTGCAAGCACCCTCAGCACGTCTCCTCACCAGCAGCACCTGTTTGGTACCCCAGCTTTTCTCTTGGTGTCAGGCCTGAGATGGATCAGTGCCCCTGGTTCAGGCCAACCCCTCTGGGACGCTGGATTCCAACCCCTTTAGCTTTCTGCAAGACTTGAGACACTACAATTAACAATCTAATTTTCTCTCTCTGCCCCAACACACGCCCCTCTCTGACGTTATTCCCAAGAGCATCTAAGCAAGCTATGATTTCTCTTATCTTAAACTCCCACCTTGACCTCCCTTTCCCTTCCAGCTACCATCCATTTCTGTCCTTTCCATTAAAACAAAACTCCTCGAAAAAGTTTCTTTTGATACCATCAATTTCTTTCTTCCCATTATCCCTCTAATCCCTTCCAATCTACTCACCATTCCACCCAAACTACTCTGACCTATACTCTTACCAAGGTTATCAATGACCTCTGCATTGCTAGATCCACCGGTTACTTCCTGGCCTTGACTGTACTTGATCCCCGGGAAGGATCTGACATAGCTCTCGGATAGTGGGTCCTCCCGACATCTTTTCCATTGGCTTGCAGTTACTACGCTCTCTTACCTTAGTTTTCTTCGCTAGTTTTCTTTTCTTCCCTTTTCTTTGAGGGATTTCTCCACATCTCCCGGACCTCTAAACATCAAGGTGCCCCAGGGCTTCATCTCTGAATATGTTTTATTTTCCACCTGCACTCAATGCTTTGGTGATCTCATCCCATCTCACGGCTTAAATTTACATGCTGATCACTCCCGGGATGCTCATACCTCTCTCCTGCACCCAGACTCGTAAATCCTACTTCCTACTTGGATGTCTGACATGCATCCCAAATGTAACATGCTACACTTGGCAAACTTAATCTCATCAAACCCACTCCCTTTCCCCATCTCAGTAAATGATGATGTCATTCTTCTACTTGTTCAATCCAAAAACTTTGGCATTCTCTTTGATGTTCCTCCTTCTCTTTCACGCCTCACACCCAAGCAGTTGGCAAATGCTTTCTGCCAAACCTCCAGAGTAGAATCTGACCACTTCTCACTGTCCCCACTGTTAACACCCTGGCCCAGCACTGACATCTCTTGCTTCGATTGTTTTGAACAGCCCCCTGGTCGGCCTTTTTGCTTATGTTCTTGTCCCCCGTCACACTTTTCCCTTCATTCTTTTCTCAACGTGGGAGCCAAAGTGACCTTGTTAAAAATTAAGCCACGTGGGGCCACTTCTTTGCTCCAATGGGACACCCTCCCAAGTGTCCCATCTCACTTGCGGTACAAGCTCAGGTTCTTCCGCTGACCTACAAGTATCTCTACACACCATCTCTGCCCTGGCCTCATCTCCAGCCACTCTCTCCCTCACTCAGTCCGGTTTCCTTGCTTATCCAGCATACACCAAACATGCAACACAGCAAGTGTGGTCTCAGGGACTTTGTATGTGCTTTTTCCTCTTTCTGGAATGTTCTTTTCTCACATGACTTGTTCCCTCCCTTCAAGTCTTTGCTCAAAGGTCACTTAGTGATGCCTTCCTTGGATATCCTGTGCAAAATGGCATCCCCTTTCCCCATTCAACATTACTTACTCTTCTTCCCTAATTTAGTTGCATACTGAGCACTTCTGATGACCTAACAAGGTCTAGATTTACTAATTATGTGGTTTCTTGTCTGTCTGCCCCACTAGAACATAAGCTCTAGGAGAGCTGGGATTTTTACCTCTTAGTCTCTGGACCTTAGAAGAGTGACACACCACGGTGATTTTAAGTGAAACAACGTATAACGAAACCAATCGTTTCTTATCAATGCTGTAACAACATGATGTTGAATGAAACGATGTTATTTGAGGACCCGCTGTGTGCTGCATCACTTAAAGTCACAGTTTCCAAGAACTTATTGATGACCTTAAGTAAGGACTTACTGTATACTTTTGAACTGGGCCCAATGAGGTCGGTAAAGGTATCAGAGGGACCTTTGTCTGTGTGTTACCCTGGTGACTCCAGGAGTCCCGTCATTAATGGAGAGGGAAGGGACTCTTTGGAACCATTAACACTGTGTAGCTATGTGGGTGAGACTTCAGAACGTGCGTTTCTAACAAGTTCCTAAGGTGATGCTGTTGGTTTAGAAAGTAAACTGAAACGCTGAGGGCAAGTTCTAAAAAATGGTGAACAATGAAGATCTTTATTGGCATATTCTGGCTAGTGATATATTTTTTTTTTGGCCTCATCTCTTACTTGATATTTTTATATACTCACATACAGATCTCAGTGACTTCTACCCTCAGCATTTCAGTTTACTTCTAAATCAGTGGTTCTCCAAGTGGGATGCCTGACCAACAGCATCACCATCACTTGGGAACTTGTTAGAGAGGCACATTCTGAAGTCTCACCCACAGCTACTGAATCAGAAACCATGGGGTGGGGGGCGGGGCCCAAAAATCTGTATTTTAACAAACGCTCCAGGTGTTTAACCTTCTCACGCAGGTTAAGGTCTGAGCAGCCTTGCTGCAAACCACTGGTAGTGCTGCTGCTCCAAAAATCAGATATTGTTCCACTGCCCTCCCTGGTCCAAACCTTTAGCGTGGCATTTAGGGCCTTTCCCAGGCTAACCCCATGCTACACTGCTCACCCCAGCCCCCAGTTAACCAAAAATCTCACACTCCAGACAACTTGTCAGTACAGAAATACTACATATTTATGGGTCTTCTGAAGGTCCTTTTGAACAGCCTCTTCAGCCACACATCCCTTTCTGCAACTGGAGAGTTGCTGCTCAGCCCCCTTGGTGGCATGCAAACCACAGCTCCTCCCTAGGCAGCACCCCCACTCCAACTCCTTCCTCCCTGGAAGAATCACTTATTCCCTCCCCTCCACGATTCCTTAGCACTTAGTTCACACCATGATCAGAGCACACATCACAGGATATTAATTACACAATTAATGCTGCACTAATTAATTTATATAATATTAATTATATGTCTCTCTACCCCATAAGATTTTAAGCCTTTAAGGGGATCTGCCTTTGGTAGTAATTGGGGTGAAGGTGGGTGGACTCTCATTGTAGAGATAAACATTTATTGAGCTCCTACTGTATGGCTGGTACCATGTCAGATGCTGGCAGTTTTCTGAGAGATGTACTTAAGATTATTTTGCTTTTCTAGTTAGCTGAGAATTTGGGTTTGGCCCAGATTGGTCAAAATGGACAACAAAGGCCTACTGGAGTCCTGGTAGCAGTTATTCTGTTCTGGAGTCTCACTGAATCAAAGATTGTTTGAATTAGTCATAACAGTATAACCTTTTTAAAAAACAATTACACTGAGAAGATGGTGTATTCTCAATATATTCGTAACACGAGTTTACCGTGAGGCATAAGAGAGATTTCCACATGCTTCACCCTTGAGAGTCACCAGAATTGAGGTTAAATACAGGGATTAGAAAGGCTCAACCTTCCCACCCTATACGTAATACATTAAAATCCCCCCTTGTCTATCAACATGTAAACAAGAAAAGGACAATGATGACAACGAATGAAGAACATCGGCAACCAACCCAGCAGTGGTGGACAAGGAAACTGCACGTGCGATCGCTCCACAGCAAAATGATCAAAGCCCTTCTCTCTAACGGAAAGACACTGTGCCTAGAGCTGAGCATCTATTTGTGAGAAGTTTGGTGAAAAACCACCACAGAAAGGCAAAACATATATTACAACCAGGTAGGAAACTGGGGAGCTGATGCAGAGAGGAGGGACAGGAGATCAGTACAACAAATAACTCAGACCAAAACACCAATTACTTTCTTTAATGTGGAGAACGCGAGGCATCATTACCGCCTATCTTTGAGGAGCAAATTCATTACTTCTCTCTCTCTGAATGGTCTTGCTGATACAAATCCATCTTTTCTGGGCCATAAAATGATCAAGCACTTCTTAAACACCATAAACATGTCCTTGAGATGGACTGTGTTTACTTATAAACAATTCTCAACTGAGTGCTTTCCAAAAATTTATGTCATGTACATATTTTGCTGGTTTAAAGATTGTCAATTTTAAGATCTGTTGTCAGTATATATTTGGTTGTGTGTATCTATCTGTGTAAGGAGGAGAATCAACAGTTTTTCATTCAGAGAAAAATACTTCAACTGGCCCCCATTTAAGCAGTTGCTTCTCTTCAATAATACTTATTTTTTAACATTTGGGGGAGCTACCTCAATTATATATTAAAAAAATCATTGCATTAGCAATGGTTTAGAGGAAATGGTTTAATATCTAACATATACTAAAAATAGTTTTGTCAGGTTTTTGTAAAATAAAGTCTTATGCAGCAACGTAACTATGAACATGTTTGAAGAAACAGGAAATATATTCCAAATATATGTATAGTAAATGTATAGTGATAAGCATTAATGCATAAGGTTTAATTAAAATCTCCTTACACATCATAGAAATGAAAATGAAAATTAATACATATTATCCAAGCTGGTGGTTCCCAAAGTGGAAGAGGCAAGATGATCCATGGGGTGTGCAAAGAAACTACTAGAATTTCTATTTCTTTTTCTCTTATTCTTTTTATATCTCCACTTCTGAAAGTGTTACAATAAATAATAAATGTTATAATAAAAATAAGCATAGTGAGGAAATGTTATGCTTTCTAAATAATAAAAATAGATATATTGGGTGTGCCTGCTCAATAACTTTTTAACCGATAGGCATGCATGATTAAAAACGTTTAGGCACCTCTACTCTAAGCTGTGGCTGGTGGTGGAAGATGAAAGAAGGAAACCAGGAAAGTCCCACTGTTTGCATGACGGCAGAATCTAATGCACTAACTAATTCAACTCAATCTTTTATGCAGCCACTATGAACAAGTTTGAGAGAACATGAAATATATTTCAAATGCATGAATCTGTGTAGTAACAGGCATTAGTGCATTAGATTTAATTAACATGTCTCACACAACTGTTGCAAATGGAATTAAGCCAGAGATGGTAAAGGAAGCTAACACTCCATTAATCACAGCAATATCCCATAGAGATCACAGCCTGCTATCTGATTACTCCTTGTCCTGATCCACCTCTGCCATCACTGAATCCTTCTGAGAACAGACAGCACCAGTGCTTTCTGATTCCTGATAGGCATGTGCACCCCACGAGTGCCGATTCTGCTTGGCTGTCTTCACTGTGACCTCTCCCTGGTCTCCTACCTCATCTTTTTTCTCCTCACTCACTCACGCACAGGCTGGATTCTAGGTGCCACTGGGGGACCAGCATCGCAAAGTCTCTGGCTCCTAAGACCTTCTGGTGGGGCCGATGAGCATAACCCCCAAATCAGGCAGCCTGTGGGGTCAGCTTTCTCTCCTTTGTGCTGTCCAGCACTACGAAGACAGCCCCCAAGGACGGCAACACATTCACATGACGCAGATGCTATTTTAGCTTAGCAGTCACTCCCAGTTGGAAATCCTTCCCAAGTACATTCTCTGTGATGAGTGTTTCCAAATGTTCTAGATTTTCCATCCTCACAGACAATGATCTTGGGTTACTGAGATGATTAGGGTCACCCAAGATCAACTCCCAAAGTATCCTTTCAGCATATCTGAAAATGATGCTGTTGCTACATTTATTCTCCTCCCTTTGAGACCTCTTTGTCTTCACTCTATTTTCTTTATTCGCCTCTACCTGAAAGGAGAGCCCCTCTGCGAGGGTAACCTCAAACTGAACTACTTCCTATTATCAACTCATCACTTCAGTATTCTTGTTGCCTAGAATGTCTCTTCTCTCATCTCCACTCATTGAAATCCACCCATCGTTCCCAAGCAAACAAAAACATAAGTCCACCTGGAAGTCCTCCTGCTTCCCCCCCGTGAGCCTCTGCTCTGGGCTGCTCGATTTTTCCATACGTATTTCTCTTCCCCCACTTAGGAGTCCCTTGAATATGTGAACTGCTTATTCATCTTATCTGTCCCTCAGTATGCTTCTAGTATGGTCTTTTCTTTAAAAAAAAATTATATTACAGATACCAAATAAATATTTTTTAAATAATAAAAGAATGAATAATGGAGATGGTGGAGCTCAGAGCCTCTTTTCAACGAACACTTTCCTATTACCTTTTCTATTGTGAACTGTGGGCAGCAGGATGACCTGCATTGCAGTCCCTTTCTGACTTATCTGTAACTGTTCAAACTTGCTAGAAAGTAGGCATTAGAGGAGATGAGGAACAAGGAAAATTGTAAGGCAAAGAAAGAAAAAATGCCATTTATCAAATTCCTTTTGGAGAGAGCACTGATTCAGAAGAAACACTGGGAAAAGCAATTTGGGGGTATGTAGGTATGCAGCTCCTGAAAGACACACTGAAAAACAAAAGATGGTCTCTAAATTGCCTGTAAGATGGTGGGTCCTATTAACCCAAGAGACCCTTGTTTCTGAACGTCGGGGTCATTTGGGTACGCAGGTGGGGATAAAGGGTGAGCATGTGGGCTGGAGCTGAGTTTCCTGCCTTAAAAAGGGGGTGGTAGTTAGAGCTCCCTGGAATACTGAGGGAGAAGGAATGGAAAGGCTGGTGCTTTAGGGAGAACACAATTGTCTCAAGGAGTATTTAAAGGTATCTGCTCTGAGACACACAATGTACCCTCTTAGGGGAACTTCAGTAACATTTGCATGCCTCTCTTTCTGGGGAATCCAAGGGAGGGTGGAGCTCTGCAGCCAGGTGGGCACAAAGGAAGAGACTGCGTCAGCAGCCATCCAGGGACACTGAAGGCAAGGGAACAGCTGCCATCCAGCCCATGTCCACAACTGTGTAAGGAGTTCCTAAACCAAGCAGGCATCCCCTCTGCATTGCAGTGGGCCCTGCGAACTAGCAGCTCAGCCAACTGCAGAAATTCTGTCTCAATGGCAGCTGAAGGAAGAGGCTGGGCCTCAGGGGAGGAGCCTGGTCCTAAACACAGCGCTGTGCAAGGAAAGAGGAATCTAACGCCAATCCTAGATCTACCCCTGCCTGTTGGTAACACGGATGGGAAGTGTATGGAGCTTGGAGAATGAAGATTCCTGAAAGTAGGAGACCCATGCAAGTAAGATTCTACAGCCATATTATCCACAAAAATCCCAGACATCCTTCTTTGCAAGTGCATCACTGACAAGTACAGAAAGTGCCTCAAGGTCTTGGGCTTGAGAACCTGGTCTGAATCTGGTGTGCAATGAAGAAATGAGCCCAGCAATCAACTACCAAATTACACTCGTACTCTAGGTAACTACCAAGCGGTGCTAAATCAACAGGGCTTTCTAGCCAGCCCAAACCCAGCCTTCTGCAGTGACCAGAAACAATGTCTTCCTCATGATTCAATTTCAGTATCTTCGAAATAGGTGGTAATACTGCTTATTTTAGCATACTTGCCTTATAGGATAGTTTGAAGGTAAATTTGACAGCATGTATGAAGGCCCCGAGATTCTAGAAGATGGAGGCCTTTCAAATCTAAGATCATTACTGATGAAGTGCTTCTCCTGTCCCCTAAAACCTCTGCGGAGCAGGCAAGGAATGGGAAGAATTATTCTACTTTAAAATTGTGGGAAATTACGAGAATGACAGCCTAAGCAATCTTCCTTTAAATTACCCAGATATTCAGAGGCAAGGCGAGGAATGTAAACTCTCTACCAGTCATCACGGGAGAATAAAATAAGAGAAAGCTCTGGAATGACACAGACTTAGATCCTGACTTTAGCCCAGTCACTTATTAGCTGTGACTTTGGCTAAATTATTAAATTCCTTCAGGTCACGATTTCTTTGTCTGTAAAATACACTCATGATACCTAACCTACACATGAACTGAAAAAATTGTGAAGAGACCGAGGCACAGTGCTTGACACTCAGTACATGGTAACTCCTGGCGCTGGGATCACATTCCACAGGAAAGGTCTAACATTACCTACTACTGAAAGGTGAGGGTATCCACAGGTAGCAACTGCAAAAAGCGGAGTTCAAACTATTTTGTGACTTACTTTAAAACAAATTTTATGCTAGGAACAGATTGTAAAAACTCCCAAAATTCTGAAACCAAGGAAGAAGGAATACTAAGATAGTATTTTAGGAGAAAAATATAAATGTGGGCAAAATGGAAATTCGAGATATGACCCTAAGGTGATGACGACTCCTCTGTGCCTGTGACTCAATCTCATGTCCCCTTAGTCATTTCTCACAGGTGCAGTATCTACTTTGTGCAGATAAACACGACTGTCCAAGTGAGGGCAATACAAACGATCAGCTGGTTTGTGTGAAAACCAAGGAAGGAAAAACAATGTGTTTTCTTCATTTTTCAGTGGAAGACAAAGTTCTTACAGATGGGAAGGGTGCTTCAATTAAAAAAAAAAATCTTAGGATAAAATATGATTCTTCAAGCCCTAACGTAATTTCTTTCACTTGCTATTTATGTTTTAAAATAGTACACAAACAGAAGATTTGAACCTGGATGGACCACGGCATATGCGACACCCTATTTATTTCAGCTGCGCTAATACACATGCAGGGAAGTAATCTATCAAGCTACTAATAAGCACAGATTGGGATGCCAACATACGACTCCTTCTGAACGTTTATATTCTATCGAGTTGGGAGTAAGTATTTCTAAAAGATGTATGTGTGCATAGTTTATCTAATAGACTGCAATGGCTTTTATTTCTGTTCTGCCAAATACAGAGAAATTTCTCTGACTGCAAATGTGATTGCTTCAACTCCCAAACTGCAAATTTTCTGGGCATTTCTTCTTCGTGCTTCCTGGCAGGTCTATCTACCATTAAATTCTGCGGATTTGTCAAAGCCTTAACAATTGTTCCAATTTACAGAGTGCCTGGGACTTGGGCAGAATTCAAAATAAAAAGTTAAAACACACAGAAAAATAACAGTAAATTTTGAAAATAGGCAAGGATTTAGAGGTGGCCACTGTGTCTAGGGCAACACTGAAATATGGCCTCAACTTCTAGAAGTACAGAAAGTCGTGATATTTGGAAGGTACATTAAAATGAGTAAGTAAGGAAACAATTACGGCTTGATGGACTGAGACCCAACGTTGACATTTGGTACCTGGACCTACTTACTGGCTGGATGGCCTCGAGCAAGTCATTCGTAATTTCCTAAGTTGCGAAATAGGAAGAATGCCCCCATTTTAGTACATTTTCCATATCTGTGGACATGGCTAGCAAAATGCCTGGGGTGAAGACAATGCCTGATGGATGTTAGTTCCCTTTCTTAAAGAGAGGCTGCAAACTTGGTGCCTCTCGAGATCCATCAGGAATGACACTCAGAGAGGCCCAGTGACAGGACAGTACGAGGGAGCCCAGTGTGAGTGACCAGACTATCTGAGGTCATTCGAGTGGGCTATAGAGGATGGATAAAGCTAAGAAGAAGTGTTAAACACAGCCAGTAAATACGCTAGAAGCCTATAAGATATGGGCAGATCTCACAGGATATGTGAGGACAGATAACAGGTAAGCAAGCAGCCCGTGAGACAAAACACAGGCCACAGGCTGTTAACCTACAAGACACAACAAAGCCAGAATAAGTTTAAAAAATTCTGATGGAATAGACAAGGATATTAATTAGAGATTAAAAAAAGAGAGAGAGAGAAAGGGAACTGCTATGTCATGATGTGCCCCCTCTGAGATGACAGCTATGTCACCTTGAATTGACCACCTTGGTGGTGACTGGCATGGTCCCACTCTGGCCCTACGTGTGCTCTACCTGAGAGATGCAGGTAAAAACCAGGGCTGTTCACAGCAGGCTGCAGGCCAGGTTTGCCTGCTCTCTCATGAACAAGTTGAACTGCCTCTGAGGACTTTTCATCCACCATGTCCCTTGCTCTAAACTCTTCTGGTCCTTGTAAGCACATAATCAGGGGGAAAGGCTGAAGTGGGAGAGAGAGAGAGAGAGAGAGAGAGAGAGAGAGAGAGAGAGAGAGAGAGAGAGAGAGACAGACACAGGACAGGTGAACAAAGCGTGACCAGGGGTCAGGAAGAAGGCTCTGCCCACCTGTCTGCCTCACCATCAGGGTGCCACCCACCCCTCCTTCTCCCTGCGTCTCTGTGTACATTCAAACTGATTTAATAAACTATGTGAACAGAGACTTGATTTGGGCTGTGAGCCTCTCTGCATGGTACAGGTGGACTCTTGAGTGTCCTTGGAGGCTACCATGTCATCAAGGTGACTTCCTCCATGACAGAGAGTATCCAGCAAGGTAGACAGCACAAGCCCACCCCAAGAGGAGCAGCTCTGTCACTTGGTCAGTGCTGCCTTGCAGGAATGTGGCCCCGATTCCCAC
The DNA here is from genome assembly GCA_004363605.1 of Indri indri. NCBI lineage: Eukaryota > Metazoa > Chordata > Mammalia > Primates > Indriidae > Indri > Indri indri. Next base: position 160,266 of record RJWJ010000152.1, read on the forward strand.
TTTTTCTGACCTTTCATGGGAACTTGGCAAATCTGGGTTTCCATGCCAGGTCTATAAAGTTTTAAATGCTGATAATTCATGCAAATTTTAAAAAATCTGTTGAGGCCAACGAAACTCCCCATCTTCTAGCACCAGTCATTGCTGTGTCAGGCCCTGGCCCCACAGTGCATGCAAGCGGTCCTTCGGGTGTAGAAGCAAGATTCCAACTTGAACTCGAGCGACCCTGCTGTTTCGTAGTTTACTGCGTCTCGCTTGGGGTCTCTTCCGGCAGATCTGAGAGATCTCTGGGCCCTAAGTGTCTAGGGCCAGACTGACTGACACTAGAAGCGAGGGCTCCAACTCTAAATTCACGTGACTGTAGGAGAACAACTGCCACTGACTGGGGTGCTCCGTAATTATTCATAGATGTTCTACGGGCTTGCCCCGGAACACTTCCGTGAGGTTGTACTTCCTCACCATCATTCATTACTCGTGTTTTCTCTGCTTCTCCCCTTCTTCTCAGGCCACTGACCAGGATTTAGAGCATAATAAAACAAGGGGAGGAGACTATTACTATGGCACTTACACAAAATGCAGATGATGAGACTCAGGGAAGGTCTGGGCCTGGACATGGTGTGTGCGAGGTAGGGTGTGTGTGGTCTTGCATTTCCCTGGTCTGGAAGTGGACCAAAGTGATACAGGTCAAAAGACCTGACGTCCTGCAGCCACGTGAGAAAACACAGGCACCTGTGCTTTCCTGAACAGTGCAAGGGGAGTGTGGCTGGGATGCCAGAAGGCTCCTCAGAGAAGACAACAATGGGACACCTGCCTCCCTGAGCAAGCAGCTGGAGAGTGCTCAGGCGGCCAGGACAATGTCCAGAGAATGGGTGGGGGCCACGGAAGACAAAACAAAGCTAATGTGCGGGTGGTACGTGCTGGTGTGCGCGGGGCAGCGCTGGGGAGGCAGGAGGGGGTGGGAGAGGGAGATGAGACAGACAGGCAATCTTGACTCAGACACAGTCAAGAAGCCCGACGCGCCCGCACTCTGCCTGCATGACTAAGAGCCTGCTGACCACTCTGTGCGGGTGAGCAAGGGGCAAGATTGACTCTGTCAGTGCAGACGGAGCACATGGGGCCAGGTTTACAAAGGGCACGTGGTCACTTAGTCATCCTGCAGCTCTGGACAGGCTGTGTCCAATGAGGACACCCTGTGACTGGCTTACGTGCGTCATATGGCTGAGTAATCTGCTGGGTGAGCGTCACCAGGTGGGCGCCACATGGGGGCTGGGGCATCTGCACTGCGCAAGGCTGACGAGGACTCGGGAGCTCATGTCGAGAGGGGACGCCAGCAACAGACATGACAATGACTGAAAAAAGCTGGGCTGAGAGCACGAGACCGTGAGCTGTGACCTCAGCAGTGAAGGGAAGGGAGTAACCCAGGTGACAGGATGGAAAAGGGGGCCCTAGTGCCGATGACCACTCCAGCAGGCACCCTCTTGCACAGATTACAGCCACTGTTTGCAGGAACAGAAACTCACAGGAAATAAAACATTAAAACATACACCCGTGCTGACTTATTTCTTTATGCCACCATGTTGATATGTAAGTTAAATGCAAAAAATTTAAAACAATGCTGGAAACACCGGCTTATTTCTATGACACAAGATTATGACAGCTGCTGTTAGCCTTAACCATAGATTTCTCAGTTCTGTATTATGCTGAAATGCAACTTAAAAATTAAATTTCACCCACTCTGGGCCTAGCTAACTGTAAATGGCAAGCATGATGCAGTGTAAGTGATTTCATGTATCAATGACGATAAGGCACGAGAGGCTGGGGTTTTAGGAGGACTGCCACCACCCAGTTAGCGGCACGATCCATGGCAGATGCAGCTGAGCACAAGCACGAGCTTCACAGATCCATTCTGCTGACCAGCCAGTGACATGCGGCAACAGCCAGCCCAAAGCGTGCTCTTCTCGGAGAGAAGCCAGACCAGCACCCCTCAGCTTCCTTGCCCTGTCTCTGTCATCAGTCGCAGGACGGGCATTCCTTCAGGTGTCTGTAGACACAGTCCCAGGAGGATGTGCTATGAGGACCCGTGGGGGGGGGGGTACAGCTTCAAGGGTCACGGGAACTGACACCTAGGGGTTCCTAGGCACGTGTCCTCCAGGGTCAGTAAAACAGAGGGGCGGGGGAGCAACACGGAGGAACATTAAAACAAACACCAACAAGAGAGAAAAGAATACACAAATGGTGATATATCCATACAGTAGGATGCTATTCAGGACTATAAAAAACAATTACTGTTAGACTCAAGTACATGGATGAATCTCCAAAATACCATGTTAAATGTAAGCAGCCAGACACAAAGGATAAACACCTGATGATTCCACAGTGTGCTAGAACACACACAGCTACTCTCTGGTTGCAGAGGACGGGGTCAGTGCTGGCCTGGGGGCTGGCCGTGCGCATTGGCTGCAAAGGGCCAAGAGAACTTTCTGGAGTGACTGAAAAGTTCTAAATCTCAATGGGGTTTTGGTCACATGCATGTATGAATATGTCAAAACTCATCAAACTACATGCAAAATGTGTACATTTCATTGTACGTAAATTTTTATGCCTCAACAAAGTTGATTTAATAAATCTAATGAGACCCAACAACCAAAACCTATCTACTTACCTATTCTCATAGTTATTTCATAAAAGAAGGTTGTTTTTAATCCCCCTCCCAAATAAAGCAGGTATAAAAGACAGTCCCTTAGAATTAAATATATTTTAATGAATATTAAATTCAGTTAAACAAAAAGCTCTGCTACTCTCATTTTAAAGACCAGTGATGGAAACCTCTTTAGGACCCATCGGAGATCTGATGATGAGCGTGTGGGAAGCCCAGCTGTCTCCCTGCCTTGCCCTGATATTGCACACCCTGTACCCTACCTGGAGCTTCCCCTTAACAGGCTCCTGACTACTTCATCTGACAATGAACAGACCACATTGGAGCTGCCACATTGGGAAGTAAAATGAAAATCGCCAGGAAAAATGAATGATTTCAGTGAGTGATAAAGCTGACCTAAGAAAGCGTGGGCAGAAAAGGGCAGGAAGGAGAGGGGACGAGAAGGGTGAGGAGGAGATGACAAATGGAAAAGCCGGGCGGCCACGCTGCTACCTGCCATCTCCTGCCCGGGCTGTCTCAGGCCTGAGCGCAGACTAACACCGATTGGAGACTCACACCACGTGGGCCCTTGTGTGTTCACACAAATCAGCTGGGCTCTGAAATAAGCTGGCAGTGACACTAGCAAGCTATACAGCAAACAGGGGTCCCACACCAGGGGTGCGTCAAGACTCTGCTCAGCTGGTCACAGAGGGCGAAGCGCCTTGCTGGGTGCTCTCAGGACCCCAGACAACCTTTCAAGACCATCGACGGGAGATGATGAGAAACAAAATTGATTGTTTAAAATAGAAGCAGTAAAAATCTTTCTGAAGTATAAAGTGTAATATAAAATATCTGTATATATTAATATCAGATTTTCCTTTAAAAACCGTAAAATTAAAGAGAATAGCTGCTTTTAAAAATAATGCTTTTTACCTGGGCCTTCTTAAAGCCACTGGTTCGCCAAGAGAAGAATTTAGTAGTAGCCAGAATATCATCATTAGTGTGACTGTTTGTTTTAGAAAAAAGGGCCCATACACGAAATATCCAGATGATGGATGGAAAAGGCTGGCAAACCTAGCTTTTAAATTCAGAATGCAGAGGGGGAACAAATAACAAAAAAGTAAAAAAAATCAAAACCCAAAAGTCTCATAAAGACACAACTGCATATCAAAAGTCACTGAGGAGATCTCAAGGGTAAAATCTTACTCATTCCCTAAACCTTTTTAATTTTTATTTCTTTTTAATAACAAAGACTGACCCAGCACTTAGTATGTGGCAGGGGCTGTTTCAAATACTTTACAGACATAAACTCGCACACTCCCCATACCAAGCCAGTCAGTTGAGTTTTATTATTCCCATTTTACAGATGAGGCACACTGAGGTTGAGTAACTTGTTGAGGTTACCTGGAGGAGGCTGGGCAGGATATTGGGGCACCCAGAACTATTACTACGTCTCTGCCTGGAGCTAGGCTGGTTTGTTTTGTTTAAGGCATGCTTGTTTCTAGTATTGGGCCTTGATCTCTCCCTGACATGGCATCTACATGGGGCAGAGGCCCTTGGTGGGCATTAGGAGATGCTGCCTGAAAAGAGAGCTAGGAATTCTCCCACTAATGGTAACAGTGCATTTCTGGTGCTGACGATTACAGCGCCTGGGATAAGCAGAAAAAGGAAGCAGAACAATGACATGATTTCAGAACTTGCTTTGATAAATTCAAAGCAAGTAGAACTCTTTGGATTTGGATTTTATGTATTTTGAAGTAAAAGCCTAGATTCCCAAAGGCCTCACATAATTTTCTGTATTTGGTTTCTCTAACTTGCTTTGACAGTAGCATCTTCACAATTTTGGCCACATCTGCACACCATCTGGATTATTATTTGCTTTCAATTTTTATTTAAATCAACACAATTTTTTAAAAAATTAATTACCTTCTTTATCTAAATCCTATACATGAAATCAATTTACTAGCTATTTTATCAACACATTTATCTGTGACAGTAAAATGTCCATGTAGCAATTAACATCACTGCATGTCCTTCATTGCTGTGAGTTCTATGCATTGGAGAATTCTATTAATAATTCTGAGCTGGTGGAAGCCATTCTTTATCCCTAATTCAAAAATACGGAAATAATACAAACAAAGCTACAGCAATTGTTTTTACATATGTACCTAATATTACATGTATGTACAAATGGAACTAGACACACATACACATAATTTAGAATGGTTGGGAACAAATGGAAAAAAAAGAAAACCCGACAAGGAATTAGGGATTAATTAGGTTGGGGGCAGTGGGGAATATTGGATCAGGGATGTGACAGAACATTTAAATAAGAAACCACAGAATCTGATCAGTGGAGTTAAAGACACACAGGCGTCATTCTTTGTCAACAAAAACTTCAAATATATAAATTAATGCCCAGGTTTTTTTCTCTTAAAGGAAAACTTAGTATATAGAAATAAAAATCTAACCTGATTAGCTAGAAAAGAAGTTATTACATTGTTTCCTCAGAAAGAGTGAAAGAATGTGCATTCCTGAAAGGAGGGAACCCCAGAGGCTGGGGCTCCCCTGGGGTGCACCAGGGGTGGGAGAGGTGGGCAGGGCTGTTGAGGCTCCCTCCTTCCCCCCCGCCTTACCCCCTGTGCGGCAGCACCAGGCTCCTCTGCTTTTCACAGAGTCCTTCTGCATAAGATACTCTTTCAACAAACATGCTTCTCAGGTAAGACAGAATTTAGGGACCACTATAATTGTCCAATTTCTTCATCTTACCAATGAGGAAACTGAGGCTCAGAATGACTCAGGGTCACTGAGCCAACCACAGCAGAGTCAAAGTTGACAGAACTCAGCATCCCAATTCCCAGTCTAGTGTTTACCTGAACGAAACCACCTCCACGAACACCCTCGTGCATGCACAATACTGGGGACCCTAGCGGATTTCCTATCAGTACCCTTGCCAATCTTTGAAAATGAAGAAGTGCGATTTATCATTAATTCCTTGAGGTGGCGTGGTGGCCCACAACCTTTAATAAAGTGTTATAAGTCAACGGAGTAAATTAGAAATCAGATGAAGTCATTATTTCGGAAGGCATTACATAAAGAAACAGGCCTATCTCTTCCTGAAAACTTGTATAAACCAAATAGTATCTGAAACAGATTAGGAAAGCTTCTTAATTAATAATAGAAACAACAACAATGAAAACAGCAGTAGTAATAGGAACAGTTATGATTTCTTGTGCATTATATACTAGCCACTGGACGTAGCACTTCACATGCATTGATATCCCAATGACGTAAATATTATTAATCCCATTTTTATACATAAGAAAACTGAGCCTAAGCTCATGGGTAGGGTGACCAACTGTCCTGGTTTGTTTAGGACTGTGGGGTTTCCTAGGGTGTAAAACTTTAAGGGCAGAAATTAAGAAAGTCCTGGGCAACCTGGATGGCTGGTCCCCTACCTGTCGGGCTGGTGTATGAGAGAACTTCCAGGTCTGTCTGACTCACCACCTACCACTACCTTCTAGGAGATAACTTCCCTCCATGTGTTATAGTCTAGGCTAGGGTTTCAAAGACTGATTTAAACAAGGGCATGACCAGTATCTCACAAAACAAGATATTCACATATATTATAGCTTCACTTCCTCTTGTAGGAAAAAAGACTTGAGAAAGCACTGCATAGCCTCAAACCTCGATTCCTCTGAAGGGTAAAGAAGGGACACTTACCTTGACCTCAAACTCGAAGTGTTCATCCTTTCCTTGCCCGCAGAGGACATAGCGTGGAATACTAATTTTAATTGGGTTCTTCAGGTCGTCTGGATTTGCGCCCAAGGAGCGAGAAACCATCCGCTATCAAAGGCACATCAGATAGGGAGAACAAAGAGAAACCAAAATCACTCCACTGCAAATACCCTGCTTGGGTAGGAGAGAGAAAATGTGTTTCAAGTAGAGAAAAGAGCATCAAATCAGTACAGTGTATTTAGAAAAATGATGGTTTTCTTTGAAAGAGAAATGCTACGCCTCTCTCATAACAGAAGACCATTTCTTTAGGTATACCATTCTAAGAAGTTAGGGCAAAAGCACTGCAGAAATGTTGTTTGCCTTTGAAGTTCCTTCCAATTTATATGAACAATTGAAAACAAGGACAGATTACCTAGCCTCACTTAAAAAAAAAAAAATCAGTGTACACTAGATTCCTTCCTGAAAAGTCTTGACCATCTGAGAAACGTTTTTCTTCACAGACTATGATGGTTATACATAAAGCTGCAAAAGCTGGAGGTTTTATTCAAATTAACTTCATTTTTAACTTTTAGGCATTTTATAAGCCAGTGTAGTATGAAAAGCTCTTTAAACCACAATTAAAACAAATCCCAAGTATTGTGATAAATAATCAACTTGGCTCTGACAAATATTTACGGTCTGGGAGGTGGGAAGCCCGAGGGGTTTGAGGAAGAGGCATTATGAAAAAAATACATCTTCAAAATGAGTTATCTTGAGTGTGAATGGGAGGAAATCTCTGAACAATTCTTATTACTTGCACTAATTTGGCACTTTAGAAAACATCGAATATGTTTTTGAAGTAGTTGCAGTAATAAAATAATTAGAATCATAATTATAGTATTTATTGAATACTTAACTACATACGCTAAGACCTGTGCTAAATAGTTTTACATGCATGACTCATAATAATCTTTACGATTTCTCCTATGAAATATTAACCATTATTAACCCTATTAATCAGATGAGAGGCCCAAGACTGAGGGTCTGAGGTTACTGGATGGAGGTAATGAGCAGAGCAAGGATTTGAAGTCAGGCTAATCTACGGCCCACCCTTGTCACCGCTATGCTATATTGCTATCACGAAATTTTAAAATAATTCTGAAGCTCTGACTCAGATGGGGCAAAGGCAATATATGTAACCTAAACATTTGTACCCCTGTAATATGCTGAGACAAAAAAATAATTTCATCCATCTGAGATAAATTAAGCCAATGAACACTTCACACGGATACAGATTTAAAGAAGCTGGAAATTTCACGATGATGCAGTGAAACCCACTTACGCGACTAAAAAGAAAACAGTGGCCAACAGGCTCCCTTTCTCCAGGCAGAAGGGTCCTCAGCCAGGTGTAAACGCAAGGCCCAGGCTAGCTGTGTGCGTGGAAGCTGGGACTTCAGGATGACATAGGGACATGTGATTTGTTTCAGACTGACGCTTTCAATCTAGCTGGCAGTGCGAACACTTTGGCATGATATGAAGCCACCAAAGCCTGCTAGAACATCTTAATTTCTCCCCGAGTGTCTGGTCACCCAAAACAAGAACAATTAAGTGTTTACTGCAATGGTATACCCATTTAGCTGTCCCGGATGTCAAAAAACATCAAGAAATTCTTCTCAAAAAGGGGATTTCTCAATATGAGCACCGCTAAAGACTTTACAATTCACTGAGGGTCCCTTTCCAAATTACTTTAAATGTAGACATTCCTGAAACATGAAATAAGTTTATCTGTTTAAAGGTGAAAAGACAGAGAAATAAATAAGTGGTTTTATTTATAAGAACATACTTGTCTTTGACCTAAAAATGGCACGGTTTAGCCATGAAGTTCTTGCTCTGCTGCCTAAGCCCTGATCCCTTCTATGTCGTGCTTAATAACTGTATTTTTCAAGCAGTAACGTAATCTCTTTTCCAGATCTGACATGATCTCCCCTGGAATCGATTTGCTGCTGTGTGGGTGTTGGGAGATGGCGGATAGGGAGCATGCCGCAGCTAGGGACGACCTCGGCAGAGGAGAATGCCACTGCAGAGACCCGAAGCAACAACTAGCAACTGATAATGCTAGCTGAGAAGGAAAGACCCATCACTCTAGCTTAGGAGGAACCTGAACCCTCCCCGCTGGTTAGACCAAAAGGCCAACACCACAGCTGATGTGATGAGGAGCCATCTCTGTGAGGAGGAGGAGGAGGAAAGGCAGAAAGGAAGGTAATCAGCCTTTTTTCCTCAACCAACTACAAAGACTAAAGAGTAAAAAAAATTCTTAAATATCACATGGCCTTGCTGAAGGGTCATTATTAGCATTCTTTCAAATCCATCTACTGGACTTTTGTCACTTGAGGCACATGGTTATCACATACATTTGCTGTGAGAGGATCTGAAAGGCAGACTTTATGTTTTTCACAGTTTTGCTGAGGGATACCTCCGATTAAGTACTCTACTCTTTCAAGATCATGTGAACTATGGGCTTCTCAAGAAAGTGTAGAGAACAACGTCGACAGGTGTAACACACCTGGAGCTGAAACTCGAACTCTATCTGCTTCCCCTCTCCCAAGTAGTCACAGAAAATGGACATGGGCTTCCAGGTGGTGTTCACGTCAAAGACTCAGAAAGAGAGAGGGAGGAGACTCAGAACCCAGTCCTGGCTCTGGGACTTGGTCTTGGAATAACAGTCACTCGCCCTTTCTGCACCTCGGTTTCCTCCTCTATGGAAACAGTTATGATATTTATCAAATCCCAACTATTACATGGCAGGAACCCACAGAGGACAGCACCCCGCTCTGTGGGACTTAAGGTTAGAGGCAGACTCTGACAGACTCTAATCCTGATAATTACGGCAGGATTAGAAAGCTGTGCTGGGGGGACTCAGAGGGAACAACTATGACTATGTACACTGCTACCTAAATGTCATGAGTTTTACTGAGGAAGACCTGTGGTCACAACTGCCGAGGCCTATTCTGTCAGCTAAGCCCCGAAGACTTAACTCTGACTTTCTAAATGCCTTTTCCTATAGGCACCCCTAGAATGTACAATCAAAGAGTGGTATCTTTTACTGAGCACTAACTATGTGCTATGCAGAGGGCCGGGGCCTGGGAATACAAAATAATGTTTACAAAGGATTTGTAACTTCTAAAACCTTTAGTTTTTCTCAACTGCATTAAGTTTTGAGCAAAGATTTATTATATTGTAAAGGTAGATTTGCTACCTTAAGTTTCTTTTTTTAAAAGTCAATTTTTAAAATGGGTAAGACTATAACTGATAGTCTGGGCACTTTATGCCCAATGGATGATGGGTATTTTGTGACTGGAAAGTTCTCTATTTCTAAGAATGTACCATTGTGAAATCAATCCCTAATGAAAGGGAAATTCCTGGAGGCTCTGGCTCATATATTCTTTACTGGGAAAAAAAAAAAAAAAATCCTTGTCTTTGACAATTTCACTGGGAAACTGACTTGAGTAGGGACCAGTTATCTGAGAGTGACTAGCTCCTGTAATATTTACATAGCTCATCTCATCTAGGACAGCTCTTTACATAATAGCACCCGCATGTACTTCAATAAACGGTTCTAGATTGGATACAAGAGCTACTGCTCCAATCGGGATTAGACGGTGAAGTGTAACAGGATCCTTTGCTGAGAAGAAAGACATTTCTCTCTTCATTACTTACCATGCTGGGGACTAAAAATACTGCCGGAGTCCCCCACCATCATTCCTGACTATGGTTTACTTCAATCTCACTGATTTCATAAGAATGAAACATTATCGAGTGTACGAATATGAACTACAGAAATGAATAACTGACATACAAGGTAGGGATCTGAGCAAAAGCATAAATAAATAAAAATTATGTTTCCACGGAATCATTGCTGCAGTATAATTTTTAAAAATTATTTTATGAAGTCAATTTCATGAGAAATGTAGAATTCTCAGGATACAGCATGAAAAGTTCCCGATATTCTTCAAAACTATGTTTATATTGGGCAGAAAGGAAAACTAACATAAATGTCTCCTAAATTTATTTTTGATTTGAAAGTCGCTGTATTTTGAATATCTTGAGTTTATACTAGACATGTAAATGTGTGCTGTATCACATTATATCCCATTATTTATGGGAGTTTTTATATTTCTATGGCACTATTTATTTTGGAATCAGTCACAGCTTCCCTACAAGTGGCAAAAAAGATTCTCAGACTCTGAAGGGGAAGCCGGTAACATATTGTAGTAGGACGTAGAGGAACATGAAAGGCCGTATGTTCTGAAGCACCTCTCTGCAGCAGACCTGGCATGGATGAATGCATAAGACAGTACGAGGAATTTTAAAGGCACTGTGGAGTCGTTCTATTTGGAAATGAAAGGTCAATTTCCATGACTTTGTGTAGAATTGAGAGTTTCTGTTGGAGTTGATTTCTAATTGCATTTCACTATGGTCTGAGAAGATACACAGTGTAATTTCTATTTTTTTGAATTTGTTGAGACACGTTTTGTGGCCTAAGATGTGATCAGTCTTAGAGAATGTTCCATGTGCTGATGAGAAGAATGTATATTCAGGAGTTTTTGGGTAAAATGTTCTGTAAATGCTTGCTATGTTCATTTGTTCTAGAGTCCTGTTTAAGTCCAGTGTTTATTTATTTTCTGCTTGGAGGATCTGTCCAGTTCTGTCTGTGGGGTATTGAAGTCTCCAGCAATTACGATGTTGCTGTTTATCACTTTGTTTAGATCTAGTAGGATTTGCTTTATGAATCTGGGTGCACCTGTGTTGGATGCATAAATATTTAGGATTGTTATGTCTTCTTGATGAATTGCTCCCTTTACTATTACATAATGACCATGCTTATCTTTCTTCACTATTGTCAATTTGAAGTCTATGTTATCTGATATGAGAATGGCTACACCTGCTTTCTTTTGATTTCCATTTGCATGGAATATTGTTCTCTATACCTTCTTCACCTTGAGTCTGAATGAGTCCTTGTACGTTAGATGTGTTTCCTGGAGACAGCAGATACTTGGCTTGTGTTTTGTTATCCATTCAGTCAGCCTATGTCTCTTGAGTGGGGAATTCAAGTCGTTCACGTTTATTGAAAGAATTGGTAAGTGGGGTGGATTTCTGTTATCCTGTAGGGTAGAACCTTATTGCTTTATCTCTTGAGCCATTATTTTATATGGACTCTGAACTTTAGCGTTTGGATGATTTTAAGTACATAACTGGTAACTTGGATTACATGTACATACATAAAAAATATCATCTTTTAAAATTAAATACCAAAAATATTTTCCTGATCGCTTTTAAAGAAATAACGTCCTGTGTCAACAAATGTGCTATTTTTCCATTGTTGGTGAAACACTATAGTCAGGTCCTCAGCCCAAAGAAACAGGAATAACATAGGCTACGTCATGAACATTCAGATCAGAATCTTCTCTTCCTACTCAGGGTGTCTCCTTCAAAAGAGGCAAATTGAGGAAGTGAAGAGGAAATGGCATCGATATCCACTCATATGACTATCAGCTCTACAGAGGGCACAAAATGGTCCAATTCCACAGGGATTCATCAAAATTTGTCCCTAAACACTCTAATTTTGTACCAGATGGTTTTATTCAGTTATGTGCTTGGACCATAACAAGGTCAGACCTAAGGACTGCCATCTAAACTCCACTAGCCCATATCCGAGCTTTGCTTCTAAAATATAGGAAAACCTGGGTTTTTATCAGATTTAACAAAATTACAAATTCTCCTGTCTCTGTTCCCAGCATAGCCCATATTTCTAATACCTCCTTTTTTTCAACCACACGTGCTATACTGATAGTTGTAATTAGAGCTTTTATGTATCAAGCACCTACTATGCCCCAGCAGTTTGAAAATGGAGATTTGGGGAAGAGATGGTGAGGATTTGGTACATTCTCAAAAATAAGCCATGTTATAATAAACAGGAAATAAAGATAACTTGTGTGAACAAGGACAAATGATGAATATGGAAACGAGCCAAGGCATGTTTATATCCACTTCCAGAAGGAGAAGCCTGCCTTTGCCATGAAGGGACCTTGTCTTAATACTACATTATCTTTGAAGGCTCAGTAAATACAACTGAATTGGATTTTGGTAAGACACGTGGCCACATATTCTATAGGTACACCCTGACCATCCTCAACAACCACCTGGCATGAAGAAACAATGCTAATCCTATCTCCTTTTTAAAGTGAGTTAAGAAACTCACAACAGGAAACAGAAACACAAGTTTTTAAATAAAGGAGTATTTCTTTAATTTTGATAAGTCTCCTTAGGGATAAATGGCCCAGAAAATGACAAACTGTGTTGGACATAGGTGCTTGTGGAATACCTTGGGTTTAGTGGACTTATGGTAAATCCAAAAGTTTAGCTGCCATTTCCAATCCATAATTCTTACCAGAATCAATTATTTCTTTTGTACGGATCTCACTTGAACACCCACATTGTTTCAAGGTTTGGAAATATTGAATATCTGATGAATATTTCAACTTGAAATTATTAGAAACGTCACTCTCTTCCTCTCCATCACAAAAGACTAATCCCTTAAATGGTCATCATCTCTGAGCAATGCATCAATAAATGGCTGATTTGAAAAAGACTAAATATGGGGTCTAGTATGCCTGGCTGATAACATGGCAACAAATGCTAAGTGGCTCTCACTACCAAACATGAATACAGACAGTTTAAAACCCTCAGGGAAAATCAGATGTTCTCCTTTCTAGTTCTATACTGTCTTTGATTAATCATGAAAAGCATCACTGATCATCACTCACAGACTTTCTGTTGAGCCCTAGCTTTGGTTCGAACTGTGCTGAATTCTCAGGCCCAGGAGAAAATACAGGGTGGGAGAGGAGCGGAGGGGGTAGTTCCCTTTATCAGGTTTCCATAGAGCCCATTGCTTAACTTCCAGCTAAAGGAGGAATGTTGAGCATAATGCTGAGCATACAAGGATATCTGCACCATAGTCGCGCTATGGACATGCCCAGGCTTTCTTCTACAGGAGCTAAAAATGCGGAGAGCAAAGAGGAGACATAAGATCCATACAAGGAAACAAAAGAATTGAAAAGAAACTTAAGGCAATCCTTAAAAACAATAATAAAAAACTCATACAAAGAGAAATAATCTTTAATGTCTAGAAATTCCAAGAAAACAAATGTGTAAGTCAGATAAGAATCAACTTAGCAATGCTTGTGAATTTCTAGCACAGTTCGTGCCTACCAAAAAAAAAATCAAGAAACAATTTACCCAGCCAATGTCAAGAATAACAGTGACTATGAGATGGCTTTGGCATTAAGGAAAAAAACACATGTTTTGGAGTAAGAAGGTCTCAGTTTAAAGTCCCTGTTCTAAACCAAGTTAACCTTTCTGGGTCTAAATTCCCACACATGAAATGGAGATATGAATTCTTCCATTGCAGTAGGGTCATTGTAAATAACAATACACGGGCAAGAAATCCATACGTTGTAAACCACAATGCGAATGATGATTAGTACCGTCACTGTAACCCACTGCATCTTCAGCAACAAAAGATTTTAACCAGATATTGAAAGGCAGGAGGAGTGATTTATAATGGAATCTCCTTCCTTCTCATAACTAGATTGTTCAGTTTTATTCCTTATAAAAGGAGGTTTTAACAAATTACAAAGGTTCGTCCTCAAGGAGAGATTAGATGGTGGCAGTTTGGAAAGTGGAGGGGCTGAAGGGTGTTGGAGGTAAACTAGAAAAATCAGAGGAGGAAGAGAGATTATAACTATCTTCTCTGAAGGGGTGTGCTATAACACAGATTGCAGGATAGATTTGTTTTGCTTTGCTACTGAGGGTGCCATGGATTCTGCAGATGCAGATCACAGGAAGGGAGATGATGGAAAGAATGGTCTAACAATAAGGGCAGTTCCCAGTAATAAACTGCTTCACAGGCAGAAAGTGAGCAGCCCATCCATGCAGATATTCAAACAGAGACTGAATTAGAAAGAAGGTTGAACTAGGTCATTTTAAAGGTCCTAGGACGTTTGTTCCTCCCAGTACCTGAATGTTTCCATTAAGGAGAAGTCCAAGTTTTATCCAAGTCTTGTCTTCAGCAGAGCCTTGGAAAGCTTGACATAACATATTTATTATAAATTAAATTACTAGCCCCAATTCTTCCCTCCTCTGTAGTAGGAGCACATATCCACAGTCTTGCCATGGCCTCTTGGTGGATGGAGCATACTTCCATGCCCTTTGACTTTGGGCTTGGTTGTGCACCTTGTGCTGGCCAGGGGATGTGAGCAGATGTGAGGCAGGCAGAGGCTTGCAGCATTCATTGCCCCCTGTGCTCCTGCCGTCACTGTGATGGCTGCCCCTTCAGCACAGACCCAGAATGAACGTGTGGAGCAGACCGACTTTGGCTAAGCCGCAGACGACCTGGAGCCTATAGCACAGCCCCTTCAACCTAGATGCAAACCAGCAGTATGAAATAAAAGGTTTTTTTTTTTTATATGCCACTGAAATTCGGGGCGTTATTATTTGGCAATAGCTAATTGATATAACACCTGTCACAACAGATATTCTAAGGGATGAGGCAGAGTTGTCTAAGCTACATACTGGAGATTATGTAACTAAATTAACAAAATGACCTCATTAGAAACTGGTCTATCCAATAAGCCTGCTTCTTTGCCCATCAAAGCAGCATTAATAAAAGTGGCTCTAATCTATTTATCATACAAAGCTTCAAATCATCTGGGAAAGAGAATGTAAGCAAAAATTACTGTAATTACTACTGCTGGAAGGCTTAAGTATTTTCTTCCAAAGGGATGCACGCACACTTTTTAAGTAATGAGAATAGGGCAACAAACTGTTTTGAAATGTTTTTCAACAAAGACTAAACAAATTCATCCTGCCAACCACAAGTCTGTAAAATAGGCAGCTGTGCGCAAAATGGATTTTAATCAAACACAGATGAAATCACTATTTCAAAAGTATTCAAAGAGGTATTGTCTAGAATGTATTAAAAAGTCTCACGATGTAAATGTTTATGCCTATATTACAACAATGCAAAATGCCACATAACCAAGTTATGCATGAACATATTTTTTTGATTCAGAAGCTCATTACAATTGAGATGTTGCTACATCAGGATGAATACTTAACCCTAATACCTGCTCTACTCTAGGAGTGTTACAGGCTTAGAAGTCCTGAAGAAAGAGCCAGAGTGAGGCTGCTAGGATTGAAGCCATGGTGGATAATGGCACAAACAATACTCCACCGGCTTCCATAGGTGCTACGACAACCTGAACACTTACTTCACACATAGTAAATCAAACTCTCACACCCAGGAACCATATTTTATCTCAAAAAGCATGCTTAGGTGAGACAAGTGACATATAAAATTTGAACACCGTCGGGCTGCCTCTATTATGTGGTGAGATCTGAACGTAATCCTCATCATGGCCTTCTTAGATCATAAAGCAGCCTGGAGAAGTTATAATGAATAATATAATTTTTATGCAATGCTCATAGTTTGCTCTGTGTTCCATCTATGAAAAATACTAAAGACCAAGATTTATAACCCGGTAGAATTATGCTTTTGTACCTGTGAGAATAAGCACATCCGTCTGTTTAATATTTAACGCTCTTTGTTAAAACCATGCACTGTTTATATATTGCTGTCTTTTCCTGACCATGGTATTCCTCTGCTGACATCTTAAATTTTACTACGTCTGCTCTTTACAATCATTAATTCGGTTTTTCTTATCAAGGATGTATCAGAAAATACTGAGTGGGACAATTTTTTAAAAAAAGGAATGCAAAATATATTATTAATAGCTGAAAACAGTAAAAGAAATATGAAACAAATTAGGAGAATATTATTGGTAAGATATTAAAAAGATTATCATGATACATTTCAGGAATTTTTTCCATGCCAGAAAATGACCTACCAGACAAGACAGTGACAAATTAGTGACAAATTTTAATGATGTCCTCATCATAGAGTTAAAAACCTTCAGGTATAAGGCAATAAGATGTGTATGTATTGGGCAGGGGGTGCTGCGGAAGTCACAAAAACATGCTCCACCTAAACACAAAAGAATTGCCTCAAAAAGCCTCTACTGGTCCAAAGCGAACAAGGCTGTAGCCACCAGTGTTTGTGAATAATGCATTCTCCAATTTCCTGCCTTTTCCTGTTCATGTCCCCAGAAACTGGGTAGAGGAAAATAGGTAAAAATGTAGAACCAGCTGAGTAATTTGTCATTAGCTCTGATAGGGGAAAGAGGGAAGATCTGCACTTCCCCGCCAAAGGGAGATGGCAAGTTTCTGGGTGGGGTAAGCTTTGATACCATCCCTGTCATCGATTAGGAACAGAAATGAAGAAGGGGCTACAACATTTGTGGTGCACGATATACAAAGACTTGACCAGAATAGAAAATGGCTCTTCCATGCCAGGGCTAAAATGGATGGCTTAACAGAATTGCTGACTCACTCAACTGAGTCGCGGAGAGCTACAGTGGGCCAAGCATGACACAGCTGAGAGTGGAAGGAGGGGGGAAGGAGACTGGATGGAGCGATACAGACGCGTGTCTCCTTACTTCCGAGACTCTGGAATTCAGTAGGACACACACCTGAGAGACAGGAGAACAGTGGCAGAACAACTACGGTCAGACGAAATTCAAAAATAAATATGAAAACATGGAACCTGATTCCTCATAGGATTGTTGAACGGAGGTGGACAGAGAGGAAAGCCTCTTACAGAGGAGGAGGGCAACTGACCACTGGATGTGGGCAGGGACTCTCCTTAGGAGGGAGGCCAGCAAACCAACTGGTTCAGGAGGCGATGAGTGACAGTTAGGGGACAGGCCAGAGGGAAGGCAGCCAGTGAGGAGAGCTGAATGCCTTTGGGGGCGACCACATATTTGACAAGACAGAAGAAAAATGCCATGAGAAAGTCAGACTCCCAGGAGAAGAGCCTTTCCAGGGTAGAAATATGAAAGTTCAGACAAAGAGCTGGAAAGTGGTGGTGGTGGAGTGGTTATGGGAAAGAGTAGTCAAAAATATACCAACAAATAAGGAGCTGAAATAACACAGGTTAGAAGGGAATAGTCGAGAAGTATGAAAGGAAGAAGGAAAAGGCAATTAACTGAGAAAAAAAGACACTGCAGGGCACGCATCACTGTCTCGATTCCATGTATTACGGTGATGGGAGGGACATTTTAAATCCCTGGGTCCTTACAGGCAGCTCGACGCATCACTGATGTGCTCTGCTACATGGCTGTCCTAATCACGGCTAAAACGGAGGATGTCGGTGAAGGTCACTGCCAGACTGGGCACTTTTTCAGGCAGCACAAATTAGCCTGCCGGAATCCAGCAGGCACAGATTCCAGACTACCACACTATAAATCGACACGGAGCCAACAACAATCAGAAACGCTTTAATCATCTCACCAATAATGAGGTGGACACAAATTTACAAGCCTGAGTCTCAAGAAAATGAAGCAAGGTGGTGATAAAGATATTTTATCAGTGTTCTGCTATCAGCTGGTTTTATTTTATTATAGGTATTTAAATTATTTACATTTTCAATTTTAGAGGTCTGCATTTTTCCAGTTCCAATTCAATTAGCTACATTGAGATATTCATATTCCCTTGACTGTTTTCATAATGCATATTTTATTAATGATCTCAAATAATATGCAGTGCACCTTTAAAAGTCTCCTCCCTAGAGTCTTGTCAAATGTGAGATTAGCCAGACAGCCTCATCTTGAGAACTGAAAGTTAGTTTCCAGACCTCAGGTGCTATATTCTGACTACCTTGAAGACACACCAGGCTGGTGAATAACTGGACACGTGGTGCTTCTTGAAGGTGCTCAGATGAACTATCTCTTGAATCCGATGCAAGTTTGAGTTTTTGTAGGAAGACAAGTTCTACTGTTGATAAATTTTTCTTCTCTGGAACAACAACACACCTGAATTCACTTAAAGCACGGCATTTAATCACATCAAATTGTGCATGTGGAGGAGGTATGTTTAGATACCGAGTGCGAGGGAAAAAAACACGATCTTCCCTCACCAGCGCGATGTGGGTGTTCAGTAGGACCAGCGACTGCCACTCGTCATGGCCAGATGCACCCGGGACCCTCACTGTTGTGTACAGCAGTAACTGAACCTCTGCCAGAGAGGGGATGTTGACTTCCATATTTCCATGAAGAAAGTAAATCATATCAACCAAGGTAGTCTGGAATTTGGATGACAAACGAACTCCGTTTGCCAAAACTAAACCAGGGATTTCTGCTTTCCAATCAAGAGAAAGCTGAACCAGATCTTGCTGGAGCAAAGGATGATTAGCATAGGCAGTGGCATCAGACTCGGGCATCAGGACACACAGGAGGTCATGACATAGCTGTTGAGTGAGGGTTTTGTTGTAACTGAATACAGTGAGTAGGAGATGCTCTGCAGAGCTCAGGAATCGAATGCTCTGTCCGCCAAAGCCAATCTGAATCTCCTGCAGTCCCGAGAGAGGCAGAGCATGAAAAATGCTCATTGAGCCAGAGTGATTATCTGACAGGACCAAAGCATACAAAGTTGACGGAAGCAGCAGCAAACATGCAGGCTGGGGGTCAGGTTCTGCGCAGTTAGCAACAGCAAGCCAGTAAATGCCTTTGACTTCGTTCGTGTCGCCCAAAGCTGGTAGAGAACAAGTCACATGCTCGAGAAGATCTTTTAAAGGGCAGTCTTGAAATTGCAGCATTTGGTCTGGGAATTGCACGAGGGTCTGCTTAAATGCCGAGCTCTTTCTAGCATCTTTGTACTCAAGGCGGAAAACTGAGCTTGGTGAGGAACCTGGTAAACCTACAGCTGCAAAGGCAGAGGCCACGTAAGGGGTGGCACTCTCTGCAGGCCTAGGTCCCCTTGCCTCTTGGCTTTTGCTGCTGCCAGCATGAGCTTCAGGAAAAGAATGAGGTTCTGTTGACTGCACGTGGGACTTCAAGGGCACATCCAGGGCTAAGTGCTGCAGAAATGGCATTCTTCTGATGAATGCTGTCACTTGGGGGGTGAGCCTACTTGGGGCACGGAGGCTGCCCATGAACCCGGCATGGCTGAGCACCTTTGTGCCAGCCTGGAGCAGGTGACTGCTGGTGTCTTTATAAAGATCTGAGAATTTGTGGTAAAAATATCCCAGTCCATTGTTTCCTTCTGTCCTGGTATTTATCAGTAACTCTGAAGAGCTAACCTTTTTAGAAGCTAACTCTTCCTCGTCTTGCAGCTCACTACAAAACTCAGAGGCCAGTCCACCTGGAGAAACATTGCCAGATGCACTTGCCTCCCGAGAAACGCTTTCAGAGAGAAAGGAGAGCACCTGGCTTTGCCTGGCCTGCTGGCTTCCACCATTTATAGAAACTTCTTGGGATGCACACTGCAGCAAAGTCCAACTGGACTGAATTTCTACGTGTTCATCTTTATGAGTCATCAGCTCAGTGAAACTTGCTGACTTATCCTGAAAATCTTCTGCATCACTGCTGTAGCTTTCATTAAGAGAAAAGATTTTAGGTAGATTAAAACATTTTGGTTCAAAATGGCCAGCACACTCAGGACAATAATATTTGCAACCACTGTCCTCCAACACCTCAGGCACTGAGGACTGATCCCTTTGCTGGTGGGTTCTCGCTTGTGATGCTGAGGAAGAAGTTTTAGGGCCTGAGGGGCGCCGTGTCATGGGATGACTCCAGTGGTTGTTCCGATGTACCTTCCTCTTCCCCTCTCCAGTGGTGCTGAAAGTGTCAGTGGCATATCTGGGCAGAAGCGGGGCAAGACGCTGTGTCGGGCAAGATTGCCTTGTCTGTTCAAGGTGTCAAAAAAAGTTGAAATGGGAATGTGGTATCACTTTCTGGGATTCTTTTGCACATGATGATTCTTGTAATCATTGGTTTCATTGGGTGGATTAATTTGGAAGTTAAATCAAAAGCCTCAACCATTCATAGTTTTACGTGATTTAAGAAGAGATGATCTGATTCACACATACGACATCAATTTTATGTATTATACATTTTATAAATCACCAAGTCTTTTGACGGAAAGACACTGTATGGGATTGATGCACAGTATCCATTTCTTGGTCTAATATTTCATTTTCTCTAAATTAAATCCCAAGATCTTTGATTCAATGTTTAAAAGCTCCAATTTAATTCTGAAAATAAGTCCATGGTCGTATGCCCAAAATGTAAAAGAAACCAGGGAATACTTAATGACAATCAGATGGCAAGGCCAAAAGAAATTCACAAGTATTCTAATCCAGGTCATGTTTCTCCCTCGTTTTGGTTCACTTCATGGGAATCCTTAATTATGTTTGCCCGGTTAGATTATCATTACTGTTATCTACAAACTATCACCAGGGAAGGCTTACTGCATGCCTGCTATGTGCCAGGCACTGTGGCACAAACAAATGAAAGCCAACGCCTTGCTCTGCATGGGGTCACCTCCTAAGGACGTGGGTATCCAAGGAAGATCATGTCATTACTGAAGGACTGGAAGGAGTGAGTGGCTGCAGACAAAGCCAGTTAAGCCTACTGTGGAACAGCCGCCCTCTGGTTCTCTGTTTAATAATGTATGGACACCACCTGGAAGATCTCCACCACCTAGTAGTTTTTTGTTTTGGGGTATTTCTCAATTTAGGAATATATGGCAAGGACATGCCCCTTAGTGGAGGAAAATGCAAGTAAAATTTTTACAAATTGTATGCCCAAATAAACCTTGGTTTGACAATCCACCAGAGAAATAAGCTAATCAGTCAAGAGCGTTTCCTTTGTACCACTGCCAACTCACAGTCTATAAAATGAACAATGTTTCAAAAACATGCAGAAGTACTCAGCTTCACTTCCAAATGCCTTATCTGATTCTGATTATATAATTCTGCCTTTTAAATGCAGACCAAGGGAAAGGATACTGTTACGAATGAAAAACTGGCAAAGCTCCACCTCGGCTACGTGCCATTCAAGTAAAGTCAAAGCAGTTCGGAGCTGCAGGATTCCATTTAATTTTAAGTCCATATAATAGCTCGCCTTCCCTATTAGCCATTAATCTCACTGGGACTTCAAAATTCTAATTATGCAACTAAACATTAAGAAAATTTAATCACATGAGCATGCCATAATTTAAGGCAACCCTATCAATCTGAAAAATCATTACCTACCTCATATTTTAGCTTACGTTGAATGGTGCCATTGTGGAGTTTCTCATTATCCTGAAAAGAAAATAAAAAGTCCTCTATATTAAATTATAGCGAGTTCACAGAAGGGGGGAAATGATTCGATTAGAAGTATTTATGGGAATGAAATTCTAAATAAGCATACTTGTCATTCAACAATGACAACTCTTCTATATAATTTATATTCTCAAAGTAAACATGACTCTATGGATCCATCTGCCTGTGAGAAAACCAAACCATTTACCCCTAATCTTAAAATTTTGAGAATAATATTAAAAACAAGATCTCCTTAGGACAGCTCTTAATTTGCAAAACAGAAATGCAATGTCCTTATTTTGACAAAAATCAACTTGTCACAAATATGTACCTTCTCAGAGGCGAAATTATATTTATACTTTGGATAATGTACAAAGCAAATTAAATGCATACGGGAATTGGTAGTATTTTCGGAGAAAAAGAAAAATGTTATTACATGTAGGATTTTTATAAATCAAAGTAAATAAAGCATGTTTGGAGAACTTATATTCACTTAAAAAGTTTTCCCAGAATTACAAAATTATAAAATAAAGTTACTCTTGAATTAATATTATCTGTAAACTGTTAAGCTCTGCCCAAGCAACATATAATATTTTTTCTAGAATATTTCACATCTGAATTTTCTCACTGAAAAACAAGAATAAAAGACCCCACCACTACCACAATCACCACAACTTATCTGCAAGGTCATCTTGAAAAACAAACGAATGCATTGCTTGATTACCAATCGATAAAGCTCCTTCAGCTCACCTTCACCATATCTGCAGATGTATTGCTGTCTTCATCCATCACACGATGCAAACCCTGAAGACGTCTTTGGACTTCTTCTTCAATGTAGGCGTTGATCCTGAAAACAATGCAAATGGGTAAATCTGAATGCTTCTAACCACACAGGACATTCTGAGAGCCTCTCTTTACTATGCCCCTCACAACATGGAGATTTCTCATTCCAAATGCCAAACGTAACAACTTGGGACCTTAAACACTTTTCTTTTTTTTTTCTTTCTTTCTTTTCTTTTCTTTCTTTTCGTTTTTTCTTTCTCTCTCTCTTTCTGTTTTCTTTTCTTTCTTTCTCTCCCTCTCTCTCTCTTTCTTGTTTTTTTTTTAAAGAAATCTAGGGCCATGTGTTTTCTGAGTTTTCCCCAAACTAGACAGAACTGAATAAGTAACAGAATATTGGGAATGAAAAGGAGATGAAGTGATCCCATCCAAATCTTTTCTGGATTTCCTCAGTGGAGCCCCCACTGTGGGCTGGGGGAAAGCCACAGTCACTGGGTTCAGAAGGCTTCGTGGTCTCAGCTCTAACTCTGAAACAGAACAATTCATTCACAGGGCCTCAGTTTCCTCACATGGAAAAGTATAATATAGATGATAGTTACTTCTCACACTGCAAGGTTATTTATGAGGATTACAAAAAAAAATGTAGGTGAATATACTATCTAGGAATCTTCATCATTCACACTGAACAACGTCTTGCATTCCTACATTGTTCCTGGTCCTTCTCGTCTCTCCATGTGGGTTATCTGCACCTGGACAGTGACACCACATCTTAAAAGTCTCTACCTTCCAAAATGCCTGGCAGGAGGGCCAAGACAGAGTGGAAGTCAGAAACAGGTGACTTCTGAGGCAGTTGTCAACTGCTATCCCAAAAACTGTAGGTGAAGTTGTAGGACGTAAAACTAACTGTCAGCCTTAATCATCCCAGTGTGTTTCAGCCCAATCCTGGTCTATCTTTAGATTCGTCATTCTACCTGGACGAACCAGAGAGACCAGAGAATTCTAGTTTCATCGAAAATCATTCTAGTGGCCTAGACTGCCCAAATGGAAGTGCTATGCAGTGCTACGCTCCCCTCCCCCAATTCTACAGACACTAATTAGATGGATTATTTTAAATTAAATGGTTTCCATGTTTACATCTTAGCACTCTGACTAAATAAATATGTAGACCTGCACAAACACAGGCATAATCCTGCAAACATCTGTGTATTACTAACCACAGAAAAATGATTTTCTAAAATACTAGGTAAAGAGATCACTATTTTAGGTAGAACAGCCCAAATAAAGTACCATATTTACCTTTCAGTATTGAAAACAAAA
Organism: Indri indri; assembly: GCA_004363605.1. Taxonomy (NCBI): domain Eukaryota; kingdom Metazoa; phylum Chordata; class Mammalia; order Primates; family Indriidae; genus Indri; species Indri indri. Next base: position 183,971 of record RJWJ010000152.1, read on the forward strand.
ACATGTGCAACTGAACTTGAGCCAAAGACATTTACAAATTATCTCCCCTGATAGTCACTTAAATTTTAAACTAGCCCCATGGAGGATGTAGACATAGATTTAAAGGGCTAGAGAGGCTCATGCCATTCTGAGTACATTCTGATATCCAAATGCATATCTCCTAATACCCAGGGTTCAGGACTGCCCAGTTTCAAATGTTCCCATAATATAGATGGGGTGGAGAAAAATAACATTTTCTCATAGGTAAGGAATGATTAAGTTGATTTATCTAAGAGCTCTAAGCCACAGAACATCTCACATTGCCATCTAAGTTGAAAATCAAAATTTTATCTATTTGTTATCAATGACATATAAATTAACTGTCAACACAAGGTCCTTCTTCTTGGCATAATTCAATTAATTCTACATCTTTGTTCTATTCAACCTGGCCTTGCATCATTTCATTCCGGATGAGCTTGCTTCCCTGCACCTTTTAATTCTACCTTGTCACACAAACTACAACTGACCCTTGAACACCAAAGTTTGAACTGCATGGGTCCACTTACATGTGGGTTTTTTTCCAATAAACATAGCTGGCCCTTCCTACTGGCAGCTTCTGCATCTGCAACCAAACCATGGATCAAAAATACAGTATTCACAGGATGTGAAACTCAACTTTTCCTAACCTTGAGTTCTACAGGGCCAACTTAAGTGTGCATGGATTTTGGTATCCAAGGGTGGTCCTGGAGCCAATCCCCTCCCCCCAAATACTGAGTGATGACTGTACTTGCACCAAGATTCTTTGGACCCAGCTGACCAGTTTTCAATCCTTAACTTCCTTCAAATGACCTCTCACCCCACCACTGGCAGGGTAGCAGCTGCCGAAGACAGAGCACATCTCAGGCATACCTGTTACTTGCTGCCCTTGATAGATCCCTCCATATGCAAACTGGCCAATACAGGTACAGCGAGTTGTTAAATAACATCGAATGAAAGGCATGGAATCAGTGTAAATGTCCAATACCTGGCGTCCATCAGGGGGCCCAGGTGAGATTTTTCGGCACTGAATGGCAAGCTAGAAGAAGCAGCCTTCCCCTCCACGGTCCCATGATGACCTTTCTGAACACCATCGACCTCACAAATCTTCTGCTTCAGCTGCTGGATTTCATGCTCTAACCTATAGAGAAGGGAGCCACATCATTCATTCACTGATAGTATTTTCCTGAGCATCTTCACAGTGTGAGACACTGTTTTAGAATCCATGGGAACACAGACGAAAACTCCATGTATAAAGAGATTTATCTTCCAGTAGAAAAGGTGCCACATACCTATACCACCTTCTAGTAGAAAAGGCACCACATACCCATAGACAGGCCAAGCTTGTCAGTAAATATGGCCCCAGGGAACTTAAGACTGCAGCCCACTTGCTGGGTGAACTTGGGCAAGTTACTTAAATCTGGGTCTCAATTTCTTCATGGATCAAATGAGAGTCAACTAATCTCTCCATTCCTTCAGCTCCAAAAATCAGAGATTGTTGCTTCAGATGTTGACACAACATGATGCTGCCAGCCCTCTGGTGTCACCAGTAGCAATGTGACTGTTCTATCCTGAACACAAACACCAAGTTCTTAACTCTCAGACATGTGATCACAGGGTCACCAGGGGTAAGCCCTCATGGGATCTGTAGGAGACAGTGCCCAGCTTCACTCAGCCCTTTATCTGTCTACCAATTGGCTAGTACTTCCTGAGCATCAGCTTGCAGGACATATAGTATTTTCATAAAAGAGGGAGTAAGCAACAAAGAATGATGTAAGGAGCCAGGCCATAGGGAGGCAGAGGATCAGGGGACTATATTAACAGGGTCTCAGCAATGGCAAGGAAAACCAGTAGGATGAGAGCAGGTAATTAGCAATGTTTACAGTTAAGACTCCTGCTGGGGTTGTCAAGAAGTAAGTTTCGGGGCTGGAACAGTAGAAAAGATTCCACAGAGCAAAGAGGGAGTTGAGCAGGTCCCTGAAGCCTGAGTGAGATTCATATGGGTGGCAAGGGACAAGCAGAACATCCCCAGAAAGGCATTTCCACATGAGGAACTGGCCTGCCTGTGTGGCAGCCACATGGCCGGTAGACAAGAGAGCCAAGTGGTGAATGGGTCTGGACCTGAGTTGCAGCTCTGCCACTTTCTAACTATGTGACATTAGCCCCCAGTGGCTATGCCAGCATCATAGGCTTCAATTTTTCCATCTGTAAACTAGAGATGATGGCACTCTTAATTGGAAGAGTGAATGACAATGCACACATGGCACTGAAAACAGAGTTGAGTTACACAAGGTTAATCTTCATGTTTACATTGTCACTGTTACTATTATCATCAGTATTATTAAAGGACTGTGAAGAGATAATAGCATTAAATGTGGGTATTAACAGTTTGCCTCTGTTATCGCTGCCACGGGGACAGGGGTACGGGAGGCTTTTCTAGTTGGCCTGCTTGATACATGTCAGTGGGGCAGCTGGAATGAGCAGGTGGTAGAAAAAGAGGCAATAAAATGGATTAAACCTTGTTCACAAGGCACTGAGAAGCCAATGGGAAAGCCAAGTTCGGGGTAGTTATCCAATCTGGTCCCACATGAATTTAATATTTCACACTTGAGGAATTTCAAAAGGGGCCAAGTCAGGCTGCATGGTGGGTCCTGGCTTAGCCATGAGAAACCTGAGAGAAAACAAAACACAACACAACAGACACACCCACAGACAGCTGCAGGGGCATCACAGAGCAAAGAGCCTAGAATGTGTTGGGCTGAGTTAGGTCTTAGCAAAGTCTATTTCATCTAAACTTCGGCAGTGAACAACCTGCTTTGTGTGGCTTCTGGAGGAATGCTGACATTGGGTAATCATTTCCATGGAAATCACAATACTATTATACAGTATTAATACTAAATGGCCAGTTGACAAAAGCTGGGGACATCAAGTTAAAAGCTCAGGCTGCATTCTTATTGAACACTGCAGGATACAAATTGAGAGCGTGCCCCCACTACTAAAAACTTCCTGGGGCTGCAGGTTTGTCCAGCAATTTCATTTACATAACACACCTGCAATCTTTTCTTAAATCTCCAACCTATTTCTCTGAAATAACAGCATTATGGTTTTTGATTGTTATTTTGTTGCTGTTTTGCCTAAGGGAATTACCAGAGAGCAACTGAAAATATAATCCTCACAATAAGCTGATCATTTGAAAGGAGGCTGTCCTGACCTTTGCAGGCAAGGTGATGGGCAGAGGCTTAAAGTAACACCTCTGAGAAGGTCTTGCCTCCTCACCAGCAATTGTCCCCATGCCCCTACCAAATGCCAAGCAGGGGTCTTAAGAGGCCAGCAGACTGGACTTGTGAGAAGCCCCCACAGAAGGTGCTGCAGGTGGGAAGAGAGCAGGGTTCCAGGCCCTCCAACCTCAACAGACCAAAGGGTCTGAAGCTAAGAGAAAATTCACGGACTCCTGATCTCATCCACCCACTTCTTGCACAGGTGAGGACACTGAGGCCCAAAGATGAAAGATCCTGCGCAAGGTCATCCAGGCAGGAAGGGGCTGGGCCAGGGTGCGAATCCTCCTTGCAGGTCTCCAACTGGGTGAGGGGTGCACACAGGACCATCAGCCTTCCTGGGAGTCTTTCCCTCCTGTCCGCAGGGCTCTAGAAAGGTGTTCTCAAATTCATGTACTTAGTCATTTTGAGAACATACTGTCTGGTAAGCATGGTGACAGGGAATAGGTGGGGAAAGGTAAACACTCTTACCTTACCACAAAAAGAGTGCTTGTTGCCTAATTTTATTTTTCACAACACCAAAAATATCAGTATATCAACAAACGTGCTCGGATATCTCACTGTGTTCAGAGTGTGGTTTGTTGGTTTGGTTGGTTGTTTTTTTTTTTTATTGTTTGTTGTTTATAGGGGTACAGGTGTTTAGGTTACGTATGATGCCCTTGCCCCCCCTTCCCCCCAAGTCCCAGTGTTTTTTAATGTAGAGTCCTGAAGCCTCCTCTCAAATACCGTGACTCAACAAGGATGAGGAAGTATTGATTTTGAGTTCCCACCAGGTTTTGAGAATCAGCACATTACATGCAGCCCATGAGCTCCGGGAATCCACAAGTGCTAGTCACCAGGGAAGACGTGAAGCCACTGGTGAGGACGGCAGGGGAGGGGACAGGAGAGGAGTGAGGGCGGAGGGCAGGAGGAAGAAAAACAGGGACAGAAGGAAAGAGACAGGGGAGGGGAGGGGAGAGAGGAAGGGAGAAGGCAGGGCAGGATCAAGGCGGAAGCTTTCTTAGTCTTTTGCATTCATCAAAATATTAAATAAAACACACACAATCCACAGGCCGGTGTGATGATGGACAGAGCTTTGCTTTTGTCTATGTGTTTTTTTCAACTTGAGGCCAATGATTCTAAAACAAGGATCCCAAGGAGAAATAAAAGAATGTTCGGGGTACTTTTCTCAGTGTTGGCCAAAACAAACGTTTGCCTATGTATTAGAGAATAGAAAAGCTAAAAGAATCACTTTTTTAAAAGGCAGTGAGAAACACACCCATTGTGGGGGGGAGTAAAAAACGCTCAATCATTCGGCACCCACTGTGTGCCGCGCTCTCCTTGCCTGCACCTCACCTCTCGCGGTCCTTCTCCAGGGCTTCCTGCTCAGCCTCCAGGCTGGCCCGGAGCCCCGACTGCTCCCCGCTGCTGTGCAGAGTGGCCAGTTTCTGCCTCTGCTCCTCGATCTCCACGCCCAGGGTGGAGCGCCGCTGCAGGGCGGAGCGCCTCCTCTCCAGCCGGGCCACCGCCCGCTCCAGCGCCTCCCTCTGCTGCTTCTCCCGCGATTCCAGAATCTCCTTTTCCTTCTTCCTCACTTTCTCCTCCTGGCGCGCGATGTTGGCAGTGAATTCAAAGGTGGCTTGGAGCTTCTGCAGCTGGCTAGCATTGGCTTGGTACTGTGCAAGCTGTTCTTCTTTTTCCTCAATTTCTTTTTCAACTTGATACAGAGTGTTGTCCAAACTGAGAGGGCCTCTGTCGAGGATTTCAAACGCTCTCTGCTTTTCTTCCAACAGAGTTGGCAAATGATTTTGCAGGAGGTACTGTAGCTGGCGTTCTTTATATTGCAGCCTGCACTCCACTGGCTTTATTTTCTCTAAATCTGGAGCCCCCGGGGTGGCCGTGGCGACGCTCTCATCACGTTTCCCCAATAACCCGGACTCTTCGTCGTTGCCACATTTTAAACGTTCTAGGATCTCCTGCTCTTCTTCGACTTCTTTTCTCAGGAGGTCTTTCTGCTGAACCAGGTCCCTCTCCGAGTCCGCCAGCTTGACCAGCTGCCTTCTCTTGAACTCGAAGAAATGCTGCTGGGCCTTTTCCAATTCCTCGCCGTCCTCGTCCCCGCCGGCGCGAGCCTCCTTCGCCCGCAGGAGCGACTCGCGGATGCCCTCCAGGTCCCGCTTCTCCTGCTCCACGCGCTGCACCTCCCCGCGCCGCAGCAGCCGGATCATCTCCTGCTCCTCCCGGAGCTGCTCTTCCAGGTGGGCCACCAGCCTGACCTGCTCCTTTTCTTGCTCCTCCAGCCTCTTCTTTTCCAGTTCCAGCTTGGCACACTGCTCGTCCTTCTCCCTCTGGAGCCGGTCCAGCTCCTGGAAGATCTGAATCTTCTCGGCCTTCTCGCTGTCGTTGAGTTCTCGGAGCCGCTGCAGCTCTTCCTGGATGCGGAGAAAGCTCTCTTCTTCTTGTCTCTTCTTCTGCAGCTCGATCTCCTGCTGCTCCCTCAGCCTTTCCTCTTCAAACTTTTCCTTCTCGGCGAGCAGGTCCTTCAGCTTGTTCTCGATGTGGAAGCTGCGGCGTTTGAGGCTCTCCTCCTGCTTGCGGATCTCCAGCTGCACGATTTCCGTCTCCTTGCGCTGCGTCTCCACCTCCTGCTGCATCCGCTCCAGCTCGGCCTTGTCCGACTTCTGCTTTTCCTCCATTTCTTCGATGAGTTTCCTGAAATGCAAAGTCTTGGCTGATCATTATTTGAGCACCATGTTCGAATGCTGCTCTAACTTCTCCCTGACTGAAATGTTCTGAAGATGCACATACAACATAAAGCCAAAACGTCATTGAAATAAAAAAGAGAAGGAACTGCTCTCCTTTTAAATTTTCAGCAGCTTCCTGTTTAATTTTGTTTTTATTCTTAACAGTCCAACGTATCATCTGCCTCACTCTCCTGAAGTAGCCTCTGATATCATTTCTTTGCAGAGCCTATAATCATGTGTCATGCATGATATAATTTAAAAAGCCCCCTGAGCTCAAAGAGAAAGAACCATGGCCAATTTAAATTTAAATGTGAATAATTTTATTCGGCCCAATGACTAAAACTCAACAGAAGCTGAGTTACAAGATGACATTAAATAAAAATGCTTATGCTGTCCTTAACTCATTGGGGTCAAATATCAAAGTCAAGATAATCAACAGTTCATTGTTCCAGCTCAAACAACTACATGCTATTTAGCGTTTAATCACTAGTTTGGGACAAACAGTGATCACCAAATGGCGCAAAATATTAGTTTATTAGTGCATAACACTGAAAATAACTGGAGTCTCCATTAGAATACTCAGATGCATGATTCTAGGGGTTACATGTTACGTTTTCTCTCAAAGAACAAATGATCTTCCCTGGGTGCTGTGTCAAAGTTTCAGGACTGGGATGGCCTCCAAAGCAAGAACACAGAGGACGAGTAGGGATACGTGGCTTTCATCTCCTGACCCACCAAACATCTCTCCTGTATGCTACATTAGTTTAACTGAAAACTAAACTAATTCATTTGTGACGTTTAAACTCCACATTCTAGAAAATAAATATCTAGTTCGCAGATTTTCTATGGCCTTAGTTTCTATTCCAGTCTCCAACCTTGGTCCATTTCTTAGCTCGTTAAATAGGACAGGAAAAAAAGGAGAAAATCGGTTTTATCAGACAAAGAGTTATTTCAGAACATACAAGGAACTCTCCAAATCAATTAAACAGGCAAACGTGCACATACACACACACACACACACACACACACACACACACACACACACACAAAGAACAGTGAGCAAAGATTATGAAGAGGAGAATTGTAGACGGGGAAATACAAATGCTCAAACAACATAAGGAAAATGTTTTAAAAGGGGGAAGGTATAAGGAAGGGAAATTGTCATTCTCTTGGCTTTTTAAAAACTCAGGGGATATTATTAAGAGAAGATATACTTTTGAATTAAATTTAAACAAATATATATTTGATGTATTCAATTTAATCGGTGTATTCAATTTGCATACTGAGTCTATTCTCGCTTTCTCACAAATATTTGAAATTAAACAGTTTAAAAAAAAATAAACATGAAGTAAAACCAAGAGTTAAAAAGAAATGATGTATAGACATAAGACACATAAATAACAGATAAGGAGCAAGAGGGAAGAACTGAGACAGACACAGATGAATTCGGTCCAGGATATTAACACAGGACTCCGCAGGCTACAAGAGTGCTGAGACTCGAACCCCACCAGGCTTACCTTTTAGTTTCTAATTTTTCAAGTTCTTCACGCTGTTGCCTCTCAAATTCAAGTCTAATAAAATCAAATGAAAATGAGTCACTTCTCTGAAACAGCTTTTCTCTCTCTCTCTCTGTATATAGAGTTATATATTACAAACGGCATCAGTTTTTCAACTATTTTTAATTACCGTCGATTAGCAAATTTAAAATGTATTCTTTGCTCTATGACCATGATTAGAAATTAGACATACTTTTGGGTGCTTGAACTCAAACTGAAAAGAACAGATTTTACTTGACAGAAAACAAACAAAAAACACTATTGAAAAAGCAAAGTTAAATGAGACTTCTAAATGATAAGCATGTCTACCCCATGCAGCTTAGTCACTGATGAATATATAAAAACAGAGAATCTCTACCTTAGACAGATGGGTCCTTTTATAGGGAAAAGACTGTCAGGGAGGTAGAGAAAGAACACAGACATCAATTAAGAAAAAAATTTAACAGGAGGAAACATAAGGAGAAAAGCGGTAAGGTTCTTAAAAGCTAACAGCCATGTGCAAATTGAAACACCTTTCTGTAAATATCACTTTTTCCCAATAATTTCATGAAACAAATACTCCAAAAAGGTAGCTCTGTTATGTTTTACGGACTTCTCATGCTAATCATAATACTGATAAAAACTACATACCGATAATTAAAAATAATAGTCGAAGTCATATTTTTACTACCTTATAGATATGCTGCACACAGGTTCGTCAGGATCCTCTATAATTAGTAGTCATGTAATATAGGAGTTACCGAAGGTCATGAGATCGTGAGAAGATTTACCACAGTGTTTTCAGAATAAAGGGATTGGAAATTTTAAAACAACTTGCTAAAATATTGATAACACAAGTTGATTTCTTCTCAAATATCAGATTTAATTATTGCAAAGTTTCACTATTCCTATTAAACAGCATGAACTGTAATTTTTAAACATTTTCCTGTTGTGGTAGAAGAGCAGCTATAGCTAAAGAGCTGAACTATGGAAAAATTTATCATAAATCCTCTGTGGGTAATGCGTAAATCCAGACTGGCAACAGAGTTGCTTAATGATTAGCTAACGAATAGTTCAAATAGTTCTCTTTCCAACTTAATTTGGGCCAATAATGAAATTAAGATGCCTGGTGGCTTTCATAAGTAGAACAGAGGTGCCTACTACTTGGCAGGTACTGTGATGAGTGGTTTACCCATGTTATCCCCCCATTTGTCTACCCAGCAAACTCTGAAGGTAGCAAATAGTACCTCCACTTTACAGATGAGGAACCCCAAGGCTTAGATACGTTAAACAACTTGCCCATGGTCATAGTGCTAACATATGGCAGAGCCAGGATTTGAAACTATGATAGCCTGCTCCCAAAATTCCTGTTAACTCATTTTATGAGCAATGTTCAAATTTGTGATATAAAACAAAAGTGTTCAATCCTTCACTAAAACTTGTTAATTAGGCTTCTATGTATCCTACTGCCAAATGAAAATAATCTGTAGCTTATTATAGACATTGTCATCTATGAGAAATCAGTCCCATAAATGTATATGAAAAGCATTTGCCAGTTATGGAGGCCAGCCCATAGGTCAGTACATTAAGTAGAGTTAGTACTTTGTTAAAATTAATATATAATCATTCTCTTTTATTTAACAATAAACAGAACCTTGGGGAAATTTTCAAGTTGATATCTTCATACTTCAGTGTAGAGTTAAATATAGTCTTTCTAGAGATATTAACATAGCTAAAAAGAATCACTGGATAAAATACCATTTTTTTTTTTTTAAGAGATGGGTCTCACTCTGTCACCCAGGCCGAAGTACAGTGGCATCATAGCTCACTGTAGCCTCAAACTCCTGGGCTCAAGTGATCCTCCTGCCTCAGCCTCCCGAGTAGCTGGGACTACAAGTGCATGCTACCACTCCCAGTTAATTTTTAATTTTTTGTAGAGATAGGAGCTCATTATGTTGCCCAGGCTGGTCTTAAACTCCTGGTGTACTCACTCCGAGGTGATCCTCCCACCTCGGCCTACCAAAGTGCTGGGATTACGGGCATGAACCGCTGTGTCCAGTCCCAAGAATCACTGGATAAAATACCTGTAAAACACCAGGGACTTTCCCTAATGGGATTCTTTTTATTTTTGATTTTTATTTTCTGTAAACAATAGCTTAACATGCCCAGCAGTAGACACTGCTTTGACAATGTCACATGTGCACAGTCAAAAGCCAAACTCTAGGGGAGATCAATAAAAGCAGATTTTGGTTTGCTATGGGAGAAGTGACAAAACACGAAGCTCATGAGGCCAACAGAAACCAGATGGTGAAGGGCCTTGGAGGAAGTTATATTGACAACACTGAACTGGATCCTAAAGGCAGTGGCAGAAAAGCGTCTTGGAACAGGCTGTTCAAGAACACATACACCTGGTTTTTGCAGAGAACAGATGGGAGGGGCAATGTGGAAGCCAGGAGACAAGTTAGTTGTAGTAACTCAACTAAGAGATGATAGAGGCAGGATCTGAGACAACTGGAATAAAGGTGTGAAGCTATCTTCTGACGTTGAGCAGGTCCAGCCAACAGAATTTGGTAACTGGTTTAGTTTTGGTGGGAGTGGTGAGGAGAAAGGAAAAGTCAAAGATGACCATGAAGTTTCTGGCCAGGTTCCATGGGGGTGGGAAGGCAGAAGATAGCTGCTAAGAGGCTGAGCTAAGAAGTTAGCAGGTCTGAATACAAATTCTAATGGTTATAAGACTACATACAAGTTATTTAACCCTGGATGCTTCGTTTCCATAGAAGTCGGAGCAAATAGCAGGTCCTACCTCAAAGGGTTGTGACCAGGATCAAGTGAGATAATACACGTAAAATGCCTATATGGCACATGCACACATTAGGTGCTGCATATAGATTGGCTGTGGTCCCCTCCAAATCTCATATTGGAATCTAATCCCCATTGTTGGAGGTGGGGCCTGGTGGGTGGTCCTAGCTCACGGGACAGGATTCTTCATGAATGGCTTGGTGCCATCTGCTGAAAACAGCCTGGCACCACCTCCTCCTTCTCCTGCTCCCTCTCTTGTATGTGACATGTATGCTCTCCTCTTTACCTTCTGCCATGAATGGAAGCTTCCTGAGGTCCTCACCAGAAGCAGATGAAGGTGCCATACTTCTTGTTCAGCCTGCAGAACCGTGAGCTAAATAACCCTCCTTTGTTTACAAGTTACCCAGCCTCAGGTTTCTTTATAGCAATGCAGAAGGGACTAAGTACTGCAGCATTGCCTCACATTGCTGCAGTCCACTGAGACCAGGAGAGCACTGAGGAGGGAGGCAGCCAGGGGAGGAGCAGCAGCGGCCACTACAGTGGTGCTGGTGCTCAAGGTGGGCGAGGCCAGGTGCCATGAACACCCACTGAAGCCCACAACCACAGAGGACTCACTCTCTACCTGGCACTGTTCTGAGTACTTTGCATTTAAATCCTCACAATGACCCTGTGAGGTGGGTGCCATCATTATCCCCATTTCACACATGAGAAATGAACACATCGCTAGTAAATGGCAGATCATGCTTGACTACAAAGCCCACAATTTTAATCTCTTTTCTATCCTGCTTTCAAGTGAGGTCAGTTTTACACATGCTGAACCCAAAGGTGACAGAGGGCTATCCACACTGAGGTGTCCAGCAGGCAGGAGGATACCACAGAGATCTGGTACTCAGGCCCTTATCAGGGACAGAAATAGAGACTTGGGATTCACCAGCATGTAGATGGGAATTAAAGTCACAAAAGCGAGTGAGGTTACCCAGGACACACGCACAGAATAAGAATAAAGAAGCTTAGTGCCAATTCTGAAAGACCACAGACACGGCAGTGACTAGCAGAGAAAAAAGGCCCTCAAATGAGGAAGCAGTGATGAATTAGAGAAACAGAGAAAGGGAAAGGGTAGGCATAGGAAAGCAGAAGAGGGTGTTTCAAGAAAGAAGAGGGGATCAGTAGTATGAAATTATATAGGGATATCAAGTAAGATAGGGCCCAAAGAGTGTCCATCGAAGCTTAGCAACACGGAGGTCACTGGAGACCTTGGAGTGCCGTTTGTCAGGCCAGGGCCAGACTGCAGTGGGCTGTGGAGTGAGTGGGGGAATGTGGAGACTGTGAGTGTAAATATGATGGAGTGCTTGCTTTCCCAGGAATTTTAGTAAAGGGGAGGTGGTGGTTTTAGGAGGATGGGTGCTCATTTTAACAGATGAAAGAGACTTGTACAAATTTAAATGCTGGTATAAACAAGCCAGAAGAGAAAGAGATTGGGTGAAAACAACTGAGGAGAGGGTGGGACTATCTGATGGACAGAGGTCCCCAAGCAGGCAATGGTTAAGAGCAAGGGCTCTGGAATTAGTCTAGCTCAGATCAAACCCTGGCTTCTATTTTGACCATGGGACAATCTCTCAACCCTTCTAAGCTTCCGTTTCCTCATCTGAAAACAGACTAAAAAATAATACTGGTCCTCAGTAGGTGAGAGGATCCAATGAGAGTACACGCTGCCCACTTCACGGTAAATAAATATCAGCTATTAATCTTATAGGATCCATAGTACAGGCAGTGGAAGTTACTCTGAGAAAGACAAAAGGGCAGTTCTGCCTTTGGACAGGAAGGAAGGAGGAAAGGATGAATGCAAAGCAGACATGGGATTTGAGAGTGTTGTGTTCTTAGGACTTCTGCATTCTCTGTGGGTCAGAAACAAGGTCCTCTGCAAAGAGTGAGGGAAAGCGGCAGTGGTGTTCAAGGTAAAGGATGAGGAATATTATTTGTAATGGAGAAGGGGCCAGCGGACTAGAGACCTGACAGAGGAAACGAGTGAAAAGGGCTGGCGGGCATCCTTCAAGCTCCGACACCATTAACTGACAGAGGCACTGATCTGTGCTGGTGTTGTTTCCTCCTGCAGCACGGAGCTGGCATGGCCGGGTCCAGGTTCAGGGCGGGGAGACAGATCAGTGGTTCTAGAGCTGGGACTCTGCAAGTAGCACAGAAGGACCATCTGACGACCGGGGAAGCAGATGGCTCAAGTGTTAGAGAAGAGGACGTAACTGGATAGGGAAGTGAGTGGGGACAAGGCTACAGGAAAAAGTAAGAAATCAAAGATGTCTCCAGGCTAAGGATGGATGTAAGTTCTATTTAACAACTAGCTTGTAGGGTGAGTTATCCAAGACAACAGCATGACTTAGAAAGATGGTGAAAGAGTTAGAAGGAAATGTCTGGAAGGGGAGAAGACAACAGTAAGGAGACGCAAAGAGTGGGACAGGCAGATGTCACAAGTAAGCGGATGAGAAATTGCTCCACAGGGCAGAGGAAGGGAGTTCTGGAAGCACGTTGGAGGAGGAGCTACGCGTCTCAGGGTTAAGGATATCACTGGCTCCTTCTCAGCAGAAGTTTTCACTTTAGAACATTTGATTGGGATGGAGAAGTATTTGAGTCAATGGCAGCTGCCAGCCTCCGGTGCTCAGAAGACACAGCTTTGGGCCCTCCTAAAGAGCACCATCTACTGAAACGTGAAGTGCTCAGACAAGAATTCATTCACACTGCACACCTGAATCAAAACGTCACGTGTACCCCATAAAGATATACAACTATTAGGTATCCATAATAATTAAAAATTAAACAAAAGAAAGCAGAGAGATCCCTATTTTAATTCTGAATGAAGAGATGCCGCTTTATTTCTGTGACCTTCTTCTAAACAGGGAGAAAATCTGCTTATTTTCTACCAAAAGCAATATGCCTCTGGTAAGTAATGATTCCCATTTCCTCAAAAATAAGAGCAACAATTAAAAAACAAACAAACAAAGCCACAAAGATACTCAGTCTTTTTTTTTTTTTTTTTTCTTTTTTTTGAGACACAGTCTCACTCTCTTGCCTGGGGTGAGTGCCGTGGCGTCAGCCTAAGGATGCTCAGTCTTAACTTAAAGTCACAAACAATATAAGAGAGTCATTTCAAAGTTAGAGACTACATTTTAAATATGAGGTGACATGAGCTGTTGCTGCTACTGTATAACCTCTGCTAAATAGTATACATTTACTAATTATACTTTAAAATGTTCCTCTTTCAATAATCAGTGATAATTATTTCAGATAGAAAACCACAATAGATTGTAAAATGTGAAAAGTGTCAGCATCAAGGAAAGAATATCATCTATAATTGTACTTGGATGTGGCTTCATTGTAAAGTAAGTGTAATTCACTACCTCACTTTACTGGAATTATTGTGGCGCCAAACACTAACTTCCCAAATGTAATAAGTAAAAGGAAAACCACAAGAAGATGTGATTTTTGCAGATGCTTATAGTATTTTAAAGTGACATTTGGAAGTATACACATTGTGTTAGTTCAACAAAAAAAACATAGCACAAAACCCATTTTTATGAGAAATAGCCTTTGTTTTACATTAAAAGACATGTAGCATTTTAGGTATAACCACTATCTTGCAATTAAGGTACCTGTTATCATTGACAATGAAAAAAGCGAAAGAGTGGGACTTTCTCAGGTTACACCATTACATTGAAAGTGAGACTATGATGGATGGATGGATGGAAGGAAGGAAGAAAGAAAAATGTAAATAAACTGAAAGCATACATATCTGCATCCTTCTATTGTCCTAATGTTATGTGTTTTGCACTTCTCATGTCATTTCACTTTCTAAAAGGAGGATGGTGACCCAGGCCCAGCCAACACCTGCGCTGGCACTTGTGTCCGGCAGGTGAGCCAGGAGGGTAATGGCAGCTGAACTCCAGACTACAACATGCTGGGAAGGAAGATCCCACCTGGCAACAGAGGTGGGCTGAGTCATACTGGTGAAGTCCCCAACATCAATGTTTTACTCTGTTGTCTCAGTAGGTATACAATCAATCAGATAAGGAAAAAATTCTTGGTCAGTGTGTAGGCCACAATTTTTCCTAAGTGATTTTTTTTTTTTTTTTTTTGAGACAGAGTCTCACTCTCTTGCCTGGGGCGAGTGCCGTGGCATCAGCCCAGCTCACAGCAACCTCAAACTCCTGGGCTCAAGCGATCCTACTGTCTCAGTCTCCCGAGTAGCTGGGACTACAGGCATGTGCCACCATGCCCGGCTAATTTTTTTTTCTATATATATATTTTTAGCTGTCCAATTAATTCCTTTCTATTTTTGGTAGAGACGGGGTCTCGTTCTTGCTCAGGCTGGTCTCGAACTCCTGAGCTCAGAACTATCCGCCCGCCTCGGCCTCCCAGAGTGCTAGGATTACAGGCGTGAGCCACCGCGCCCAGCCTTCCTAAGTGATTTTTAAGTTATAGTCAAATACAGAGATGGCTCCAAGGGCATATGGAGGACCGTGCAGCTGCACAGGGCCTGAGCTCAGTGGGCCGTGCATGTGAAGTTTTGCTGCCATCCTTAATGATATTTGAACAAGAGACCCCACGTTTTCACTATGTACTGGGCCCTGCAAGGCATGTGTCATTTTTTAAAGCACTCCCGGCCTATTGCCTGAAATGCTTGGTGGGATTTCTCAGTCCATATTCTGGTAGGAACTAGAATAGGACAAGAGCCCAGTGGAAGACGTTTCGCCTTTCCCTGATCCTTCACAAGGGCCTGGGTTTTGACTGTAGTGGGTTCTGCAATGCTTTAGATCAAAATGACTGACCTTCTCACCGCCTATCACCCCTCAGGAACTTTTAGCCAGTCTCAAATCACCTGACAATGAAGCAAATTCTAAGGAGACTGGGGTATCTTAAAGACTGAAGAGAAATTTTAGATTAGGGTACTAGGTTTGTGCTGGACCTTCCAACCTTCTTCGTGATGCTGAGAACCCTGACATTCTAGATGTTCTTTGAAGAATAAGCGAAAGCAGATATTCCCCTGGGGTAGGCTCTGGGAAACCGATGAAAGAAGAATCCAGCCATTCATCCAGGTCTCTGACTCTACGTGGAAAGGCCTTGAAGTCTTTCCTAGGTGCATCAGCTCTCAGGTGAACTTTCATTAGAATGCTAAGAACAGTGCCTTGCAGACACAATTGGAATTTCTACACCACTAACTCCCCCTCATCCCTTTTACAAATCAATGTCAGGTTATGCTACAGTAGATGGATTTAACACACACAATTCAAGGTGCGTATATCAAGATGGGGGTGGGGTGAAATGGCAAGAAGTCTCACATGCAATTTAATCTAGAAGGTTGTGAAATTAAACCCTCTAAAGTAAAAGGCAGAGTTTATAACATAAATAGCCAAAACACTCTGGGAATGGTTTTCTAATAAACTTTCAAATCCCTAGTCTAGAAAGTATTCACTTAAACTTTTCAAAAAGCCAGCCTTAAGCCCTTTTTGTATTGCAAATGGAAAGTGCCCAAAGAAATAATGATTGCTTTAAAAACAAAACAGTAAAATTTGAAACCATAAGCATTTTCAGTAGGTTTCTCCCCAGCCTATTTTTCTCATAACAGTGATACACCGTGCTCTAAAAATGATGACCAAGACCACAGGTATTAAACCTGGAAACTTTCCTGATCAAGCCAGAAGATCACAGGCAGTTTGAACTGGATGGGGACTCAAGTGATCCTATATTCAACTCAGCACACACCCTACATCCTGCCCACTCCCTCCTACTGTTCAGTCCAAGAGACTGAGGCCCACAGACTATGAGAGAAAGGCCCAGAGTGACTTCCTCTTTAGAAGAACCAGGAGTCAAGCCTACGTCTTGCAACTCCTCATCCACCTACCCTAGAATTGTTTCATTCCTCAACCAAATCATGGTATCTTTTATCTCAAAAACAGCCTCCCAAAAGTTAAAAATGATCCATCATTCCAAAAAATAACTCTTCCTATTGGACAAAGCAGAGAGTGCACCATGGGCAATTTTCCTGCTACGTCACTCAGCCATGCATTCCACACACACAACTAACCTCGCCAAGCTCCCGCCAGATTCAAGGTGGGACTGTCAGGAGAACAGAGAATGGACAAAGTGCCCTTGGGCACTCTTGAGAGAGGGAATCATAGTGAAAGAAACCGTGCACATATATCGATCACACAGAATGTGATGAGCCCAAGAAGAAAGGCACATTATCGACAGGGGATGGGGCGGAGGGAGAGCATTTACGGCTGCAGGGATGACAGGAGGCCTCGCAGAGGAGGTGTTGTCTGATCGGGGCCTTGACAAATGAACAGAATTATGATAGGTGTAGGGTGGGGCAAATCCAGCGGAAGAAAAATAGGAAGACAAGAAAGACAATTAGGAGGTACACAGAGGAAGCCGTGTAGAGGCTCGCCTGGCTAGTACTCAGATGAAAGAAAGAGAAGTGATGAGAAGTAAAACTGGGAAGTTAGATCGTGGGCAGAATGTCCAAGGTCCAGCCGACACACTATTGGGGGCACCTTCCAGGGCAAGCTTCCCTTCCACCACCCTGTGCAGCCCCCATAATGGGCTTAAGCACTGCTGAGTTCGGCAAAAACAAAAACAAAAAAACCCAAGCCGCTGCCCTCATCTGTCCTAGAGTGGGGGGCGGCTAACTAATAAACAATGAGTATGCTACATGATAAGTGCTATGAAAAAGCATAAAGCTGGGGAAGAGGATGGATTGAGAGGGGACATTCAGGAGAGAGCTGCATGAAGAAAGGGAGTGACCTTGAGGATGCGTCTGGTGCTGACACGAGGGAGGAGCCAAAGAGAGACCAGGAAATGACGTGGGCCGTGCACTGGGAGCACAGCAAGATGGCATGGTGAGAAAAGATGAAGCCAAGGAGAGTGGCAAGAGGAGAGCAGGGAGCCAGGGCCTCACAGATCACAGAGGGTGGGGGCTGTCCCTCTTCCACCAGGACTCCTTGAGGACGGAGACCCCCACCTTGGCTGACTGTATCCTAAGGGCTTTCTGCAAGGCGATCAACCAATGGTTACTATGGGTAGTACTCTGAAGTCAGTGACATGAGCTTCAGAGCCAGAAGCCTAATATCATGGAATTCCGTAACATAAATACACCATGATTTATGCACACAACCTCATGTTGCTGGAAATGAACATGGCAGACGACTCTAAAAAAAGTTTGGCGGGATCTATACTGGGTAGCCCAAGAAGAGGTTAGTTTAAGGAAAGAAAAGCTGTGCACACTTGTGGGCAGAAAGAAAAGAGAGCAGAGAAGGGAAGTTTGAAGATGCAAAAAAAAAGAAAGACTCATAAGATGCACCACAGTTCATCCGCTGTGATAATACACGGCTGAAGTGAAGAGCTTTGCAAATCTGCTTTATACCTTTGTACACCTTTGAGATCACGCATGTGAAAGACAAAAGACAACGTGCTAACATGTCTATCCAGGCAACACCTGAGATGCGCCCCGGTCTGGAGGTCTCAGGGGGCACCTTCTGTACCTCCACCAGCCTGTCCACCACTCCCAGCTGGGCCTTTTCTTTTCTAGTCTCCAATCCAGTGGCTCATTCCTTCCTTTCCTTATTTATCCCCTGACATTTATCGCCTCATTCTTCCCCTTGTTTCTTTAGTTTAAACAGCAGCTGGCACCAAATAAAGAATTATGCTGACAAAATAACAAGGCAGACAAAGATTTATATGAAAGAATTAATTGCAATGTCATCAACAATTTATGTGGAAAAAAAGAAATAGTTCCAAGTGTCCTTAATAGTTAGGCAAAAGTTAAATTATGATATAAACATAGAATGAAGAATCATGATCAGTGGCCTAGGAAAAGCTCACAATAAAATGTTGAGAGAAAAAGCAGAATACAGAACCGTGAATCTAGTGTGATGTCAATTTTTTTAAATACTCTACATGATGGATAATTATGATATCTGATGTACAATATATGCACTTTAAAATTAAGCAAATATTACAAATGTAAACCATTATTTCTTAGTTGAAGGATTACGAACATTTGTGATTATTCATTTCTGCATGATTTATATTTTTATAACAAGAATTTCATTTTATAATGAGCAAGACTACCTTTTAAAAATTTTTTTTAAATCTACTTTGATTGCAGCCATCATTTCACTTCTGTTTTACTTCTATCAATCTCTGGTTCATTTCCATTTGTTTCCAGCAACAATGACAATTAACTTTAGGTCATGAGATATGGGGGTTACTGATGGTGACTGAACATCTGATGACACTGACTTGGGAAACAACTATTCAAGGTTAGAATTACAGCCTGTGATAAAAGAAGGGGATGGAAATGCCTTATTGGGGAACAATTCCCATATACACACATTCAGTCAAGAATTATTCCTTAAACACCCACTTAGCAGTGGGAATACAGCATTGAGAAAAGCAGACCCCTTCACTTACCACTAAGTACAGAGACCAAGAGTAAACAGTTTCACCAACAGACACAATCACCACCTGTTTAAAGTGCAAACAAGGAAAGATGGAGGATGCTATGAGTGAATAGCCAAGGAGACGAAATTTGGACTGGGGATGGTAAATCCTCTTTGAGGAAGCAACATTTAAATGGAGTCTTAGAGACCATGTAGGATTTGGTCATGGGAAGAGCTGGTGGAAACATGGACTAGTCTCCCAGCAGGAGGGAACAGCACCTGCAGAGAATTGGGAGCAAGAATGGATACGTATAACTGGAACCCTTGACTGAATCAGCAACATGAGCTAATCAAATGAGTTAATACATTACAGAAAGCTGGTGACACGTAATCAAGTTAATACAACATGTTCCTTCAAATGAAAATCATGCTGGCATGCAGGACTGCGGTTCCTGACCCCCGGGGCTGCAGACCAATATTGGTCTTGTGGCCTGTTAGGAAACAGGCACAGCAGGAGGTGAGCGACTATAAGCAAGTGAAGCTTCATCTGTATCCACAGCTGCTCCCACGGCTCACCATGCCCCTCCGCACCCCTCACACCCCCTCGGAAAAATTGTCTTCCATGAAACCGGTCCCTGGTGCCAAAAAGGTTGGGGACCGCTAATGTAGGACTAAGAGGAAAGCTACTGTCTCCACCCTTGCCCATAACAACCATTCATCATTTCACTAGGAAAAGTCTCATTTGCTCAGTTGACCTTTACAATTTAGCTTTAAATTGTGCGGTTACAAAATAAGTGAAGTACAAATGTAGCCCGCTACTCCGATAATGCAATCTAAAGTAACTGAATAAAGACAGATTGTTCTTCGAATTCAACAGCTCATCTTTCTGGCTACTTTGAAAACAGAAAACACACAGGAGCTCATCACTTAAAGTGGCTCACAGTGGAATAACATTCAAGAACAAAAAAGAAAAAAAAACAAAGTCGGTAATTAACACTGATCTCAGTTAATGGAGGAAGAAGCCCACTTCTTTCAGTGGTTTCATCACAAGTTCTCCAAGACTGTGTATCTTAACAAGCTATTTAAGGCAATCTATAGCAACTGTAAAGTTACTAAATGGTCCATAAAAAAGCAAGACAACTGAAACCAAAAACTGAAGAAGAAACCAGCCTTGCAGCAAACTAAACTTTTTAAAAAATGGTAAGGGCCAATAAAATAAACCAGCAGAGATAAACACAGTAAATAACCATCAACTAAAACCCAGGCTAACCACCAAAGTACCAGCAACATAAATATTGCCAAGTACACGTATAAAACGTCCGTGCTCAAGGTCAGCAAGAAAAAACCAGGATAAGACAATTTATAAAGTAGCAGAAAGTGAGCAAGAAGAGGAGAGAAGAGTGTAGCTAGCAGGGCACTGTGCCTGCAAGGAAAAGTGCTCTTCCCTCCTAGGACATGCACCGGGACTATGAGTTCATCTGCGGATGCAAACTTTGTCAAGAATATCTCCAGCTACGAGCAGATTCTATTTCTGAAGCTCCTTCTACATTGCTATGAAGAAAGCGGGAAAAGTGAATTCCTCTTGATTCACATTTATTAGATGTCTATTAAATTCCAGGTACTATGCTGTGCATTGCGTGAACAACAAACTAGATTCTGTGTCTGTTTCCTGGAAGCTTACAGTCATCTACCATGAAGGATGTGCCCCTGTTATCGATGTCGTCTTACTTTCTCCCTAATGTGACATATTTAACCTCCCAGTTTAGTGAAGGGAGAAAAGGAGTGAGGAAAGGAGGGAGGAAAAGAAGAGAAGGGAGGGAGGGAAGGAAGTAACCATGGAAAACCACAAAGATTTAGCTACAAATCTCTTCATCCCAATACCCTGTGATGGTCGAAAACTAGACAACAAAATGCATACCAGTAGAATTTAAGTTAAATAAGATACGGAATATCCATACATTGGAATATTATATGGACATGACAATAATGTACACAAATGTTTGAGAGGAAAAGAAATACTAAATGCAACAAACTGTTTTAAGTCCAGTATGAACCCATCTTGGTAAAAGATGCAAAATATAAATGTATATATATAGAAATGTGTATCTACACACACACACACACACAGAGAAAGAAAGACAGATAGTAGACAAGAGCTATAGGCTAGAATATTTAGCAACATGTTAACTCTGCAGTAATTTATTTTTTTGCTTGTTTGTGATATCTAAACTTCCCATGACGAACACATTAAAATAAGGAATTAAAGTGTCGCTCAACTGGCTTCCTGTCCTGATGGGCGATGACTTCAGGCCATCCTCGGAGTCGGGGCCTTTCCTGGCCGCAGGCTCAGTGCTGGCTCTGATGCAAACCAAAGCCCTTCTCAGGCCACTACGCTGCCCAGATGACACTCCTCAGGTGGCCTCCCAAGTGCAGGGTTGATCCTGACTTCTGATCTTTTGGGGTCTAACTGGGTTTGAAACCTAGGTGCTTCTCCTCTTCAGAATTTAATGATTCAAACACATCCATTTAAATGGGCTCACCGCTGGTTAGTGCTCAGAGGAGGCTAATGGGCCAGTGAAAAATTCCTGCATTTTCGAGACTGAAATGAGCTCGGAAGTTATCTAATTTTGCTTTGAGCACCTTCAAGAAGCTGTGAAAGCTTCCGCATCCTGCCAAATTAGCTGCCTGTTTGCAGTCTCAGAGCAAGGCAGAGAACGCCGAGCAGTCGGCTTGGTTTCTTCTTAAGGACTCTGTGCCAGCTGAGGAGGAATGTTTCCCCTGCAGGGAAATTATCTCCTGGCAAAGACCCTGGCTGGGCACTTCTCCAAAGTGGAGCTAACTCCCAAAGGAAGTCACCAGGCTGCTTTGCCTCTTCCAAAAATTCTCTGGCACTAAGTATCACGCATGTGTGTGTACAAATCACAGTTTCCAGGGAGCTTGAGGTGTGGGCCAGCAGTAAGTTCCAAAACTATGTTCTAACTTTACGCACCCAGTTGGGCTGATACAATGTTCTTGAGTAGCAAGGATTTCACTTGCAAAACTCCAAATTGAACTATAATTCAGAGCATGGGTTTTGTTTGTTTGTTTTTAGACATGGACTATTTGGAAAATTAAGCAGTTGCCTGCTGAACACAGACAAAAATCAGGTTGCTCTGAAGATAAGTTGGATCTTATCAGATACAATAATTTGCAAACCAGCCATAATTCTTTCAGAGAGCTTTGCTCTGGGAAAAATTGAGTACTATGCAATAATTTTTTAGTCTATTGCAAAACACATACTCAGAGATACACAATACCAAAGAAACCAAGAAGTAAGTTAATTTGCAATAGTTAAGAACGCCACCAAACACGTAGGAAGTATAATCTGTGTGGATGAGCGACTCACAAAGACAGGGGCCAGGTAATGTGAAGGTACTAAAAAGTGCAAATGGCCCATTTGAAGCCCAAGGCACCCGGACACCTATGAGCAGACACATCCTTTGTGCTGAGAGCACATCTGCTGGCCAAAACCTACCGCTCGGTGAATATTAGTGAAGCGCCTACTATGTGCGAGCTTCTGGAGGTTAAAGATGAGTAAGGCATGGTCCCTGCCCTCAAGAAACCTACATCAATTAAACATACAAGCATCAATTAAATGAGTTTGAAAAAAGCTATGATACAAGTATGCACAATATGCCTGCCAGAGGATAAAGAGGGAGCATTTGGCTCAAACTGGAGATGCACGGAAAGCTTCCTAAGGACACAATTCTTACACTCAGAAGATGAAGATGACTGGCCAAGGAATGAAGAGCAGGAAGGTTTTACAGACAGTTTCATAGATCCAGAGGCCTAGAAAGAGGCATTATCCACTTAAACCAAAAGACAAAGTTCAAGGTGGAAAGTGACTGAAGATAATGTTGCAGAACCAAGTCATGGTCGATCAGGTTGGAGCTGGAAGTCACCTTCTAGGGGTACTGAGGGGCCACACTAGATGCCGAGAAGAGGAGAGGGTCTTGGAGGAAGAACGGGTCACCGTGAAGGGCTATGGAGGTGTGGTGAGCTCCACCTTCAGGTCCAAGGCTGGGACAGGACTCCAGGGCAGGTCCGTGAGTCTCCCTTCTGCCATCTCATAGAGGAAGTCGGGAATCACTGTCAGGGCCATGACAGTCAGAACTCTGCAGTATTTGCTGTTTCTCACATATTGACCACCTTGGTCATTTAAAGAAAAAAATCTCTCCTGTATGTTTTTCCACGGTGATGAGCAGCAAAATCCTCAGAGGGACGAGGCCCCACAGGCTTGCTGGGGTGTGGGTGGGGACAGCAAGGGGCAGAGGCCTGGGAAGACAGAGTCTCTATGTTAAGTCAACTTGGAAAGAAAAGAATCCCGGAGGGTTAGAGTGGGCGATGATGCCATCACCTGATAGGAGGCAGCCTCGTGCCCAGGACTCAGGGCTAGAAGCTGTAGAAACTCAGAAATAGTCGCATCGTTAGACAGACGTGGGCATGAGGGTTTAACACAAAGGAGGAGAAGACAAGGAGGGCTGTGTGGGCCTTTTGTGGGGGGCCGAGAAGCTAACATAATAAGCACCTACTATGCATTATGGAATAATTAAGAGGGCCGGCAGCTAGTCCCTGTGAGGGGGAAAGTATTAAGAGCAGCAGAAGAAAGTTCTGAAACAGGTCTGTCTGATCAGGAGGTACCATCAATGTCCTTTAATTTCTGCTTGTTAAAACTGGTGCCGGACAGGTGACAAGGCAAACATGGGGTAAGGGACTCCACTCTCTACTCCTTTCTAGGGCTTGGTCACCTGCTGAAGCTATGACACTGCTCACAGGACCCCGTGACCACCTGGGTGTCCTAGGAGATGACTTACAATGATATGTAGTGCACATGGAGCAAGGGTCTGGGTGGAACTACACACTTTCCCTAATTTAAAGACCCCCCAAAAGAATCCAAGTTTGTCATGTGCTAAGACAATGCTACCGCTGTCCTGATTTCTGAAAGCCTTTACAAGTATCTTCTCTGTTCGCTGAATCATGCTCCGAGGTGACTGAGTCCCAGTCTGTCTCAATCACTCCAGCCCCAGCACGGGGCTGGACAAGTGATGGGCCCTCAAGCACCAGCTGAATGAATGAGGTAGAAGTGGAAGAGCCGTGAACATCTGTTTTATTCAACAGGGGCATCTGCCTTCATCCTGCAAGCAGAGGAACAGTGCTTTTGACAGGCCACACAAATCCCAGCTTCTCCCAGGGGACGTCTGATTGCTGACAGAGTACTGAAAAACACAGTCACTTACAGGAGAAAGTTCAAGGCTGGGGCCCAGTTTTTCAAGGTTGTATTCATTATCCTCCTTGCCTCTTGACAACCTGCTCCTCCCCCTCCCGTATTTCTATTTCAGCTGGTGGCATGCACCACCCAACCAGTTATTTAAGCCAGAAATTGGGAGTCGACATCTTTCCTTTCTTGACATCCCACCTCCAATTAATCATCCGGGTCTCAAGACTTCCTGCCCTGATTATCTCCACAGCTCAGCCGCCTTCTGGGTTTCTGCCACCACTGCCGCAGCTCGAGCCTTCACCTGTAGCACCCTCATATATAGCTTCTCCAGGTTCTCAATGCTCTGCCATCAGAGCAATCCCTCTCAGTGCAAGGATGATCAGCTGATCCTTGGCTATAAACGCTCCTTAGACTCCTACCATTGATTGGGTTTTGAGAAACATGTGAACGAGCTGGTTGAACTGAACTTGGCAGAACCTGAGAGAGGTCATGTAATCATTGGGATACATCCATGTTAGATCTACATTCATCATTTATTTACTATACTTATTGGGGGAACTGAATTTTGAGATATTCTTTATTTCTGTATTTCCAAATGCTGTTTTCAAATTGGAAATTCTTGAGAAAGCAGAAGGAAAAAAGTAAAAAAAAGAAAAGTACAATAAGATAACACCTCATACCCATTATGATACTACTATCAAAAAACAGAAAATCACAAGTGTTGGTGAGGATGTGGAGAAATTGGGACCCTTGTGCCCTATTGGTGGGAATGTAAAATGGTGCAACTGCTATGGAAAATAGCATGGCAGTTCCCTGAAAAATTAAAAATAGAACTATTGTATGATCCAGAAACTCCACTTCTGGGTATGCCCAAAAACACTGAAATCAGGGACTCAGACCAATATTTGTATACCCATGTTCATAGAAGCACTGTTCACAATAGCCAAAAGGTAGAAACAACCCAAGTGTCTATCAGCAGATGAATGGATAAACAAAATGTGGTATATATGACACATACAATGGAATATTATTTGGTGATAAAAAGGAAGGAAATTCTGACACATGCTGCAAAGTGGATGAACCTTAATTAAAGACACTAAGCTAAATGAAATAAGCCACTTGCAAAAGGACAAGCACTATATGATTCTACTTAGATGAGGTACCTAACAAAGTCAAATTCATGGAGACAAAAAGTAGAATGTTGCTTGTCAGGAGCTGGAAGGAGAAGGGAATGGGAAGCTACCATCTAATGAATACAGAGTTTCAGTTGTGCAAGATGACATGCGTTCTGGAGATTGGTTGCACAACAATGTTGATGCACTTAACACGATTGAACTGTACACTTACAAGCGGTTACCATGGGAAGAATGCCAACTGAAGACCTACCCACCCTTCAGGGACCTAAAATTCAGGATCATCGTTCTCTACAGCAGGTGGCAAGTCGAGGGGTGCTGAGAGCCAGGGAGAGAGAGGGTGTGATGAAGTATTAAGTAATTTTTACTTGAATTTATAACAGCAAGTACTGCAGGGGGAGCAGAGACCAAATGTGCCTGTCAACTGAAGCCAGGTGAACAGGATGCATAATGGTGGTATCAGATGCATCCGGAATCATCTACTCGACCAACTGTAGTTCAGTCTAAAACACTTTGCTTCTCACTCACATTCTCTGACTGCCTGGGCCTATTCTCCATTTCATCATGAGGCCCTCTTCCACCTTTTGCTCGAGGATCCTGAACGTGATATTAAGATTATTCAAATAGCTTCAGTGTCATTGGGAAATTGACCTATACCACAGACACATTCCTCTGCATAATATATATCTTGCTCCAATATTTGGAACATTCATGCCCAGAGAAATTAATTAAACAAATCTTTTCCAAAGGGTCTCATGTGTCTTACTAAAATTTCATCCTTGTTTGCTAAATTTTTATTAAGCGTGTTATGTGAATGATACCTTAAGATACAGAAAAAAATAAAACAAGGCCCCTGACCTCAGAAAGCTTCCACTCTAATAGGATAAACATGCATACAAGCAAAATTCTTACCCAACGCCACCCAAGCCTGCCCTCCCTGTCTCACCCATCTCAGGAAAGGGTGTATCATCTGCCCCACTGTTTAAACCCGAAACCAGGGAATCACCCATGATCCGCTTGATTCCACTTTGATTCATCTCTATGGCTAACACCCAATTCCAAGCCACCACTATATTTCACATCTATATTAGTAAGGAAACAGCTTTCTAAATGGTCTCTTTCTTCTATAGGGCATTCTCCAAATGACAAACATCCTAATATTTGTAGTAAGTGCATCTTCAGATTACTTTCCTGCTCTCCTGGTGGTTTGCCAGTTCTCCTAGCAAATAGTCAAACTCCTTCCAGTAGCCTGCAAGGCCCTGTATTAGCTGGCTCTCAACTGTCCCCAACCTCATCTTGTGCCACTCTTCTCTTGCTTCCTATACCCCATTGACTCTGGGCCCCTTTCCACTTCTCATTCAGAAGCCACTGCACCTCCCCACCTCACCCCCCGAATGCTCTCCATTCTCCCCGTTTCTGTTTCATGAGTGTCATCTTCTCTCTGCTCAAGTCTTACACCAAACGTCCCCTCCTCAGGGAGGGGACTCCTGACCACTCCATCAAATGCTACCAAGACTTGGATTTCACTTCATTCCCACTTTCTGGATTCATTTTTAAATTAGCCGTTGACTGCTTCTCTCCTCCAATGAGTAAACTGACCTTGTCAGTCTTAGTGGCAACTGTGCCCCTGTCCTAGAATCCCTCCTGATTCACACGAGGTGCTCAGAAAGGATTTGTTGACAGATGTATGTACATTACAAAAAAGGAACACAGAAATGGAGCATTGTACAGTGAAGAAGGGACATTTCTGATTATGGGGAGGAAAGTTGGGAACAGCTTCCAGAGGGAGAGATTGTTTGTACTATGCCTTAGAGGACGAGTAGGTAGAAAAGCAGAAAAGCAAAACTGCATCTCGGGCTCCGGAACTAGCAAAGGAGAAGCCCCAAAGGCACGGGCTAGTCCAGGTGGGACTGTGCAGTGAAAACACCACCTGAGATGGCTGGAGCCCAGGATGCATTCAAGGACACAGTGAGAGAGGGGCACAGATGGTGGAGAGCCTGAGCGATGCGGTACAGAGTTGGAACTTTATTTTTCACACCATGGAAAGTCAAATAAAAAGTTCTGAGGATGACGACTGGCACACTTTGACCTGCATTTTATAAATACTGAGCAAAACTGCTTGAACTTAAAAACAAACAACAAAATATGGCATGACTTTTAAGAGAATTACATGTTCTCCTATGTTTCATGGAGAAAAAGGAAGGGCTTCCATCCCATGTGTACATGCAAGAAAAAGAGGGGCCCATGATTAGTGAACCTGTGTCTCAGAGGGAAGGCTGAGTATAAATTGCTTTTCGGTTTTCAAAAGCACTAAATAGCCACCTTACATTTCCAAATGGATTCAAATTAAAAGGCATCACTGCTGCCGAGGACGACGAAGGTGGTGCCTGGATTCCAGGGTTAACTGGGTCCTGAGCCGGGAGACAAATCCAAGCAAGGAGTCTTCGTGTTGCATAACAATTTAATTAACAGACGGGAATCACACTATTTAAACTGAAATTAACACTAAAGACCTGCAGCATGATATTAAGCTTAAAGTAAACATATGAATGATTCAATCTCAGTCACCATAAATGGCAGCTTCTAAAACTACTTTAAGGAATTAAAGACCTACAGCAAAGCCTGCCTTCCAAAGGACTGAGCATTTAGTTGCTCTCAGAGTGTTCTCCCATTTCAGGAGTCATATGGATATGGCTTATTTCAAGACAGAATTATTTCTTGAGCACGACCTTCCTCAGTAAGCATGAAACAAGATGGAAAAGCTGAATGGTAAAGACAAAGGCTGACACAAGGGAAGAAACTGCTTGTGCTTCCAGAAGTCCTGGAAGGAGGGAGGGGCCCCGGAGCCTGCAGCCATGGGGCTGCACTAACTGGCTTTTTTTTTCCTAGCTCACGCACGGTATTGGATCTGGGCTTCAGCTTGCTGGCCTATAAAATGAGTAATCCAGAAATGTGCTCAAAGGTCCCTCCTATGACAGTGAAGAAATTGTTGGAAGGTATCTGCTTTCCACGAACCACAGTGCTGACTTGAGCTGAAGGGCTGAATGCCTTTGAGCACATGGCTTAGTGTTTGTGAGAAATGCTGAGTCAGCATGGGGGGGGCATTGGGGGGCGGCAAGCAATGGAACTGACCTCAGGTATGAACTGGCTCCCAGCTGGAGTGAGGCAGGCAGTACAGAGTCAAAGACGGGTGCTGACCATCAGACAGCCCCGGACACACACCACAGCTCTAACTACGATACAGGGGTGGCCAAATGCATATACATTTCCCGTGTAAAATGGGAATAGGGCTGCAGTGAGAATTAAAACATCATGAATTCAAGGTGCTTAGCACAGTGCCTGGTGTACAGTAACTACTAAATAAACGACAGTTCTAGACAATGTTGTTCTCATTAGTTTTATCTCACTTATTTCGCTGTTAGATTTACCTCCATTATTTTATATGAGGTTCTCCCGGTAGTAAAGATAAAATTACGAGACCTCACGCAAAACTGGAAAGAACCCCTCAAGTCCTTTCATCCAGTTCCCTGTTTTAGGCATTTTCGCTGCCACTGTCAGGTTACTGATGAAGCCACTGAGGACTTGAGCAGTTAAGCTGACCGCCCAAGGTCTCCCAGCCCCTACGTCCATTTAAAACACTCTCGTTTGCACTCTCAGTGGTCCCCTAGGGACTGGAAGTGGTGACGATAATTTCCTGGGCTACTGGATGCCCTAAGCATCAAGGCTGCCTCTGTTAATAACTTATGAAAGGAGATAAAATTGCGTAAGCCAAAGGGACTGTGCACTGAGCAATCAAAGTGCCGACTCTAAAATATTAGACAGTTATGAAAATGATAATGGGCCTCGTAACAACCCTCACCGATGCTTATGATGCTGTTAGGCAAAAAAAAATCAGAAAACACAATCCCATTTATGTTGTGATTATAACTAAGTAAAATTATGCACATATAGAGCAAGGGCTGGAAAGGAACTTGGAAAATGACTATGGCTGATTTGATGAGGGGCGCAGTTGCAGAAGTTTATTTTTATCTAGTGACTCTAATGGAGCCGGCACAATAAATGCCACAACAGTCATCATCGCAGGGAAGGAGACGCGGCCGCTCACTCACCCGGGGTTGTACAGCATGACCGCGGACAGGTTCTCACAGGACTTGGAGAGGTCGGTCATGGACAGGCTGAAGGAGGACAGAAGGCCGCTCTAAGAGCAAACACAGGGCAGAGTGGTTACCTTGGCAGACAGAGAGGGCCACCGCTCTGCGCTCATTGCTTCCAATGTGTCAGAGACAATGAGGTGCACACACTCCTAATTAACAGGCGGAACAATTAACTGGTCTGAGAAAACCCAAACCCTCAGCTAAGCACAGCAGGGTCCTGGCATTCTAGGACTGGAGATGTTCACCAGGAATTCCACAGTGCAGTTGGTCTCCCTGGCCAGTTAAAGTCCAGGAAAGGGGTCACGGCATTTTGTCATTCTCCTGTTATCAGCAGCACTCACTCGCTTACTGAGTGATAAAGATGAAGGCGGGAGAGGTAAAGGGAGACCGAAAAATAAAAGCTTGACCTATTTTGCTTCCATGGAAAGCTACTGGCAAACATGTTTTCTTCCCTCTGTTCCTCTGAAACTGTGGACCAAAAAGGACCCTCTAGGGAGACCCTGGGCTGAAAGAGATAAGAGGCTTCACTGGCTGGAGCCAGCGGCCCCGGAGAAGACTGGGGTTTGCAGCTTTCTTGTTATTTCCCATCTAAGGCACTGGCAACCTCAGGCAGCCCTTACACAAGCAGGCGAGATGAGAGGCCGTGTGGCTCGGTGGTCAAGGGCAAATGTCTCTGGTATGAAAGTCCCTGCTGCAGCCCCAGCTCCCCGCTTGCTGGCTACAGAACAAATTAGGGAGAGTCTCTCTCAGTCTGTTTCTCATCTTGATTGTCTGTAACATGGGGGTAGTAACAGCTGCTGCACAAAGTGGCAGAATATATGTAGAAGTTTAGCACTGTTCTCAGCTCCTAGATTTGTTAGCTGTCGTCTTTATTATCTTCATCAGTCTAAGGACCCTCCGAGATGTCTGTGGACAGATTGTCTTTCCCTCTCAGTTCCTCCCTTCCTTCTCTGGTCCTCAGCCCACCTCCTCCACTCAGCGCTTAAAGTGCCGTCTAGCTGTCCCCTTCCAACCAAGCCGACGTCTCCCCTAATTGTCCTAAACTAACCCTGCTATCCTTCATACCCCAAGGAAAAATCACATTTTACTGTGGCTGATTTGGGATGAATATGATTCCAGCATTGGGTTAATTCCTAAGATAGATGCTGATAAGTAAAAGTCACTTTCCACTTCATGTGAAATGATGCCCAATTCCTTTGCGGGACGGGTAGAAGGCTGAAGAGAAGGATCTAGAAGGAGCAGTTTCTCCTTGCCTGCTCTGGGCTTACTTGCTCACTCTCCTATATCCTCAGCGTGTCATCTGCTGCGAATCAAACTCCCTAGAATCAACCCAGGCTACAGAACTACTTTTCAAGTGGTTCTGTACTCCAGAAAGTCCAACCTGTTGGAACCAGAGAGGACACCCCCACCCCAACCCCACTGGAGGTTCCCTCCTGGAGATGTCACAGAGATGTCACACTCACCTTCCTCTTCTCCCTGAGCTTGGCGGCTTCCTTTGGATGGTTAAAGCGAAACATATTGGTTCTTCCCAAGAGTATCACAGCACCTGAGAACATATAAAAACAGTAATGAATTTTCGGTAAGCAGTTTGGTCACCTGGCAACACCATAACATGGAATTCTGTGGTTGAAATGTAATTTCCAGTGTATTATAAACCAATAAGGGAAAGCTTTAGTCTTAAAAGTCTGTTTACTTAAGCCAATTTTAAATCTGTGAATACTTTTGAGTGTCACAATACTCATAATATCCTAGGCAGAAGTGATGAATCTAAGCATTAACGACATACTGTGAGATTTAAAACCCAATAGACAGATAATTAGAGTCTTGATTGTTTGGAAGAAAAAAGAAACTAGTTCTCCAAAGAGACATAATGTCAAGCAAAGCATATGGCCACAGATTTAGGAAACGTTTATTAATGCGGATAAAAGTTATTTCAAAAGAAAACATGGTGAACATGGCAGAGTATTGGTAACTATTACTAAAATCTCCCTCAGAATTTGACAGGAAAGAAATTGTGTACATGTATGGTCTATACACAAGTAAAAACACTGCTTCTCATCAAAGCCCTGTTAAAATTTAGATGGCCACATTAGACACACAAGAAAGGCTGCTTTTTGTTGACTAGAGTCCTCCTTATTCAGAAAACAACTGCGGGAGGCAAACGAATTCAAGGGAAATGCTCAGAGATAACAAAGTCACAGCGGGAGGCAAGTTTCTGCTTGATTGAGCAAACACGCACACTCTAAGGCCAGAGCTGTCCAAAGCCAGCATGGGTGCATGAAGGGCAGTGAGCTCCCTGTCACCCAAGGCATGTAAGAGAAGTGATGTTGCCAAAGAGATTCACTATCCTATATAGTCCCATCCACGCATGAGAGTCTATAGTGCCGCAGGACAGACTCCCAGGTTGAGTCTTTGCCTGGAAAACGACTTACGTGTGAAGACAAGACACATATACTGGAAGTCAACCACGAAGGACCACATGTGTGATTAAATGTTTAGCATCTAAGTGCTGAGTCTGGGCTATAGTAGCTGGGGGCAGGCTTTTGCACCAAGGACCTAAGCTGGATCTCACTGGATAATCCGAAGGCAAGAGGAGGTGGTCCACTTGGGGTAACTGCAGGGAGAAGCTAAGCTGTAGACAGGTGAATGGCCTGCTATGTTTGGGACAAAGGAGAGATTCAAGTGCACCCAAAATACAGAATGTCTGAAACAGCAGCAAGAATGAATCCTGGATAAGTGTAGTCAAAACAGACTGTGAAGACCTAGGGAGCCGGGACAAAGAGTTTTGACCAGAGGTCACAAATTGGTGGCCAGGAAAAAGATCCAGCCCGTAGATATATTTTTTGTATTCCATTCAATGTCTAGAAAACAAAATTTTTAGTTGGCAAGAGTTAAAAATTTGGATATTTCACATAAAAGTCTAGTTTTCTTTCTAGCATCTCTTCAAAAATTGCAGGATACAGTATCAGCAGATCTTTGTTGCCACTTGGCAAAATTCCCTGGGCTGCTGATGGCTGCCTCCTTTGGACAGGGTGTGTGACCTCTGGTTGGCCACAGTCACCAGCCTCTCGCTTGGGTAACATCTACACCTGGACCCTGCAGGTAATATCATAACCCCAGATATCTATTCTGGAACTTTGGGCGAGCATATCTACCTGCCTATTCAATGTATTACCTTGGTTATCTCAAGAGAGTTTCAAATGTAATACGGTTAAAACCAAAGTGGTTTAAATCGTAACGACAGGGAGGAACTGAAGGGTTGGTTTTAGTGGATGTCATTATTCAGCAGAAATGGAGTCACTATGAAAAGGAAGAGAATTTTAGGAGACTAAGAAGGGCAGCAGTGGAGATTATCCATCCACTCTACAATTTGCTTATCCTCCTCATGTAAAACAGCATTTGTATTTTTTCCAATTATGGAAAGGCACCATTACCATAATAAAAAAAGGTGTTTCCCATGCCTTTTACAACTAGGTCTCAGAGCTGTGTGCTGCATAGAGAGTCAAAAGTTAAGCAGCCATGTCTAAGATATATGTATATTTAATGCTCTTAAAGTTACATTAGAGATTAATAAGGCAGTTGCATCCCAGGTGTTAATTACATCTCCAATTCCTTTTTTTTTTTCCTGTTAATCAAATGCCCAGCCATGCACGTT
The DNA here is from genome assembly GCA_004363605.1 of Indri indri. Taxonomy (NCBI): domain Eukaryota; kingdom Metazoa; phylum Chordata; class Mammalia; order Primates; family Indriidae; genus Indri; species Indri indri. Next base: position 216,964 of record RJWJ010000152.1, read on the forward strand.
GAAAATTGCTGAAATATGTTAAAGGAAAAATAGAATAGTGTTTCAGAGACATTATTTCAGATGGTATTAAATCATTGAAAATAATCTTGCCACCCATGTTATTTGCATGAAATACACATAAAAAGCCCTTAAAGGAGTTAAAAAGGTAAGCAAAACTGTCCATGACAATGCACTGTTTCCACCTAAATAATGTTACTCAACTGTCTGGTAGGTGAAAGGGTTTCCTGTAAGGCTGGTTTCCTTTCCTTCCTCCACTGTACACCTTTATTCAACAAACGACTAAATTTAAAACTTTGCTTCATTTTTACATGAAGCGTTGTTTGTTCATTCATTCAGCAAATACTTAACGAAACTTGCTGTATGACAGTCGCTATGATATGCTCTGGGGATGCAGAATTGAGAAAGTCAGAGATATGCCTTGTCCTTACAGAGCTTACAAAAAAGTCAGAAAGAGGTAAATAATCAAATAATGACACAAATAAATATACAAAGCTGCAAATGAAGGGGAAGAACCGAGCCCAGGGCTCAAAGAGAAAAAAGAAGGGGCTTATTATAGGGGAAGTTTGGGAAGGATAACCTGAGGGAAGGCAGTGGTTAAGACAAGCTCTGGGGATGAGTTGAGGAGAGTGGCATGTGTAAAGGTCCTGTGGCAAGAAAAAGTGATGATGACTATGATAAAGAGGAGGAGGGTAATGATGAGTGATTGGAAGACAGCCATGGGGTGGTGACAGCAGAAACAAGGGAGAGCAGTGTACAAGATAAGGCTTGAGAGGGAGGGAGGGACTGGACCACCTCAAATTTTTTAGGATATAGAGTAAAGAATCTTGTGTTTTCTCCAGTTGCAACAGGAAGACATCAAAGACCTTCAGGCAGCAGCATAACATGATTAGATCTGAGTTTCAGAAAGATCACTCTTGCGACTGACTAAAGAATGACCAAAGTGGGAAGAGCAGATGTGGATAGACAAGCTGGGAGGCCACTGCAGCGGTCCAGGTCAAAGATGATGGTGGCTCAGGACTGGGGAGGACTGGGCAGCAAAGGAGGGAGCAAGCAACTCTCGGAGACAAAATGAACAGGATCTGGTGACGGGCTAGACATAAAGAGAACAAGGGGGGGTAAAGGAGATGGCGCCTGGGTCTGGGACTGCACAACTATTGGATGGGGAGCTGTCCACACAGACTGAAGATACAGAAAAGGATCAGGATGGGTGGGGGAGAAATTATGAGTCTGGTTTTAGACATAATGAACTAGAGATGCCTTTGGTAAATGAAAATATGGGTCTGAAGCTCTAGAATAAAAGCCTGGGATGTCAGTCTACCTACCTGACCACCTACCTACTAATTAACTTACCTAATATCTATCTGTATATATGTGTTTGTGTATAAACATATATACATGTGTGTGTACGTGTGTGTGTGTGTGTGTGTGTGTGTGTGTGTGTATATATATATACACACACAGGTTGAATATTCCTTATCCAAAATGCTAGGACCGGAAGTGTTTCCAATTTCTGATTTGTTTGGAGTTTGGAATATTTGAACATAACATAATGAGATATCTTGTCAAGTCTAAACATGAAATTCATTTATGTTCCATATACACCTTATGGACATAACCTTCATTTTATACAGTATTTTAAATAATTTTGTGCATTAAACAAAGTTTGTGTACAATGACTCATCAGAAAGCAAAGGTGTCACTATCTCAGCCACCCATGGGACGATCTGTGGTGGTTTGGCATCACCATCATTCCTGACTCTCAATTTATATGCTACTGATAAGCAATCATTTTCTTACACTTGTTCACACATAAGTACTTAACAGTAGAAAATATGATACACCCTTAACAAGTGAAAAAGTAATGTGTTCAGGGTAACTAGGCAGCACAGCAGCATTGGAACACCAGGATCAGCTGTTAAAGAGCAGCAACACGAGACAATGGCAGGCTTGCCATCTCCAACCATAATGCCCTGTTTTGATTAAAAGGTACCGTAAGGCCGGGCGTGGTGGCTCACACCTATAATCCTAGCACTCTGGGAGGCCGAGGCGGGAGGATCGTTTGAGCTCAGAAGTTTGAGACCAGCCTGAACAAGAGCGAGACCCCATCTCTACTAAAAAAATAGAAAGAAATTATCTGGACAACTAAAAAAAAATATATATATATAAAAAATTAGCCGGGCATGGTGGCGCATGCCTGTAGTCCCAGCTACTCGGGAGGCTGAGGCAGGAGGATCGCTTGAGCCCAGGAGTTTGAGGTTGCTGTGAGCTAGGCTGAAGCCACGGCACTCTAGCCTGGGCAACAGAGTGAGACTCTGTCTCAAAAAAAAAAAAAAAAAAAGTTACCGTATACTGCAGCTTATTTCCTTGGGTGAGAAGAAACATTAAAAGCAATTGAGACACCAGGAAGTGGAGGCTCTATGGATGAGGAAGTGTTCTGCTGGAAGGCTTTTTTTTTTTTAAATGTTCCCTCTAGAGTCATCTGTTTCATTTAACAATGTTTTTGGTCTTAGAAATCTTTGATTTTATAAACTCAAACGAGTTCTTGTTTTGTTATGAATGCAGGCTGCTCTAGTCCTTTAATAAGCCCATTACACGTTTTCGCCATGTTTATAGGCACGTTTTCTACAGTCACCTTCACTGTCATTGTTACCACTATCACCTGGATTCAGAACCTTTTTGGCTATTTCACCATCAGTCAATGAAGGAATAACTGGAGCCTCATTATCAATATTAAATTTTCTTCAATATTCACTTCTTCCAGCTTACTGATGGACTCTGAAGGTATGCTTTTTGCATAGGTAAGGAGGTCAGTCATAATTTGTTTTCCTCATTTGACATACAAAAACCTTCAAAATCACCACCTTGTGTATCATCACCACTGAACATACTTGCAGGTCAGAGGTTATGCCAGGCATGCAAGACTGTGTCTTTAGTCACTGTGATCCAAGCACTGGCAACATGATACAGGGCGTCCCTCATGCTAAACTCCCTTTGAAAACCTTCCACACCCATGCCTCTGTCCACTGCTGCTAGCATGCTGTTCAAGAAAGTGTTTTTGTATTCACTCTTCACTGACCTAAGGATACCTGGTCACATGGCTGAATTAATGAAGTCACATTTGGGGTAAAGCACATGGCAGAAACATTAGTTTTGATGACAATTTCAGCTGGAGGATGAGCAGAACAGTTGTCAAGGAATAACAAAATCTCTTCAGTGAGAGTGGGCTACTGGCAAAAAATGTTTATGAAACATGGACATCAGAAAAGATGTCCATGGTGATCCACGTATTTTTGTTAGCATACTACTACAGTGGTAAGAAATTCATTCTGTAAAAATGTAAAGTCTGCAAGCTTTTGCCTATCACAGCAAGTTTACACTTATGCATGCATGCTGCATTTAGCAAATCTCAACCCTGCAGGGGCTGTCTAATCAGCTATCGTCAGTGTCCTCCTAGGGCAATAACATCAAAACAGTGATATTTCATCAGTGTTACAGACTTCTGGCATCAGATTTTCATCAGCAATGACCCTGGCAAACCTGTCAATGAATTTCTCTACTGGTTCATGATCAGGAGATGCTCTATCACCATGAATCTTTAAAAATTTAATGCCATGTCTTTTCTTATATTTCTGCAACCAGCCTGTTGAATATTCAGAGTTCTCTTCCATTTTCAGTTTGTCATGATGAATCTTTGCTTGTTTCATGATCAGTACACCATTAGGTGTCATGTGTTCATTGTGATGCTGATGGATCCACTCGTTTGATACACAATTGAGATCTTCATTTTTAGCTGTATGCAGTGTTTTTCTATTTTTCATTAACATTTATTCTTCACTTTCAGCACAGAACTTCAACAGTTTACCCTTCTGTTTCTTAAGGTCACATATGCTAGCCATTTTAATGCCATATTCTTCTGTAAGATGTTTCACACTTACGCCATTGTCTAATTTTTCCAACAGCTTGACTTTCTGTGCTATAGATAAACATAAGTGATTCCTGTTTTCTCTTACCACTGTTACCCATAGGGGTACCGTGGATGTTTATGACATTTTCAACAGTATCTTTATACCCCAGAGCAGAGAATAAACAAAACAACACAGGAATGCATGTAGGTCTTGGCCCCATGTGGGGCATTTTGGGGGACCTGCTGGGAGTGTATCCAGCCTAAAAACTTGCCATTTTATTGCCCTTTGTGGGCATCCTTGTGTGAGGGAATCTGGGCATGTGTGGAAAAGATATATTGCAGCTGAATGGGGTTGGGGGTCTTTTTTTTCCCTTGGGGATGCTGAATAAACTGTGTGTGTTTTATGCTTGTGTTTTCACTATGTCACATGAGGTCAGATATGGAACCTTCCACTTGTAGCATCATCTCAGCACTCAAAAATTTGGGATTTGGGAGCATTTCAAATTTTTGATGAGGGATATTCAGCCTGTATATGTGCGTGTGTGTGTGTATACACACACACACATGCTCTTATATATATATATGTATATATATATAGTATGTATATACACTCACACATATACATATGCTAATAAATGAAGCCACAGGTGTAAGAAAGAAACCCAAGGAGAGAACAGAGAGGTAGAAGAGACAAGGACCTAATACCAGGCACCTTGAGGAATACGGGCTCTTAATGGCCAAGTAGAAGAAGAACTTGCAAAGGAGACAGAGAAGGGGCCATCAGAAAAGAAGAAGGAGACCCTCAGAAGCCACGGGAAGGAGTGGTCAATGATGCAGAATGCTTTTGAGAGATCGATCAAGATGAAAAGACTAGAAAACACCACTGTGCAGTAGAACAGAGGTCACAGGTGGCCTTAGTGAGAGCTGTTTTGGTAGTAGCCAGAAGGGAGGGATTGAGGAGTGAGTGAGAGGCAAGAAAATGTAGATTTATTGCGTGCAGACAATTCGTCCAAGAAGTCTATGAATGAAGAGAAAGAAAGAGTTGGCAGTAGCCAGAGGATTGGGATGATAGATCCTGCAGGATGTTTTGTTGTTAAAAGAAAACTCATGAGTATACTTAAAAAACAATAAGAAAATTAAAGGAAGAGAAGAAGACAGGTGAATAAAAGAAAAAATGAATGAGAATGGATGATGGTATAAAAGTTCTAGATGAAGCCTGGAGCATGTGTCCTGCTCAGAAACCTTGGTGTGGCTGAGGACAAGTCACTGCCGAACGTCCCCGGAATTCAGTTTCCTCTCCTAGTCATCAAACTGAATAATTTCTAAAGTCCCTTCCAGATCTTAAATTCTTTTAAACTATGAACAACTTGATCTGAGGTTAGTGTGATTAACTGCAGAAGATGGACTTTTTGTGATGCATTTATCATTTTGAGAGCATGCCTAAACCTCCTTGAAATATATAATGGCTTCTTTGAGATTATTTCAGAGCTTAATAAATACCTGAAGACAAATTCCATAGGGTCTTAAAAGGGGATGGAGAGGAAATGACACTGTAAAAGGGTAGACAAAGACATTTGTTAAAAAGACAGAGAGAGAGAGAGAGAGAGAGAGAGAGAGAGAGAGGGAGAGAAGAAAAAGCTTCATTTAAATCTCTGTGAATGAGAGACCAGTGAATCCTGGTTTCACATGAGATTTTCTATTTTAATATTGCAAGTAAGCTAAAAAAAAAAAAGCATGTAAACATTTCTAGTGATCTGTAAGGAGTACAGGGACAATAATCATTAATATCACAATCACCCTCCTCAAGTTTTATTAGATTTTCTAATTCTGCTACTGCACAAATAAACCAACTCATTTTTTTCTGTTAAATATTGTCACATGAATATTTCTGAGCTGGTGATGTATGAATTATTTCATTCTTAGTTGCAATTAACACAAACATACGAGACAACTGTGTTCCCAAAAGTGCATGGTCCAACGTAATGTGAGCTTAGAGGCTGCTGCGGCAGTGAAGATGGCAGGCCCTTCGCAACTCCGCTGCAGGGCTCCTAGCTCTGCATGTTAATTACGTTAGAAAGTCCCACGCAAACAGGATATGAAGCACTGCTAAAGCATGTTCAGTGAAAGAGAGGTCTTCATTTTAGATGTGACAGGTAGAGAAGCCAAGTCTGTCAAGGAACATACGATTTTCTGAAATGGTACCGAATGAGAGGCTGAAATGAAGTAGGGTGGGTGAAGTTCTTGTTTCGTTACCTGATTCAAGCAAAATGAAACTTGTTTGTGTGTGATAATTTTCATTCTGATTTAAAATGTCTTAAAATATTTATTTATACTAAAATAAGTTATGATAATGGCACCATTTGGGGACCTGATAAAGTCTAATTTCCACTAACATGTCAATACTTAAGAACAGATTAAGTAGTATGTTCTAAGGCCTTAGACTTGGTGACATAGACTTTATTATTTAGCACAGGAGAATTATAGAAATTTTTCTCCATCTCAAAAATGGCTTTGAAAGCTAGATTAAAAAAAAAATTAAGGTCTGACATGGTGTTTGTGGTGGGTAAGAAAATTTCCCATAAATATTAAACAAATTCAGACTCCATGGCTTGATGCTAAGGGCTGGTTTGGGAATGAATGACAGGCAGGTTCTCTGAATCAAAGGCAGCGGGCATCCGTGTCAAAGCAGGCTGTCAGATCATCAGCCAGTGTTTTCGAAGGATGTAAATGCACATGACACCTTACCAAAAAGCCACATAGGCCCGTCCCTTCCTTTTCAATGTTTACAATCCAAATAAGGATTTACAATTTCCTGCTTTAGATAAATCACTTTAATCCCTGTTTACTCTTGATAAAGTGAATATTAAAAACTTAGATTCTGGGACTCTGAAGAAAAAAGAAAATTGATTTTCAATCTTTGCTACTGAGGTTTCCAGCCAAATAATCCATTGAGACTGATTTGCCCAACTGTGTGTACAGGCTAAGTATAGAGCTTTGTAAAATTTCAAGATGCTCCAGTCCCATTCTCAAAGAAATTTTTTAAGTGTGTGTGTGGCAGGGGGCAAGGAGGCGGTGGGGGAGACAGGTGAGAGCTGATTTTTTTCTTCTTAAAACCTCATGGGAAAAACAAAAAGAGTGCAGATAGTCCCCAATTTAAGATGGTTCTCTGTAGGATTTTTCAACTTTATGATGGTGCGAAAATGATACCCATTCAGTATAGTATTCAATAAATTCTGTGAGATTCTCAACATTTTATTATACACTAGGCTTTGTGTTAGATTTTGCCCAACTATAGGCTAATGTAAGTGTTCTGGCCATGTTTAAGGTAGGCTAGACAAGCTCTGATATTCGGTAGGTTAGGTAGATTAAATGCATTTTAGACTTGCAATGTTTTCAATTTATGACAGGTTTATCAGGACATAGCCCTGTCATAAGCTGAGGAGTGCCTGTGTATGGAATAGATCTGTCCTTCTGCAGGAAAATGTAGAAAGTCTATGAAATGATTCGAAGGCAATTCAAGACAGCAGATAATCCCATGATGAATTCCAAAGAACTGAAGAGAAGGCATTATGTAACTGGCAGCACTATTAGTAACTTTCTTTCCATTCATCCCCAGGAGACCATGTTCTTTGTTACCAAGGACTTATTCACTGTTAGCAACAATCTCAATTATACATTTCCAGGCTCTGACATACTCAAAGCTGTCAATATCCTACTGTTCCTTCCAAAACAGTTCTTACAAAATCGCCTCCCTTCCTGTTCCTTTATCCCTCGGCTCCTACAGTTTCTAACCTTCAAACCCGTTTCCTCACTGCTCCTCTACAAGCCCCACTTCAGGCTAAACAAACCTTGCGGGTCCTTCACCTCTCCACCCACGTTATTCATCTGCTGAGTGGTGAGCACTGACTGGCTCCCTTCTGCCTTCCGCAGAAAATTCACGCAACCACCCTAGGACTTTAGAGCCCTACAAGCCTGCCCAGGACTCAACAGCCTTTTCCTCACCACCGTACTCCTCACCCCAGCCCCTGTCCAGTCTTAAGACATTTTTTCACTACACACTTTGGTGGAAATATTATCTAAGTCAGTTTTCCACCATATGCCATTAGGACAGATACATTCTTTCGCTTCAGAATTCAACTTTGGGTAAATGTCTCCCATTTCAGCAGTCCAAGGCCACCCTGTGGGAGGAGTTTTGGCTATGCATGAGCTGGAAGAGGCATAGTCCACCCTCCCTCAACGAATGCAGCTACAGTGGAAGCAAGAACAAACAACAAATTTATGGCGAAGTTTGCGTGGAAGAATGGTAAAACCGCCGATGCTTTATGTAAAGTTTACGGGGACCACTCCCCAAAGAAATCAGCAGTTTACAAATGGATAACTCATTTTAAGAAGGGATGAGACAATGTTAAAGATGAAAGCCCACGGCAGCAGACCGTCCACATCGATTTGCGAGGGAAAAATTAATCTCATTCGTGCCCTAAGAGGACCGATGATTAATAGCACAAACAATAGCCAACAACCCAACTGGCTCAGCTTACACAATTCTGATTGAAAATCAAAGTGGAGCAGACTTTCCGCTTGGGTGCCAAAACTGCTGTGCCCAGATCAGCAGCAGACAAGAGCAGAGCTTTCAGTGGAAATTTTAAGCACACGGCATTAAGATCCTAAAACATTTCTTTAGAGAATTGTTAACAGGAGATGAAACATGGCTTTACCAGAATGATCCTGAAGACAAAGCACAATCAAAGCGACAGCTACCAAGAGGTGGAAGTGGCCCAGTCAAAGTAAAAGCAAACCAGTCAAGAACAAAAGTCATGGCAACAGTTTTTTGGCATGTTTAATGCACTTTCCTTGTTGACTTTTTGCAGGGTTAAAGAACAATAACATCTGCTTATTATGATAGTGTTTTGAGAAAGCTGGAAAAACACCCAGGAAAGCTTCACCAGAGAGTCCTTCACCACAACAATGCTCCTGCTTGTTCCTTTCACCAAACAAGGGCAATTTTGTGAGAGTTTTAATGGGAAATCATTAGGTATGCACCTTACACTCCTGATTTGGTTCCTTCTGACATTTTTGTTTCCTAATCTTAAAAAATCTGTAAAGGGCATCCATTTCTCTTCAATTAATAATGTGAAAAAACACTGCATTGACATGGTTAAATCCCCAGGATCCTCAGTCCTTTAGGGAAGGACTAAATGGCTGGTATCATCACTTACAAGTCTTAACCTTGATAGAGCTTTATGCTGAAAAATAAAGTTTATATTTCTATCTTTTAATTCCATGTTTCTATGAACTTTTTGAAGTCTCCTCTTAAGCCTGTGGATTCAAGCAACTTGGCAAAACCCAAACAGGTTGACCCCAAGAAACCCATGCCAAGACCAATGCAAAGCCACCTAATGGGACATGAAGCTGAAAACGAAGTTTAAAAAGGAGAAGCGAGATCAAGAAAAATAGATGTGATGAGTGAGACAAGAGAAGAGAGGGTTTAAAGAGATTGACAAATGGTTGCTTCATGTGTCAAAGTCTGGGGTACCAAGAAACTGACTCCAGTGTGATTAGCCTTGGTCAGCTGTTCTCATACTCAAGCATGCATCAGAATCACAGGCTTATAAAAAACCAGATCGCTCAGCCTTATCCCTAGGTTTTCTAGTTCGGTAGGTCTAGAATGGGGCCTGGGAATCTGCATTTCTAACAACCTCCCAAGTCATGTTGATGTTGATGTCCCATTTTGAGAACCATCAGTTTTAGGTATGCTCTTTTAAGAATTGTTAGGGCTTTGACATTCAAAAATATCTGTTGAATCAGCCCATATACAAGTGAAAAGGTGTCCGATTTGCAGGTCTCTAACTTGAGGAAGACATATGAGTGCTTAGGGGCAGGCGCAGGTGAGTCAGCAGGGTAACAGGCACTGATATCTGCTGACTTTTTGTGCACATAAAAGATCTCTTCTGTTAACTGGATACCGTGGCTAAACCACTGGGAGATGTATTTCCCTTTCTAGTTCCACTAAAGTTCTTTTTTAATTTGTCACTGAACAACTCACAGCAGCCCTCCAGCAGATGAAAATTTTATCAAAGGCTCCTCAGCTCCACTTTGCAGACAATCATCTGTTCCCTCTATCTGAGCACTTGAATAGATGCAAATATATTTTGGCAGTCAAGCATAACACATTCAGATGCACCTAAGTATAAATTTCCCAGATGCTATTTCTGCAGCACTTCTAAAAGGAGAGATGAACATTCAATGGATCTGACAAACCAGCAAGAAGACCAAAGGAATCCACTTATATGAGTGGAAAAATTAATTACATTTAACAAACTATTAGCTTTAAATGACACATTATAGTAAAACGAGAAAAATAATAATTAAAGTAAGAGAATAACTCCCAGCAATTGTAGGACGAATGCTGAAACACTTTTTGAATTACAATGCATTTGACTGTTGTACCATTTCATATTAACCATATTTAATAAAGGAAAAATCTAGGGTCTCAGACTCCCAAGAAGAGCTTAAGGCCTATAGACTAGATATCATGGTCAAATTCATGTTTTCTTCTCTAACAATGGCCTCTTGTTTCTATGGAATCATAGTATAGACTCATGAGAGTGAGGAGAAATAAGCTTTGTAGAACACAGCAATCAAAGATCATGCTTAGATGTTATGCTACATACCCCATGCACTATTTCTAGGAGAACTCAAAAAAAGAGGAGAAAAATTTCCTATGCCAGGCTTTAGGCAACATGCATTACATAATTTTTCACATCACAATTAATGTTTATAATACTAGCAAATGCTTTTCATTTTAGTGAAGACACTACCAGATGAAAACAATTGCTATAATTTAAGGAAGGGGAAATAGTTTATGTAATCAGAAAGAAGCAAGGCTGTTAACTGACATAGGTAAAGAATTTGCTCCCAATGGTGACAATCTGCTAAATTTAGATAAATTTCCTATTAGTTAGCATTCACATGTGTATTAAGTAATTTAGATAAGGAAGTGGTAATTACTATCATGTTTTTTTAATGGGACAGCCTAACTAACACATTTCCAAATGAATGGCAATTTACTAATGAAAAGAGACATCTGAATACCAAATATCAGCAATAAACTAAAACTAAACACTGGTAGTGAAAAGGTGGGAAGCTGCTGGTAGTCTAAACTGAACCTTGGGAATCCAGTCAACTGTGGAGTGCACATGGTTAGCAATCAATGTGACTTGAGTTACCACCATCTGCATTCTCTAAGCTGGAAGGGCTACTTGGGTCTGTTTCAAAAGGTTTCTTTCTGTTATGCTCTTCCTGAATCCAATCAATGGGCCAGATACCAGTGAGGTCCATTCTGATGACCGAGAGACAATGGGGTCGGGAAGGGCCCTAGGCCAATAACCACTCCAGTTAACCAGAAACTGGGATTAGAACAACAAATTGGGAGACCAGGGATACCTGGGCTTTATGATCCTAGGGCTTCGGGTAAGACCCAAGCCTGGCTTAAGAGCTGAAGAGATGACACAGGACACATAGCAAAAAGTTACAATTATTTAAGTTGCAGAGAAATAAAGTATGAATTTGTGCATATGAGCGATAATGAATGGCCTGCTGTAATTTTTTTTTTTTTTTTTTGGATGAGGGTTGAGGGGAAAGGGAGTTGATCCAATGTGGCAATTATATAGCTATCCCCAGACCCATCTCCAGGAGGCTTGCCTGCCATCTGTTAATTCAGAAAATTTGACTTTGTAGAAATTAACTAAGGCAGGATTGTGCAGAAACATGATAGACAATTTACTTAAAACTTTATTTTATGGGGAAAAAGCTAAGATAGTTTCTGGAGCATCGAAATGCTACTGTGTTTAATACTGTCCCCATTTATTATGTTTTAATGAAGCCTATATACTTTGTATTTTTTTTTTTTTTGCCTTAGGCTTTTTGTTTCTTTAATAAAGGCTCACAGATATAGTTGAAAATCCTTTTGCAGCTTTGCCTGATCAAACCCCATCCTTCTCCTCCAATGGTTAAACACCATTGTGATACAGGGATGTATCAGTCCCATTCATGTTTTTAAAAATGTTTATTACATATTTTTTCATAGCCACAAACAAGATATCACTTTGTGTTTAAAAAAACATCATGTTCCCATTCTCATTTTAAAAACATCAAGAAAGGATAGGTAGAGAATTCTAATCCTTAATTTCTGAAGGACTATAGATGTTTTTCCCTTACTGAGATTTTTCAGTCTTAAAGTACGTATAATTAAAAAATAAAAACCAAGTTGTCATCTTGCTTCTGCCATGAACAGCTTTGAAACGCAAAGTCATCTTGCATTTTAGTGCCCTAAGACTTGCTGAAGACATTTATACTCAGTGCACAGCGTTTTAACACCTTCTAACACAGTATTTTTATGCCAATGCCATTAACAGTGATACTGAGAAAGCTGTTCATAGCACAGCAGAATGCCAGAGGAACTCAAGCCCATCAGATCTGAAGATCTTGGCATCATGGCAATAAAGCAATTAAGAGCATCCTGCAGGGAAAAACAATTCCCACAATTAACCTTTAATGCCAATTACTACCACTACTTTCTTTGGACAAGTCACATCTTCAATATGAAGATCCAAAATGTAGTTCCTAACTTGAATCACTACCAGAATAGGCATATTTTTAAAATGGATGTTTAACTTCGGGAAAAATTTAAGATAAAAACAAAAACAAACAAACACTTAATAAAACATGCACCACTAATCCCAGCTACTCAGGAGGCCGAGGTGGTAGGGTCGTGTGAGCTCAGGAGTTCAGGACCAGCCAGGGCAACATAGTGAGACTCTGTCTCAAAAACAAAAATACAAATAAAAAGATACTGAATAAAAATACTGCATAGGAGATACATTATTTAGGTACCATACCTCAATCCACAAGTGAATTAAAAACCTAATCAAAGCTGTATAAACAATTTCTTCAAACTAAATAAGCTGATAATCTTTTTTTTATAAGGAGGAGGAAGAGTAGAAGGGTAACACCTCAAAATCAAATGTTAAATTTTTAGGCGGTGCCCATATTAAAACGTATGTGTTCTAAAAGTTCCTTTTTCAGAATGATGTGTGGTATTCGGTACTGATTTTCCCACAGGCTAATCTGCAAGAGACTGTTTAACCCAAAGACAGCAGGAACAGCAGTCACTGCAATCCATAATCCATTCAGCATCAGGGGCTGCACTTGATGGAAACTCCAGGAGCTCCAGGGAAAAGCAGCTGGGGGCGGTGAACTGCTGTGCCATCGTTCAAACACAGGGGCAAAAAGCCGGGTGGCTCCAACGGCCAATGCTGATGTCTATGGGCTATTTCTGAGTCAAGAACTGCTTATACTAAAGAATCCCCCCCCCCCCCCCCCAATCAATCCCAATTGTATACTATTATGTTTGGAATTTCATATTCATGAATAAACACAGTTCAACAAATATATATATATACGTATATATGAAAAACCTTCAAAGTTTTATTGAAAGAAATAGATGAAAATTCAAATATAAGAGGCATATTGTATAAGAAGTCTCAAGATGGAAATATATTTTTAAAATGCAAATAAATCAAAGGAAATTAGAATCTAACACCTCAAAGGATATTTTCACACACAAAAATACTATTCTAAATTTTTTTTGAAAAAATTAATAGGCATGCATAGCAAAAAAACACTCAGATAAGAATAGAGATTAAAGCATATTCTTTGTTTCTCCTGCCCGGTCCTCTAAAGCATATTTTAAAACAACAAGCATTAAAACTGTGTGATACTGGTACAAAAGCAGAAACACAGAGTACTGGAAGAAAGTGGAATGCCAAGGAATAGATATAATGCTGTATGTGTTTTCCTTTTTGGTAAAGTAACTTTCTTCCAAAAATGGGTGGGTATAAAGTGGAGTAAGGTTATGATAAACGGTATACCAACATGGGGAAGAAAAGTCAAATTAGAGCTATAACTTTACAAACTGATGAAGCCCTGAAGGACTATAAATAATTAAATATTTCAAAACAAAAGCTTGCAAGGATAAAATAACTAAAGCATCAGGAAAATAACACGAAGTAAAACCGAATGTTTTCTAGTTCTGTGGCTGATTTTAAAATTATCAAAGAAATCACAAAGAACAGTAGATTAAAGCAAATGAAAAGTAGATTTAAAAAGTTATAAAATCATATATAAATAGAAAACACTATAATATTGGGAACATATCTAAATTGATATGAGAAAGTGGTTATAAGGAATTATAAGGGTAAACAGAGTATGCACTCAAATTAATCAGGATAAAAAATACATATTTTATTTCCCACAATTCCAGGAGGCAACAGTGAAATTGCTCTACTTATAGTTTAGCAATGATTTTGAAAACCAGTACAAGCCTATGGCAAAATCATGGTAGAATAAACGCAGTCATCTAGGTAAGGTTACCTCCCTCTGGCCTGAGGGACACGCAGCCGATACAGGGATCGCAACTGTATGCATTCCTTCCCCCTGAGGCAAAGAGATACTGTCTCTCACCATGCCCCAGGTCCCAGTCCCTGCTGTCTGGAGGGACAGCAGCAGAACCTTCACCGGATAGAGAACAAGCAGGTGATCTGGCTGTGGTCTAGACTCCACTTACATGATTCACTGGTGGGGATGTGTGTTAACTCTGCCCTTCAATTACCCGTGCTGTCAGCACTAAAGCCTGTGAGGTCCCAAGCAGACACTGCCACTAAAGAGCCCTATATGGTGACTGCTTGCCTGTCAATTATGGTGACTTTCTGGGCACAGGGCAGAGATAGCCTCCCACCATGACTAATAACTGCTAGCTGGAAATAACCTGTTTCTCTATCCTATATTGCCAGAGTGCTCATCCTGTTTGCAAAAATGCAGCTTTGGTAATGATCACTGGGTGTTCACTGTGTCCCTTGCTTAGGTTGGTCATCTGCTACTGCTGACCTCTGATCTTCCTGGGAAACTTTGTTTCATGCTTGCCTTGCTTTTGGTCATTCTTTGGCCAAGAGCACACCAAGAACCAAGGACAAACAAGATTACCGACCCTGAACCCCGACAAAAGGAACCAGGGCTCCTTGGAGAACTGGTTAGTCCCAGGAAAGTATGAGATAAGCCTGGAATATCTTGTGTCAGCAAGAAAGGAAGTGCTCACAGAACACGGAGGACAAGCCAAAGGACACAAAAGCCAGCTTGAAGGAACTCTCATTGGCCAAATCTGGGACAATTTGAGTATCAAAATAAATAATGATAAAAACAGATCAAACCCTAGTAAAATAAAATAGCAAGCTGTGTGACCCTATTGATTTAATTAGATAAATGGCAAGAAGAGAAAGTTCTTTCTTATAATAAAAAAAGCAATTAATAAATGTAGAAAGAATGATGAAATTTAAAAATCATCATTTGGCAACTATCAGAATAGTTATTAATTCAGTAAAAAAAAAAAAAAAAAAAAAAGGATTCTAAAACCAGTGGGTGAAAGTATGACCAAGAATAGAATATTTATGATATCAAAATACCTTCCCAATGTACGTATTAAAAACAAAGGGGAAAGGAGTAAATTCGCAGGGAAGAAGCGTGCAGCAAGCTCCATCTTAACTGAGAGATCAAAGTGAACATCACCAGTAATGGGATAATAGAAATCGTCATAAGATACGAGGAAAACACAACATGATGTCTCTGATAATCCCATCAAAATGCACACTATTAGTCTAATCATGAGGAAACAAAGATAAATCCTACATTCACGTAAAGGGACATTCTACAACATATCTGACCTACCGTTTTCAAAATTGCCAAAGTCATAAACATCCAGGAAAGACCAAGGAACTGTGACTCTCTGGAGACTGAAAGAGACTAGAGCGATGTGGTAACCAAATGCCACACAGGAAGCCAAACTGAAGAGGGACCATAAGGAACACCCTTGGGGCAAATGGAGAAACTTGAATGGGGTCCAAGGATCGGATGGTAGAAATCTATCAGCATTAGTGTCCTGAGGTGATGTCACTGTTTAAAGGAAATACACACTGAAGTATTCAAGGGTGGTGGGGCACCATTTCGTTTCAAATAATTCTGAAATTAAACAGTTCTTGGTACTATTCTTGCAGCTTTTCTGTAATATTGAAGTTATTTAAAAGAAAAATAGGCATGATACCAAATCCTCTATGTATGTTATAACTATTCATAGGCATAAATAATGAAAATTAAATTGTTAAAACAAACTGTTGTGTTCAGGTTTTGCATTTGAGGGGTATTTTTTAACTTAGAAATTCCATTAGTGTCATATTTCCATAACAACTTTTAGGACAATCACATGTATGTTTCATGTTTAATTCAACAAGACAGTGGGTGTTATAAAGAAGCCCTCCAGCCAAACAGAAAACAGCATACTGAAGCAATAGTCTTCACTCTTGTTACACCTAATCAGTAATTAATTCCGAGAGGTGTATGTTCTCCTACTGCCTAGGCCAACTTGTTTTCTCACAGCAATATACACAAAGAACTTTGAAAA
The DNA here is from genome assembly GCA_004363605.1 of Indri indri. Lineage (NCBI taxonomy): Eukaryota > Metazoa > Chordata > Mammalia > Primates > Indriidae > Indri > Indri indri. The sequence goes on from RJWJ010000152.1 coordinate 233,376, forward strand.
CCAAAAACCAGATACCTTGATTTAGGTGTGTGGCCTCCATGATCTGAACACCATTCACGGAACACTGAGATCCACTCAGGGGTATCAGAGTCACTGTCCCCCCGACATTTTCAAAGACACAGTGCTCACTCTCCAAGTCAAGGCCATGAAGAACTAAGTTGAAAAAACAAAGGAGAAAGAATTTTTTTTCCCTTTGGTATCTACTGCAATAATTCCCAGCTACTTATTCATTCACATGCTAAATACCCTTCCTTTTCCGTGTTAAGCATTGTGAAATGAACCTTGATGCTTAGTGAGAAAAGTGAATTTTAGGAGCTCATGGCATCAGGGTCTGGTCATCACCTACATAAGGAAATAAGTTCTGGGATGTTAACTTATTTCATCCTTGGGGAGAAAACAGGTAACTTGTCTTAACTGAACACCATTGAGGTGCTCTGTTTGATACTGAATAAATTTCCTCCACCAGCCATCAGAGGCCACAGAAAAATACAGGGGCAAAAGGGCTCCATGGGTCAAGGGCTTATTGTGACCTCCACATTTGGAGATGCTGTGTTCCAGGAGCAGACACCAAAGGTGATCTTAGCATGACATGGATCTGGAGACCCAAGAGGTCTCCAGACGGTGTGCTGGGATACCCACGGCCAGGGTTGGTGCCAGTTCTGAGAGCTCTCCAAGCATGTGGCTGCTAAGGTTTACCTATAAACATATGGCTATGGATTCTTCTTGTTTGAAGAATGTCCATGCACAGATATGAATGCCTGTCAAATAAACCTACACGATTTTTGGCACAGTTCTTGGCCAGCTTCTCAGGAGTACAGACAATAGCTCCCATTGTCTCCACAGATTTGCACTACAGAACTTTGCTGATCATAGAAAACATGTGTTCTTACTATTCATCATCTTTTATAGCTACCCCAAAGGTCACATACATAACTCAATGATGAGAAGAAGAGGCTGGATGCCTAGCCAAGCTCTACTCAAAAACAGGTGAACCTGGGGATTTCTGGGAATTGGTTTTCGTCTCTCCCAATCTCACAGTAAATAGTAAATACACTTAGGAATATGCCAGGATTGGCTTGATTAATAGCTCATACTTGGTGAGAAAGCAGGTTCATTGCCAGCAATTCCAAACACAGCTGAGACAATGTAACTCTTTCCCCGCTAATCCCCACCTTGCCACACACATACACCCACCACCACCACTTACCTCAATCGCCACCAGTTGCCTAAGTTATGCTCTGAAAGCCTGGCAGGACCTCATCTATACAGGCTAAGTCACTGGTTATCTGTGTACCCTGGGAAGACTTTTGGGAAACCCAAAAAGTCACACCTCCATATGTGTGTATGTTGCATTGTCTCCTATTTTGTGGTGTCATCTTGTGCAGGTAAGTGTCTATATCCTTCCCATTAAAAAGGCCTTATGTCTGGGCACAGTGGCTCATGCCCCTAATCCCAGCACTTTGGGAGGCTGAGGCAAGAGGATCACTTGAGGCCAAGAGTTCAACACCAGCCTAGGCAACATAGTGGTACCCTGTCTCTAAAAAAATAAAAAAAAAATTAGCCAGGTGTGGTAGTGCATGCCTATAGTTCTAGCTACTCAGGAGGCTGAGGCAGGATGATCACTTGAGCCCAGGAGTTTGAGGTTGCAGTGAGCTATGATGACGCCACTGCACTCTAGCCTGGGTGAATAGCGAGACCCTGTCTCCAGAAAGGAAAAAAAAAGAACTTATATTCTTTTTCTGTGTCTGTTGGCGTATTTCCATCAACCATTGTCGCAATGTAACAAGTACAGAGTGACTTAAGTAACTGCACTCTCAAAGACCTGACGGGGTATAGAATGCATGTAGGGTAGGGAAAACATTCATAATTCCATTCTATTCATTAAATTAATTGTTCTGTTATTGACTTGAGTCACGTTCAAAATTACAGAAATATACATACTGTCCAATATTGTATTTGAATGTTTCTTTTTTATAATTACTTCAATGTCAGTTATTCAAAAGAAGGTTCATCATTAAATATGACCTTAAGAAATCACTGGTCAGGTACAATGAACACTGTTCTGGTGATGGGCACGCTACAAGTCCCAACTGAAGCATTATACAAAGTATCCATGTAACAAAAACATAGGTACCCCATTAATATTTTGAAATAAAAAAAAATTGCTGGGAAGAGATAATTGATAAAGATTCTCACCAATATCTTGCTCTGTTGAAGCATCTTCTCTACCAACATACGTCTGACCTTCCTGGGAAGAAAAGCCAAGCAAAATTTACTAGTAAGAACTTGTTTCTCCACTTTTCATTTAAGCCCAAGCAACATGGTAGGCAGTGGGATGAACAATGTCCTGGGAAGGCCACAGCCTCAGTGTAACTAGAGCTCACTGAGGCTCTGTAATGATGCCCCTAAGTTGTCTGGAAAATGATAGTGCAATTCCTGAGGCTTTATGTTCAACAGTGGTTAGGCTTCTATTCTGGCATGCATTGGCAATTTGCTCAAGACAGTCATCTCACCAGTGTTTCCATCCCTTCCGGCAAGTTTCTCCTCCAATGGCTATGGGGTTTCTTTGTGCACAAAGATAGAGTTTATGAGAGTCCGCAAAACATAAGTGCAGTACTATTCTCATTTTAAGTCATGGATCAGAGAGGGGACACTAAAGTCAAGGTCACACAGGTAACCATTGATACAGATGTGGAATTCTGCACTCTTGACATGAATGGCCTGCTAGGAGCCAAGCCCAATAATAATGGTGGGAGGCACAAATTTATAATTCCACTAGGGACCAGGAAACTGTACATATACTGAAATCCCAGGTCTAGGGGTTTGCAACTTCTCTTCCTCAGTCTGTCTGCCTTTTTGTTCCTTACCTGCCTCTTACTGATTCTATAGAATAGAAGGCAAATGAATGTCTCATTGTCTAGCTTTAGAACTACATAAACATGGAACTTCGAATGCCAAAGAATCCCAAGGAATCATTTAAAATCCCCAAAGGGCTCAAGGATTTATAATATATTCTTTAACAGTTGTGTTCACGGCCATAAAGTATTATAATAAACTTTGCTAATGTCTGAAGGGAAACCTGCAAAATTATAATGTTTCACTTAAGCAGCTCCTACCTTCAAGTGATATAAGATGATCCCAGTGCTTAGAAGGTCATCATCAATGCCAATCAAATGTGGCAGCTCAGAATCCAAAACAACTCCAATCCCTTCTTTCCTAAGGGCTAGAGTTTGCTCCTGAAATTAAGAGGAGAAGAAAAGGAAATTATTATTTTGAGGAAAAAGAACTTCCTATTAGGTGTTCTTTAGATTGTTACAATGAACAATATTTTCTCTTTCTTCTAAAAACACTGCAAGAGAAATGGAACTTAATCTTTCTCCATGTTGAAATCCTGGCAGATGGTAAGCAAAGCGAACTTGGAACATATAAAAAGCTCACTGTACAATGAATTAAATTTAATGTCTGATATATAACCTCTACAAAACCTCTTAGGAAAGGTTCTATGACTACCCAAATAACAACACAATCTTTCTCCTCTTCAGAGCCTTACTTTCATTTAATATCTAGATGTCTCCTTAACTGTTGGCTTTTGTCTGCAGCTACCATGGTTGACCTGTGCATGTCCTGGGAGGAAGCCTTTCCTGGGCATCAGCTACCCCTGATCCAGTGGTACCCAACCTACTGCCTCCTGCACATCAGCCTCTCCTGTCCACAGGGTCATTCCCACATAAGACAGATCCGCCACAGACATCTCACCACCTACCACCAACTCCCTTGGCCTCGCATTTCCCTCCAGCTACCACCACTTTCTGTGTCCCTTTAAAGAAAATCACCTCCAAAAAGTTCCCTGTACTAGTAGTTCTCCAATTCTCTCCTCTCACTCTCTCTCAAACCCGCTCTATGAAGGCTATCCTCCTTGGGACTCCTCTCTGCCTACATTCACTCCCTTGACGGTCTCCTGTCTCTTGACTTTACCTGCCAACTATATGTTGATGACTCTCAAATTTAAATCCCCAGGGCAGAACTCTCCCTTAAATTCCATACTCAGGCATATATACCCACCCGTCTCGGTATATCAGTGGGGATACCAAACAGGCAGCTCAAACTTAATACATTAAGAAAACCAACCCCTGATTCCCCCTGCCTCTGACACCTGTAGGCTATCCCATCCCAGAAAACGTCAACCCTCCCCCAAACCCATACATTGTTCCTTTCTTCTCTAAACTCTAAATATTTAGTGCTGACTCTACCTGCGAAATATGCCGAACCTGGTAATGCCAAATCCCCCGCACCACTCCTCTCTGGCCCAAACGGTATCATCTTGCACTGGGATTACTGCCGTAATCCAGGCCACCACTCGTGCCCCCTGTGATAAACACTCAAGTTCACAGCCAGAGGGATGTCAGGGCAGGCCACTCCTCTGTCAGATCCTTTAAACAGCCTCCCATTTCGCTAAGACAAAGCCAAGGTCTTTGCAATGTTCAGTAAAGTTCTACAGGATCTCATCCCTTGCCCATCTCCCACTCTCACCTCCTGCCCCCTCCCTCTTGCTCGCTCCTCTCTAGGATCCACAGGTCCCTGATGTTCCTCAAACCTGCCCACATCTCATGGCTGCACTCCTTGCTGTTTCTTCTGTCACTGCTAGTCCTTCTCATCCCCTAGGGCAGAGATTCTTGATCTCAGCACTGCTAACATTTTGGACTAGATGACTCATGCCTCTGCACTGTAGGATGTTTAGCAGCACCCTGCCTCTACCACTGGAATAGATACGAGTAACGCACTACTCTCCTCCAAGGTTGTGACCACTGAACATGTCTCCAGACATTGCCAAATATCCCTTGTGGGACAAAATCGGCCTGGTTAAGAAGCACCGCCCTGGATACATATATAACTTGGCCCTTTACTTCCCTCGGGTCTCTGCTCGCAGCCACTTTCCCGATCAGCCCACACAAAGCAGCAATTACCAACCTTCCTCATGCTGATTTGATTCCTCCTTGGCATTATTACTACTTCATATATTATATACGTACATGTTTATTACCTATCCCCAGACTAGAATATAATCCAGTGCCTGATTTCATGCCTGACACATGGTAGCTCCTCAATTAACATTTGCCAAAGGCATGAATAAATGAGTAGGTGCCCAGAGTTCGGAATTCGGAGGGCTGTCGGAAAGAGGGTCAGAGGCAACCCCTGAGGGAAGATGTTCATGTCTTAACATTAGGCCCATCTGGCCCAACACAAAAGACCTCTAAAATCAGGCTTCTAGGGAAGTCTGAAATGGAAGCAGACAAATCCCAGAAGACTGAAGGTAAAACTATCAATCTTGAGGTTGGGCAGTGCCAAGTTCAGACTGAGTCACACCTAAGGGCACGACACTGTGCTGTGACTATAGGTGTGATGGGAGCAACAGAAGAGCAAGTTCCAAGTTGCTAACCTGGGCTCCTGGTCGGAGATGCTCCTGGAGAATCGTCTCCCCTCCCCTCCCCCCACTCTACTCCTCCAATCAGATGCAGTGACCAAGACACAACTCTGCCCCCAAACACAATCGCCTCTGCTTACATTCCTAGAAGGAATAGATGTATTTTGTGTCATTTAAATATTAAAACAACCGAGGCCGGGCGCGGTGGCTCACGCCTGTAATCCTAGCACTCTGGGAGGCCGAGGCGGGTGGATTGTTTAAGCTCAGGAGTTCGAGATCAGCCTGAGCAAGAACGAGACCCCATCTCTACTAAAAATAGAAAGAAATTAATCAGACAACTAAAACTATACAGAAAAAATTAGCCGGGCATGGTGGCGCGTGCCTGTAGTCCTAGCTACCTGGGAGGCTGAGGCAGGAGGATCCCTTGAGCCCAGGAGTTTGAGGTTGCTGTGAGTGAGGCTGGTGCCACGGCACGCACTCTAGCCAGGGCAACAAAAGCGAGACTCTGTCTCAAAAAAAAAAAAAAAAAAAAAAAAAACAACCTACAGAGTCTCCAATTCTCTAAGTGATGGATTTAGAACTTCTCAAGCTAGTGTAAGACCATCACAGCAAAATTCAGACCTTGCAGACAAGTGAGCTCCTAGGAGGTTCTGAGCAGGGCAGTGGAGACAGGGAAGTCCCTCAGGCCTTCTCTGCAGACATTTAAGTCCCAAATGTATACCCAAAGACCTGAAGACATGCGAGAGAGTGATAAAATGAAATGGCAAAAAAGGATGGTTTTAAACAAAAAACATAAAAATTCCCACTTGAAAGAAAGCAATTTAATTTAACAACCATTAAATAGACACACAGAGAAAATGACCAATGTATAATTTAGATTTAAGAAAAGGAAATGAAGCATATCATTGTTCTTCAATTACTCCCCTTATCAGCCAGGCTCCCGTTCCCTGGCTCAGAACCTCAGGCTCTGAGGTCAGAGGCTTCAGTAACATTGATTTACTACAGCAAGGCCTGTGCAAATCTTAGCTAAAATGAGCACTCTACGTAAGCCAACTCCTACTCCTACCTCCCCAGTAGTAGCAGAATTCATGCTTTTCCTCCTGCACAGAATTCAAGCAAAAGTGGCAAGTATGTGATTTAAAAAAAAAAAAAAAGATTTATTACAGGGGAGAATTTAATCACACAGCTCCATTTCATAAAACAATGTCCTCACAGGAAGGAGAGGTGGCTCTGAACTGTGACGGATACACACACGGTGAGCAGCCCCATGGCGATAAATTGCTCCAGGCCTTTGGGTCCACGTGAAAAGGAGAGTGACTGTTCTCCTAAGTCCAGAGGCGTATGTACTCTCTACACAAATGTGTACAATAACCACCCCCCCCCACAAAAGCAGTATTTTAAACTTTAATAGCTCCCACTCAAACTAGAGAAATTGCTTTGGACTACATCCCAGTTTAATTTAATATTCTTTTCTTAACCATTGAAAAACACTTTTGTTCTTCCTTGAAATAAGTCTCAAGGACTTTGAAAAGCACTGGAAAGTCATAGCTTCGGAGCCATTAGGTGGAAAGCCTTCCTTGTCCCCAACCCCCAGCACGTACACGCACACACACGCACACACACACATGCGTGCACGCAAGCACATGCTCACATGTACTTCTATAAATGTAATGGGTGGAGCCTGAAGTAGAAGGAAGTTTTCCAGGATTGGAAGTGGGGGGAGACGAATTTATGATTAATGCTGCCCTAAAGCTCTATGACATTCAAGCTGCATTCAACTACATGATATTATAAAAGTGTCACCTCATAAAACTGGAAACGAGGGTTTAAATCATTGCTCAAGTGAAAAAGTAATTTCAGACAAAAATATCTATCACGTATAAAATATTTATTGAGTGGCATCTACTGTTATACATAATTTATGAAACACCTTTTGGCTAAGATGGAATCCTTAACACAGCAGAGCTGGCCACACTCCCCCAACTCCACGCACATGGGGTCCCAAAGAAAGAAAAAGGCAAAATACACACCGTGGCATGCATTTTGCATCGAAACACAGTTTTTGGCAACCAAGCTTATTTGGATGAAAAGGAAACTACAGACTTACTAAAAGTGTCAAAACATAGCATCAGCTCATTTTAAGCATCACGGTCACTACATTTGCAAATAACATGCTCAATGTGTTTTCTCTTCAACCTCCAGACACCTATTCAGGTAAAATACCTCTGAATTTAAAACACATGTCCAGTGCTGGGGTTATCACAGAATCACTTCTACTGCATTCCAGGGAAGAAGACCACACAAGGACTGGCTCACTGGGGGAGTTCCATGTAACCACCACGATGGTTTACTAGATTGAGCAGGGACTCTACCTCTTAATCACAACTACAGTCTTAGCATCCAGCACTGCGCCTTATGAAACTCAACAACTTTCTTAGATAAGTGAACACCAATACAAAAACTTATTAATATAAACAACAAAAACATATATTTTTTTTCCTTCTTGGGAAGCCTACCTAAGATCTAGATCCTGCTTGGAGAAAATTGGGAGAACTTTTAATGTGTCTGCTCCGTGTAAATTAAAATCTCTTTGAGAGTAAAAATCGTGTTTCCTCACACTGAGTATGTTAGGTAAATAGAGCGGCACCAGGCACACAGTAGTCACCCAGTTAAGTGCTGATTATTTGGTGCTACAGGGAGTGATTTTTAAGTGGTATTTTTTTTTTTCTGAACAGCCAAGAATTAAATGTGCAATCTTTTTGTGAAAATTTACGCTTGCTATGGAGAATTACATATTTCAGAAAGCAGTGGAATTTTGTAGAGTTCACTCACATCACAAAGTGAACTTAATTTCTGCAGTCCCGACTACAAACAGCAGATGTACAGGGGGTGGGGAGGGGGATGTCACAATCAGGGTTTAGAGCACATGCCCACTGCGGGGCTCGACGGGGCTGGGGGAGGACATGACGTAGCCAGGAAGGCCTTTATAAAAAATAAAACTATCCTCTAGTAAAGCTACTTTTTTAATTTTAAAAAATTACATGTGATTCTGTTTAGATTTAAAAGAAAATAAATTGATTTGTTGAATTTCAATCAAAAGAATAACGTTTCTTCATTACAAGAGGTATTTCCTAAAATATCCAAGTTAAGACATTATGAAACGTATTCACTATATGTATATATATATATTTTTTCCATATGCATTTTTGTTTTAAGCAGCATTACCAGAGTGTGTAACTGTTTGAGAATGTCTGCCTCGTGCCTGAATGACACTGCAGCTGTGTCGATTTGGGACCACTTGTTGGGTCATACGGTACTTACTTTCCCTTGGAATGTGAAAGGCACAGCTCCGCTGTCTTCGGAAACTGAATGCTACTCTAAGGAAATATTAAGCTGGTCTGACTTTTAATCCATGGTAGGTAATTTGGTTTTCTGTCTGGATGTTTAAAGAATGTTTCCTTTCTCCTTGAAATTCAATAGCTTAATTAGGATAGATCTCTGTGTTGAACATTCTGTATTCTTCGTTTTCCTAGACCACAATCCATTCTCCTAATCTGCAGATTCGGCTCTTTTGTTCATTATTTTTCATCTCAGAAAAATTGTCTTGTTTTATTTTCCATTTTGTTTCATTTGTTGACAGTCTACTTCAGGGACACCAATTGTCCTTATATCACATTGCCTTTGTCTTCTACATCTTTTAGCTTCTGATTGCTTTACTATCTTGATTGTTGCATTGATGTTCTATGAGATTATCGAGCCTTTACTCTTAGTAATTGGATTTTCAGTGGCATCTGTTCTTTTCCTTGACATTCTTTAATTTTATTTATTCATCCTGCAATGATGTTGTTTTGGACCTCAAAGTCTTTCTTTAGTTCTGTGATCTCCCTTTTTGCATCCCATTCTACTTTTTATCATCATCTGCTTTGTTTGCTGAATTCATCTCTCTTGTTAATTTGTTCCACAGAATGAAACAACTGTAAGGAATTCTCTCCCATGCCTTGAAGCGTGCTTGCATGTAGACTGGGATCGTTTGTCTTTCGCATGCTACATTTTCTTTTCTCTTTCTGTCTGCCCATCTAGCCATCCATCCACCCATAGCTACTGTTATGTATATAACTTTCCTCCTTCTGCATCTGTGTATGCTCAGGTGAATCTGTCCAAAAATTCCATATGCTGTAAATACAGGATGAGCAACTCCTGGACACTTGCCCTGCCATATCTGCAACCTTTCGAGTTAGAAGACTGAGTAATCTGCATTCTGTCCACTTTTCTCTAGCCAGATAAAATGACAGCAAGGGCCAGGGGATCTCAACTGAGGCACCGCAAATGCCTTGTTTGAGTGCCTAGGCTCTGTCTCTCCTACTGAGCTCCCTCCTCCTGCCTGGGCAGGGGCCCCATTCCCACGGGGAGGGAGGGGGCTGGATGCACCCAAGCTTCTCATTGTTTCCCCAGGCCCCACGTACAAGAGAGTCAGCCCTTCACCTCATTCCAGTTACGTCCTCAGGCATTGCTATTACTCCTCAATAAGAACAGGAAAATCAATTTGTTCCTCCCCAGATTTGAGGATATTGAGGAGGGTTTTTTGAATCCTCAGTGATTCAACTTCTCAGGTGCAGGCTTAGGAATATCCTCTTTGCAATCATCCCTCTTCCTCGGCAGCCAGCTCATGACCTTTCCTCATATGCTTCCTCTTAGCGACAGCGCAGCAATATTGCTGCCGCGGGCTTGTATGTTTGTTTTGCTTTTTATTATTATTATTTCTTCATTTCTTTGAAATCAGTGATGTCATCTCCAACCGCTTCTTTAACATCAAAGTCAAGAACAGGATTTCAAAAGGCTACCAAAAAAAAAATAAGGAAGAAAACAAGGGGTGCTCCTGGTTTGGGGGAATTTCTTGAGCAAAGATACGGGAGGCTGAAAGCATGGGCATACAATCACCCCTTGAAACCCTCTGGGGGTTCGTTCCAGGACCCCCGTGGACTCCAAAATCTGCAGAGGCTCAAGTCTCTGATGCAAAATGGCAAAGTATTTGCACACAACCTACATATATCCTCCCTTATACTTTAAATCATCTTCAGATTATTTACAACAACTATGTAAATAGCTGTTATACTATATTGTTTAGGGAACAATAATAAGAAAAAGTCGTGCATGTGCAGTACAGAGGCAACCATCATAGGCCTAACTCCACAGTACACATGAGCAACAATGTAACATTTTCTGGAGTTTATTTCCCATTATTTTCGATTTGCAGCTGATTGAAACTGCAGATGTGGAACCTGCGGACATAGAGGGCTGGCTACATACATGACGAACTGCTGCACATCCAGTTTAGTGGATACACCTGGGAAAATGGTCTGGAAAGTCAAGCAGATGGGTCATTATTTGATTCAGAGACTGGGAAGTCACTGAAAATTTTTGAAAATATTTCAGAATATTTCAGATATTTCAGAAGACAAGTCTGGCAAGAATACGTAGGATCAATACGAATAGAGGGAAAAGATGGGTGGGATTAAAAAGGAAGGGATGGCTTGAGAGACACCGTAGGCGTAGACGGACTCTGTACAGGCTAATTGACTTTAAGTAAAGACATTCTCCTCAACTGCTTTATTCCTCTTTATAAGAAATACGGAAATTAGAGAATTGCAAGAAAATCTGAAAAATGTCAAAAGATTTTTATTGCTAGAGAAAAAAAAAAAAATCCTGACATTTCCTTATAACACTTTCCAGGCAGCTCAGTCAGTGAATACTGTTTACGTGTTAAAAATCACTCACCAATTTGACTAGCAAGGGTTGTCTAGTAACTTAAATGTTTTTTTTAAATAATATAAAAATGCTAAAAGTTGTTGTCAACACAAACCAATTAGCTCTGAAATCCTGAAAGTAAGGCACAAGCTGCATACATGTAGAAGCTGTTGTTCCTGGTACGGTAGGCCCCCTGCGGCTGACATGTACTACGTAGTTAGGTCTATGATGGTCGCCATTGTTCTGAACATGTACATACTTTTCCTTGTCATTGTTCCCTAAACAATACAGTATAACTGCTATTTGCACAGCATTTACATTGTATTAGATGTTATGAATAATCTGGAGATGATTTAAAGGGGAGGATCACGTGCAGTTTCACTTTGCATGGTTTCAGACGTTCACGGTCCAAAAAATAGGTGAGTATGGTACAGTAAGACAGAGTAAGAGACAGATCACATTCACATAACTTTTATTATAGTATAATTGCTCTATTTTATTATTAGATATTGTCAATCATTTCCTGAGCCTAATTTATAAATCAAACTTTATCAAAGGTATGTATGTATAGGAAAACAAGATAGTATATGTAGGGTTAGATACCATCTGAGGTTTCAGGCATCCACTGGGGGTCTCCTGTATATTCTTTTCCACATAAAAAGATTCATGTTCATCCAACAGAGACAGATGCAACATCCAACATCACCAAAATTATCAGGAAGTCAACGAAGCTCTATCTGTCAACTGCCTGGACTACCATCCTGTCTTCCTCCCACTTTGTCCATGCAACCTGAGCAAGCTACGATGAAAAGGGATAAGAATTTCCTTCACACTCCTCCAGGTAATAACCTTATTTTTGCTGTGTTTCCAGAGAATGATGAAGTGAATAAATACAGTATTTGTAGGCTAGTAACATTTTCTATGTTCCTGCAAACCTGATTGATAATATGCAAACCTTCCTGTGAGAGCTCTATTAATTATGCTCTTTGAATCAGATTTAAAAACAAACAAAGCAAAAATAGAGAAAGAAAAAAACCAGTCTGTGAAAGTTAAGGATTGGAAATCTACTGGGGATCAGCCTCTACTGGAACTAGGCTCCAGGAAGAAACAGGTTCAGGTAGGAATGCAGAGTTAGCAATCCACAGGTTGAAAAACAGAGGAAGAACGAAGTGAGTCAACCCAGAAGCTGCCTTTGATCCCTCTCTTAGCCTCAATCCGCACAGCCAGACCATCAGTAAGTCCCATCAGCTCTACCTGCATGATACAGTCTGAATCATCCACGACTTTCTGTCTCCACTGCTACTGCCCTGGTCCCAGCTACCTCCACAGCCTGCCTGGAGGCTCTGACATCCCCTAATTGGGCTTTATGCTTCTTCTCTTGCCACTCTATGATCAATTCTCCACATGGCAGCCAGAGCCACCTTTTCAAAATGACAAAAGATCACCTGTAAAATGCCTCAGTGGTTTCCCACACATCTGGAATAAAATGGCCCCCATATCTCACTTAACCTTGGCCCTGAGTCCTCTCTGACCTTGCCCCCCTCCATTCTCCACTCGACTCCCAACACTCCAGCCACAGTGGCCGCCTCATTCCCGCTGCAGGGCCTCTCCATGTGCTATGCCGTCTGCCTGGGCAACTCTCCCCCTAGCTCTCTGTGGCTTGCCCTTCTTGTCAGTCTGCCCTTATTGCACACCCTGCCTGTTCTCTTAGGGATCAGAGACACCACTGAGTGAGACCAACAAGGTCCTTGCTCAGAAGAAGCTTCCCTCTAACACAAGTAACCCCACCCCATGCCCAGGCACGTTCTACCACTCCACCTGGCTTACTGTCTCCAGAGCACTCAAGGCAATCAAACTTTCTCATACATTAGTTTATTGTCTGTCTGCCCCTGCAGAAAGCAAACAGTGGGTCCAGGCCAACATGTCAGGCTCAGGGAAGGAGAGATCGGAATGGGGCCAAACTACTCAACAGTATCCAGGGCCAGGACTGTCTCTGATCAGTCCTTTTTTGTGAACAGGAAAAAGCATCTCTTGAACCTCAAAACAATAATTAATATGGCCAGAATAAATCAGAACCTAATAAGGAAATCTTGATAAAATGTTAAGATTTGATTCTAGCAGACTATTGTCATAAATAATTTAATAGGTGTCAAAAAAAAAAAACACTATGTAGTAAAGCAAAGTTGATGTCAGATTGGCACCTATTATATCACTGAAAAAAAGGAAAAATGCAAAAACATTGCTTTTTCCGTAACTTTGAAACAATCCCTATTATAGTACCTATGGTCAAAAAACCACATTTAGAACAGATGGTACACGGTCCCAGGGCCTACCGGGGGAGAACTAGGAAGAGAAGAGCCTGGCTGCCATCTACTCCATGGTACTAACAAACCTGAATGCCGTGGCATTACTGGCAGTCAGCCCCTAAACAGTAAATATAATTAATATTGCCCTTTTAATGAACAGAAACTCTTGGGGCAGTTCAATTTCCACTACATTTGCCACTGCAGAAACATCATTCTTTATGTAAATGCCACACAGCTGACTGTTGGCGTGCATCTCTGAGAAGATGCTGTGCAGATCTTTCTGATGAAACAGTCCTCTCCACTGGCTGAGCAAATCACCCAGATGTCAGTATTTAAATTATGCAAAATGCATAATACCAATTAAAGAAATTACGTGTGAAAATATGCAAAAGCAAATTTCCTCACATTAATATTTAACCAGACTTTTTAAGTAGAGGAGGATCTTGTGATCACAAGTACTTTAGTATATCTGACCTAAATGGAAACCCAAAACATTCATGAGGGTTCACCAGAAGGTTCTATAAGGGCATTCTCTAGATAATGCAAACTTTAACTCAAGGTAAGGCAGTTAAGTGAAAGGATTACTTTAAATGGGATATGGCAACCCAGAACACGTCAATCTGACATTGGCCTTAAACTTTGGTCTTAAAAAGGCTGGCCTGCTCTTGTTTCTCACTCACGGAAATACGTGAGGCTCATCTCCTCCTCCCAGCCTTTGCTCAAGTGAAAATGTCCTCTAGCACAGCCCTCAGGTTCCCAATCTCACGCATCTCTCCCCTCCCCCAGGAACCATTTAGAACCTACTTAGGTCCACTGTGACCCCTTCCTCTGCACAGACCAAAGATACTCAGCCTCATCTCATGTATCTTAGTCAAACACAGATCAGTGACTTTGCACCCACGCATTGCACGTTTCTCCTGCTAACTAGTGGATTACCCAAGGAGCTTTCAAAAAGTACCATGCCTGTACCCACACCAGGTCCTCTGAGTGAGCATCTCAGGGCAGGTCCCAGGCACAAGTATTTTTTTAAGCTCCCAAGTATTTTACATCCAGGGTTGTACCATAATTTTCTGTATCTTCCAAATGACTGACACCTCTATCCTGCTGGTGCACTTTGAGAATGCTCAAAAGGGCAAGTGTTGTGACCCAACTCCCTCATTTGACAGTTACCTTCTTCTGTGATTCATTGAACCGATACCTAATGACCATCTGCCATTTATCAGATGCTAGTCTCCACTAGGGATACATCAGTGAGTAAAACAGACAATTCCCTGTATATTACCTGTATCTACCTCTATCTTTAGATCTGGATCTTTACCTATATTATATGTAAAGATACATATTACATAAAAATACCTATAGATATACAACCATGTGTTGCTTAACAACAGGGATACATTCTGAGAAATGTGTCATTAGGTGATTTTGTCCTTGTGTGAACAACATAGAGTGAACTTACACAAACCTAGATGTGGTTGCCAGCAGCTGGAATGGGTGGGGGTGGTTGGGAAACGTTGGCCAAAGAATGTATATTTATAGTTAAAATAAGAAGAATAAATCTAACAAGATCTATTGTACAGCAGGGTGATTATAGCTAATGATGATATACTGTATTCTTGAAAAATGCTAGAAGAGTGGATGTTAAGTGTTCTTACCACAAAATAACTATGCAAGGTATTGCATTGTTAATTAACTAGATTTAACCATTCCACAAGGTACATAAACTTCAAAACATCATGTTGTACATCATAAATACATACAATTTTACATGTCAACTTAAAAAATAAAAATATATATTTGATAAATTCAATCTTGAAAAAAAAAATAAATCCCATGCAACTAGAAACGGTGCCTTGGCATGAGCCTATGATGTCATACACATCTGGATTCCTAGCTCTTTTAATTATGCAGAAAATAAACATTAAAGCAAAGATCCTTTAGTTCACCTTTTTTGCAAGCTGCTTTTCATTATTCTTTCACATTAAAATAGGAGAGAAAAAAGAAAAACAGCAAAAGGAGTTCTTCCCCAACAGGTGCAAGGAGGTTGGAGGTTAATTCCTGGACTTGGTGCAGAGACTTTGTTTCAGAGCCACCTGAGCCAGCATCATTATCAAAAGGGAATTTAGAAAAAAAGGAAGAAGTGGATGAATAGTGAGAGGGGAGAAAAAAAGAAGGAAAAGGAAAAGGACAAAATTCCAGCTTCTCATAATTTCCTTCTGAAAGGTGCACACTCCCCATGGTGAGGCACGCTGATGAGTAAGGACCGTCCCCTAATGAATGGGCTCCTTGCTTTCCCTAGTTAGTACAGGTTGAGTATCTCTTATCCAAACATCCAAAATCTCAAATGCTCCAAAATCCCAAACACGTTGAGCACCAATGTGACACTCAAAGGAAACACTCATTGGAGCATGTTGGATTTTGTATTTGCAGATTAGGGATACTCAGCCAGCAATAAAATCTGCTTTTTGTGGAGAATAGAAAACATAACCTCCTCCCTTCCTCTATTAACCAAATATCCACCCCATCACTAAAAACAAATTAATCTAATGAATGAAACTGTTCATACTGCTGCTTACATCATGAGTACTGATGGTTTGTCAAGAGCACATATCAGCAGAGAAGGGAGCTTCTGCCCTGGCCGTGCAGCAAACTTGGGGAAAAGGAAGGAAATCCCAGCACAGTGGGAAAGCCCAACCCAAGCACTTGACAGATGACTAAATAAATTGTCTTCTATGAACCCAAAGAGTTAATACTTTGTAAAACCATCTGTCACTCAAGTCTTGTCCCTTTAGGAGTTCATGCCATTTACATAATAACACTTTACATGGACACCAACCCCAAAGGATCCTAAATGACCAACTCTTCCTCCAATCAAGTTGGTCTGAATAGAAATGCATATCTTGGTTGTGTAAACACTCTTATGGTCAACGATATTTTACATAAGTATTCCTGTGATACATTACATTTTGAAGCATTATTAATATACCTTTAGCAAAATAAATTGTGCAGTAAATCAAAAGAGAACATTCCAAAGCCCAAATATAATCTTGGATGCTGACTGTACATGGCCCCAATAGTTTATTAAAATAAGAAACAAAATCCATTTTTAAAAGAGAAATTACATTTGAAAGCTCTTATAAGTAAAGAATATGTGGTTAAGGTTATACAACTTATTGAGGAAACATGAAATTCAAGATAAAAAATAAATAGTATTTGTGAATCTGGTCCATTATAGTAAAGCAGTAAACCAAATATAAGGTGTGCATGCAACACTTTCCAATCACACACATCACTTATTTTTGCTAATAGGTGCAATGCAAGCTAATTATCTAAACATCTAACTTCTCATAATCACAACCAGTCAAGAGTCAAAAGGAAGCAAACTCTTTCCTAAGCCATTGCGAAATTCAAGCACTAAAACTGACATCCTTCATTTGTTAAATTATTTACACATGTAAACTGGATACAATCACTTTGGAAAACTGTTCAGCAGTGTTTCTATAGTTAAATAATACACACACCATGTGACCCAGCAGTTCCACCCCTGGTCCCTGTGGTAGGGATTGGCTAGCTACAGCCAAAGGCCAAATCAGGCTTGTTGCCTGTTATGTGTGGCTCGAGCGCTAAGAATGATTTTTATGTCTGTAGATGGTAAAAAAAAAAAAAAAAAGTCAAAAAAAGAATATTATTTCATGACATGTGTAAACTATATGAAATTCAAATTTCAATGCCCATAAATAAAGTTTAATTGGAATGCACATTCCATGTTCATTCATTTACAAATTGTCTATGGCTACTTTTTGTTACCACGGCAGTTGAGCAACCGAGACAGAGTTAAGTCATTGTGACACAGTAGTAGGGGTCTAGCAGAGGGGACTGCTTACTATGTAGCCCTTTACAGCAGTTCACAGACCTCTGCACTATGCATATATGTGTTCACTGAAAGACATGCTCAAAGATATTCACTGCAGCATTGTTTAAAAACAAAACAAAACAAAACCCCTGCAAACTACTCAAATGTAGTTTGGGTAAACTGTTGTTCATTCATACAATGGAATAACGTATAGTAATGAGAATAAATGAACAACAACTACAAAAAACACCATGGATGAATATCACAAACATAATGTTAAGAAGTCAAGAAGAAAAAAATGTTGTGAGATTCCATTTGTCTAGGGTTTAAAAACACTCAAAACAGCCTTTGCAGATAGAAATCAGGATGATGGTTACCTCTCAAGGGAAGAGCAGTCACCAGGACGGGATATCAGAGGGACTTCCGGGCTAGAATGATCTATTTCTTTATCTGGATTTACAAGATGTATTCACTTTCTAAATATGATTCAAACTGGACACTTATGATTTTGCACACATTTGTTCTGTGTCAACACTCTAATGAAAAGTTACACAGTCTTGATAATGTGACTCCTTGATCCACAACCGAGCAGAAATGACCAGTGAGCACTGGAGATGAATGTGACCAGGAAAGGTAGGTACAGGGTTGATGACAGGACCCTTCCCAGGTCAGATGTCCAAAGGAAAAGTGAAAGGATTGCTCAGCACAGGACTTGGCACATTTGACCACTCAATCTACGTTCATTGCCGCTTCTGCTAGCATGCAAAACAGATGATAACACAGAGCAGTAACTAATTATGACCTCGGTACATCCCTTATACAGGATGGGTATACAGTTTACCTAAGTTTCATAATGATGACAATCTGGGTCATTATGGAACAGTTAAGGTGCCCTGACACTACAGTGAAATCTCATTCTTCGCTTCTGGGCTGCTTGGATTAGTCCTCCCACCTACTCAAGCCAGGAGAGGTCGTTCTCCAAAGGTGCCCACCAAAGGCACCTATTTTCCAACACTGAAAAGGTGTCATCTTCCTTCCCAGTAATTCTTTCCTTGTTCATGTCAACACTAAGAACAAATCCAGCCATGACAAGTGTGAAGGCGCTGTTCTATCGCTACACTGTGTTTAAAATCATGGGTGTGTTGTCTCTTTTCTGAAAAACTTCCATCCCAAATGGATAGCATACATTTCTTTAAGGAAAAACTGTGTAACCAAGAAAATAGAAATTTATAGCAAATGCCTCACTTATGACACCATTAGACAATGAGGGCTTTGCATAGTCAGGAAGGTAATTCCTTCCACTGATATTAAAGTATCATTAATAATTCGTTCACCTTGTGTAATTGTATAAAAAGTGAAAAACCAAAGTGAATATAAACACTGCATTAAGTTTTCAGTTATTGCATGACAAATTATTACCAATTTAGTGGCTTGCAGCAATACGAAGTTATTTTTTTACAGTTTCCATGGGTCAGGAATCTATAAATGGGTTAACTGTATTAACTGTGTTACTCAGGGCTGCATCAAAGTGTTGGCCAGAGCCGCAATCTCATCCGAGGCTCAGGGTCCCATTCAAACTTACTCAAGTTATTGGTAGAAAGAAGTCAGTTCCTTACAGTTGTAGAACTAAAACTTTCCCTCCCCCATCCCCCACCCCTGGCTAGGGACAAGCTCGGCTCCTAGAGGACACTCTTATATCCTAGCCAATGGCGCTCCCAACCTGGCAGCTCACTTCTTCAGAGTCAGGAGACTCCAGTCTAATATGGTAGAGTCTTATTAATGCTACATAATCATGGGGGTGACATCCCCTCATCTTTCGGGTTTCACCCACAGCCAAGGGGAGGGGTTATCAGGGGTATGTACAGAAGAAGACAGGAAGCTGGAAGCCAACTTAGAACTCTGCCTACCACAAAAATGAATAAAGGTTTGTTTACTTCTTAAAGGTACTATTTTTAAAACTTTTTCTTCTGAGACACTTAAAATCTGAAGTATCACAGAACTAATGAATTAATGTTAGCTAAAACTAATAAACTAAATTTTTCTACTGTGTTCTACCAACAATGAAAAAAATGTGTATATATCCAGTTGCAGTTAAGCAAACTATTTGAAGGAATATTCAGTTGCAGGAACGAATATAAGTTCTCATTTTTATTATGTCTATTCTAAAAATATTCTCAATTCTTCTTTTCCTTCCCTCCTTCGATTTTTAATTTAGTGATACACCCTGAAATGTGTAAGAAGGCAGCATTATCTGTGCGTTAAAGAGTCGGCCCCTTCCACTCCCTCAATTTTTACTTCAACATTGAACAAAGGATGTCAGCCGGGTACACAGAATAGGAAAAGATATCATATTCTTTTCATTCATGTTATGCATAAACTTATACATAAATAGAAGATTATACAGACTAGAAGACATAACAACCACCCAAAGAAAGGATGGTCTCCCAAACTTTGCTTTATTATATGCTCAGCAAAACAAATTAGACATATTTACCAAGTTAGTCAATCCACGGGAGTTATCTAAGGTCAAGATTGTGCCCACTCCTCTCTGCACCCATGGTGTTAGGCACACATAGGCCTTTCATCAATATTTGCTTGACTGAAGGATATTACAGGTTCTTATAAGATCTGACAAATATTAGGCCATTAAATATGAAATGCCCGATTTCAAACCAAAAGTGGTCTATTATATCACAAATAAGAAGCAGTACAATTAATCAAAGTATGCACCTAAACTATTGACACAATTTTGCCATCTTAATGGTAGCTTGTTTATGCCAGTAGCAAAGAAGCCTGGAGACTGAATGGGATGAAATTGCAAAAGATGTTTTCCACAACTTACTGAGAATTGAATATTTTTCCTTGCAAGAAGTGGTCCAAAGCCTGGAAGAAGTGGTAGTCAGGTGGTGCAAACTCTGGTGAATATGGTGGATGACAGAGAGTTTCCAAGTCCAGCCTCTGCAGTTGAGCAGCATTGTGCAGGTGGTCAAGCATTGTCTTGCAAAAGGATATTGGGCTGTCTCTATCAACAAATCTTGGCTGCTTAATTGCAAGCATCCTCATCATTTCATCCTAGGTTGCAGTAGACATCTGCTGTAATGGATTCACCAGGTTTCATCAAGCTGTAGTGGATAATACCAGTGCTGGACCACCAAACAGACACCGTTAGCTTTTTTTGATGAATATTCAGTTTTGGACTGTGTTCCAACACTTCGTCTTTATGCAACCATTGTGCCGAATGCTTGCAATTATCAAAAAGAATCCATTTTTCAGCACACATACCAATATGGTGAAGAAATGCTTCACCTTTTATGTCACGACAGCAAAGAAAGACAAGCTTCAGGGTGATTTCTCTTCTGACACTCATTTAATTGACGTGGAACCCATCTATCCGGCTCCTTTACCTTGCCAAATTTGTTTCCAATAGTCCGATATTCTTGGAATAGTAACGTCCAACCTTGCAGCTAATTCACACATAGGTTGAGATGGATTCGCTTCCACTACAGCTTTCAGCTCATCATTATCCACCTTGGTCTCAGGTTGCCGAGTGGCTCAGTTTCAAGATTAAAATCACACACCAGAATGGAATTTCTCAAACCATCAATGTACTTACTGTGTGTTCATTAGCCACATCCTTCCCAAACACTTTGTTGATATTTCGAGCTGTCTGTGCTGCATTGGTTCCACAACGGAACTCACATTCGAAAATAACAAGAATTTTTTACTTATCCACAGTTTCACAAAAACTGCTCTAAAAAAACATTTGAAAGATAATCACGAGCCAAACTGTGCATGTGAAAGACTGAGGATGTACCTTCACAATAAAAATAAAACAAGAAGTATCAAAGTGAAATGTCAGAGATATCAACTATCAACCTTATAAACAGTACTTAAGGAAATCAGATATTTCATACTTAATAACCTATTAACAACATTAGTAGGACAAAAGGTATCAGCTCAGTATAAACATTTCCTTTTGAGAAATAACTCTTTTGTTCTGATACTCTTGTTGTTTGTTTCGATCAAAGACAACATGGCACCACGTCGGCTTCTCAGTGTGGGCCAGCACTTAGTACAGGTGTAAGGACTAATTACTGTGTTGTGCTCTGTTTCGGACAGTACTTGGGTTCTTGCTCCAGGATTGTTGCTAAACTTGAGAAGTGCTGGGTGTCAGGCCATTCCGCAGATTCTGTTTGCAGACACTCCACGTGGGGTGGGTTAGGAGAGGCAGGGCTCATCCCACTTCCTGGATTGAATCCTGGGCTCCCACTCATGACCTGTGACCTTATATGAGTTCCTAACCTTAACCTTCTCAGTTTTTTTGTAAAGTGGGCCTATGTTCCTTATCTCAGAATGTGTGTAAGTTTAAGTAAGATGGTATACACGAAGTACTTAGTGCCCTTTAGAATAGTGCCCAGAACCAAACAGAAGTTCAATGAATGCTACATATTTATAACTTCATAATTGTAACATAATTATCTCTATATGGGGTCAAACTTCCTTTAGAAAAATACCGTTTTCTCCCCTGAAATGGAGCAATCCTTTTGGAGATAGCCTTGTCCAGCCTGAGACACAAGCCCACAGCAGGTTCGATGTTGATGACTCGTGTGCTTTTTAAAATTATCAACAGACTGTATAATTTCTACTTCTTTTTTTTAATCAATGATACATTCACATGGGACAAAACTCAAAATGCAGAAAGAAGCATGTAATGAAAGCACCTCCTTCCACTCCTATGCAAGCCAACCAGGTTCCTTTCCCCAGAGGCTCTTGTCCTTTCAGAGACACAAACACAAATGTTTATACAGTATTTTTATACCTCTCTTCCCCTTTTGTACACAAATGATAGTACATCATGGATACCATTCTATGCCCTGCTTCTCCTGTGTGTGTGTATATCTCCACCTAACAATATTTCTGGAGCTCATTACATATAAGTATCTACAGATATTCCTCAGGTTTTATACAGTTACATAAAAGTCTACTTTGTGGATACATCCTAATTTATTTTACCTGTCCATTATTCATGGGCATTTAAGTTGCTCTCAGAACCTTTCAAACACTAGCTATTGCCAACAATGCTGGGCTGAAAAACACTGCACATATCTTGAATCTTTCAGTGCCATTTGAAGGAAAAGACAGACATTCATGATGGATTCTCATTTACACATCGAAACAATGCAAAAACCTGAGGTTATAAATAAACTAAGTTCTATGCTGAACTCAACTAAGGCCAAAAACCTCCTGTTTCCAGGGGAGGTTTTTAACCTCAGAAATAAACACATGTTCATTTATATTTATTTATTCATTCTTATTGTGTATATATATTCGTATACATATATATGTATTTACATATATTTTTTTATCTGAATTCATTCTAACCAGGGACTTTACAAGAATTTATTTATGCTTTTAAGTGAGAAATCTGAATAACAAAAAGAAGTCACGAATGGCTTAGAATTCCAAGCGCTCTCAAATGCCGTAATCAGGAGCAGCCTTGATGACCCTTTTCTGAAAATGTGGACTTGTATGCTAATATCATGTTTTTGTCTAGGTCAGCACTTTTACTGGGGTTGGGGTGGGGCGTCAGCTACTGTTTCACAGAATCACAAGGTGCTTGTGTGGTGACATGAAGTCCAGGGCAGCATGATTCCGAGTATGGTCTGCAAACTGTCTGCTACCATTCTACAGTAAGTACAGAATTAAATAATGTAATCATTCAGAAACTTAAGAGCAATTTGATAGTATTTTTATGAGCATTGTATCTCATAAAATACTACACAAAATATTTTTGTGTATCTCTTTTTTTTCCTTTTTATTATTTTAATAAATCATTCTTATTGTGCTTTACAGAAGAATCAGTGTACCATAGACTAAAATTTAAAAAAAAACAACAAAAAATCCTGCATTTGACCATAGACAGTGTAGACAATCTCCTCTTCCTGTAGGATTCTACCAGGATGGACAGCCCATGAGAGTACAGAAGCCTGCTGTTGCTGCCTTGATTTCTCCAATGCCCCATAGAGAGTGTGAGAGAATTGGCAGGGAAAAGGAGGTTGCAACCTTTAATAAAAATGAAATTTACCTTTGTGCATCAGTTAAAACATGAGAAAACAATCAAGAAAAGTTAAAAGTCCACTTCATTGCTAAAAGGTGAATTTGAAAGTTTAGGAGAAACCACAAAGGCAATCCCACTGTGGTCTTAATGAGAACAATGTCAAACATTAGCTGATTCCAACTGCAACAGCCCTGTGGTTATTATCAAAACACCAGATCTGGGTTAGTTTTTACTTTAATTAATGTAATGAACTGGGTGTCTGGCTTCAGCAGACATTTTTTAAATGTCACTGAGTTCCTCGGGGCAGCAAGTGAACCGGTGGCATGCTCTCTGTGCCATCTTGGTTCCATTAACTCTTGCCTACGGTGCCATTTTACATCTGCATCCTCGTGTGCTCTGTGCCTTGATAATGTAGTCAGTTTGTGCTTTATTAACCCAATTAAAATACAGAAATGTTAGGTAACGGAAATCACAAACTCAGAACAATTCCTTAAAATAGACCATATCTTTAATTTTAAAAAAAAAATGTATATGAAACTATAGCTGCCAGACTTTGGTTACCAAAAAATTCGTGGCTTCTACATGCTAAACCGGAAAAATGCTGATCTAATTATAAGAGAACATACTATTTAAATCCTAGGTATTGTATTAATTTAGGCTTAAACATCAGTAGGCACGCTCCGTAGAACTGTGGATTTCTGAAGACTTTGCAGGCTGAACAGTAAGTGCCCCAATATAAAACATGCAGGAAAGTTTGAAAAAAATATTTGGAATCAAAATAATCAATCCTTCACTGGGTTAAATTCACTCATTTTTGCCAACTCTACTCCTACATTACTTTAGAACAAGAATTTGGTCGTTTTTAATTTGGGCTTCCCAGTGCCGAGCACAGAGCACCACTCAAACATGAAATGAATGCTCCCTTGGAAACTAAGTGAGCATTTTTTAAATTCTGCAAATCACAGAACATACTTGAAAACAGGAAAAGAGAAAAGACCTTAACACATCTCTTTAGGGGCTAATCTGATTCACCTTAGATGTAGCCCACTTAGAACATCGTTTCATTTTAAGTTCCTCTTGTTCTAAAAAGATTTACTATGGCCTAAAAATGCTACCCTTAAATCAGATACTCAAAGAATTAGAGAGGTGCAGATAAGTACAAATCAGAGACCCACTCTGATGTGAAAAAAAAAAAAAATACAATGTGTTCTGATTGCCTTCTTGAGCTGAGATCAGAGATCTGCCTCCAATTCCACTGACCACAGGGGTGAGTAGGTGGGGAGACAGTATTGAGAATCCCAGAGGGAGACCCGCGGTGTCCCCAGAAAAAGAAAAGGTGCGAAGGAAACTTACATTGGAAAAATTAATTTAAAACATCCGCCTGAGTGAAAAGCACTAAGAAAAGTCTTGGCTTATGATGGCAACTGCTAACACCAGTGGCAGCTGTTCCACCTTCATCTATTTCCATTTAATGATAAGGAAACTCAGTAAGAAATGCAAACTAACAAGGACTCTGGAATTTAGAAATACTGGTGATATAGGGCAGACCCTGAGAGATATTTTTATCAATGAAACCATGAACAAGTGTCTGAAGAAAAACAGCAAGCTCAGACAGGAGAACAGATTTCTATCCCACGCCTGTCCATACCCCCATTGCCAATTTTTGGCAGGAACCTTCTTTATGAAGCAGCCTAGACTATTTCATCACCCCAACCCAAACTATCCCCTCTAATACCACTCTTTCTCCATCAGTTCTCACTCATTCATTATCACAGCCAGGGCAGAGGAACAGGCCATGGTGCACTATGTCTTGGTGCACAGTAGAGGTAACAGGAAGGGGCAGAAAGTGAGAGCCACCCATGCAGTGTCCCACCAAGAAGAAAGTTTCTCATACTGCATTCATGCCAAGAAAAAAAAATACAGATGCTTCCAAGTATTATGAATGAATATCCCTTAAATAATCCCATACAATGTGATGGGAGTAGGACTTTCATATTGAGAAAGACAAGCTGAGCTAGATAAATGACTAGAACATACTAAGAATTTGGCAAAGGACAGTCCACTTAGTCCAGTCCTTCAGCTTGTGATCTGGCACAGATTTGTGACAGCAAGAAGGCAGACAGCGTCAGGGACCAAAGAAAATCCTCCTAAGCCTGGACTGGACACTCCTCATCCAGGCAAAAGCAAACAATAAACAAACAATAAGCAACAACAACAACAACATCAACAAACATGTACCAGCATTTATGATAAACAACAAGCAACAATCGCTAGCAAACAATTTAAACAAATAATAGTCCACAAGAGCCAACAACAACAGAGACTCTTCTAGCAAAAAGATTTTGCAGAACAAAATAAGGGGAACAGTACGTTCAAGATACCAGAAATAAAGTGTTTTGTTTTGTTCTGTTTACAATAAGAAACAGAAGCTAATCCAAGAAAATATGACCTTAAGAAAAAAGAGAGACGGTGGGGGGGGGGCAGTTGAGATGTGAATACAAACTCAGAATTAAATCCTGTATTAGAAGAGGAAAGAATTAAATATACACTCCAAGTAATCAAATGAACAAAATCAGAGAACAAATAGGAGACGCAGTCATAGAATGCAAAGTGTCAAACATAAAGAGACGAAAACAATGCAGGAGAAGATAACAGATACAGAGAAAGGAAAATGGAAATTCTGAATTACAGGTAATGGGAACTCCAGAGGAAAGGAAGAGAACAAACACAAGAGAAACTACAAAGAATCAACAGAAACAAGCTGAAAAGAGGCCGGCATCTGACAAAGAAAAAGGCTCTTTGAACAGCAAGGCAGAAGTAGAATCCTGTGGAAAATTTTAAAAATAAACTTTAAAATCCTATATGTATCCAAAAAAAAAAAAAAAAAGGAGGAAATATTTAGAAAAGCATTGATGACAGAATTTCCCTTGGCAATATCGAACTCCAGAATAGAAGAAAGTGACTTTCAGAGTGTTTTGAGGGTAAAAGATCAAGAGAAAATAATTCTACACCCATATCGTTTTTCATTTGCAAAAGCAGCAAAGTCTCCAAAAGAAGGTCTTCCAACGTACTCTGAAAAGAATTACTCTGAGACAATAAATAAGAGATAATCTAAAAAAGAAGTTAAGAATGGAGGTGGGGGGAGGGAGGAAGATGTGGTCTAAACTGCCTGCGTGGAAGCAAGCATTGAACCCAGGTCAAAGTAAAGACTGATCTCAACAGCTGTTGGAAATAAGGTTATAAAATGGAATGCAAATGTCAAAATAGGTAAATTAAATAAAGTTATTAATAACCAGGATATAAAACCCCGTATTATATCAGCAATTCTAAAATGGATGGCAGATGGGTGAGAAAATTACTGGAAAAATAGCTGCTAGAACAGAACTGAACTGATAAGATTTGCTGCTACGAACATCCACTGAGGACCTTTGTGACCACGGTGCCAGGGGACATGAAGGTGAGAACCAGAAACAGTTTGTCATGAGGGTAACCATGAGCCTGAACAGCAGAAATATTAGAAGAAAATTTAAAGAAGTAAGGGGAAAAGGGGAAGGTTTCTATCTCTCAGAAAAGCAAGTTATGCAAACCGATGCACTAGGGACAGGCTGGGTCCTGGTACAGGAAGGGCAAACATACGTTTTTTAAAATTCTGAATATGATCCAGCCTACATCAATATTAATCTATGATAAAGTTTTCATGCGTTTGAACTTTAACCTCTTGCTATTTTATAGATCTTTGGAAAAGGAAATAAATGGAAGCTAAAAGACATACAAATACCTACACACCCCTCAGTGGTGGTGTTTATACAACTTGGAACTGGACTCACCGCAACAGAAATGAACTTTACAACTACACCCCAACTCTACCATGAAATATTTGCACACAGAATGCAAACACCTATCAGATGCCTTCACCTTAAAGTACCAGGCAGGGCTTAGGGTTGGCAAAGTTCCACAGCAAAAGCTTTGTCTGCACGAGGCAGACAAAGGAGAACAAGAGAGCCAAAGAAGACTTGAGAAACCCGGCCATGTTCACAGACACGGTCAGACACGCATGCCCTCCCCACCTGCCCAGCAGACTTGGTCCCCTGCTCAGGCTCTCCACATTACAAGAGCTTTGTCACTGTTCTCCCCCTCTCACTTTGATTACACGCTGTCCCCCTTTCCTACGCTGCGAGGTCTTCTAGAAAAGGGACAGCATCTCATCCAGGTTTGTAACCCCACACCTCACAGTGCCTGGTATTTGGTACAGGCTCCACGGTTGAGGGGTGAACTAAGCTTTAAGTGAGAAGAAACACATGATGTGCAGAAACAAACATGCTCATATTTCAGACCCATACTTTGATGGCAGGAGTTCATTTCCAAAGAAACTTAAATGTGCCACTCTTTCAAGAGAATACAATCATGTCAGCAGGTTATACCTTACTGTTTTTCACCCAAGATTACCACGATTTGTTTTTAAGTGACAAGTAATGTGAGGACATGAATAGAGCGCAGCACAGATGACAGCGTCACCTTGGGCGACTCCTGCGCATTCACAGACAGGTCTGGGTCAGTCAAAATCTCTACGTTAATGTTTCTTCCACATTATATGGAAAAGAACTTGTCAGCAGAGATTCTGCAAGCTGCCTTCCAAGCTCACATAGAATGTACGCCTGAAAAATACAAATGAGAAAGACTGAAATAGAGCGAGTCATTTAGCATCACATGTGGCTAATGTCTTTAGGGAAAACATTTCTATAATTGTAACTTCCTTATTTGGCCTTCTGATAGGAGACATTTATAGCACCAAATGTAAGATGCTGCTAGACTTGGGAGACATAAAAACACATTTCATAGAATAATGAGAGATAGAAAAAAAAAATGGAGCTCCTCTAGCCACTCGGAAAGTTTATGAAGCATATACAACTACACTTCTCTTAGTATTTAAATTTCACTAATGGTGATTCCTGATAAATCATAAATGGCCCAAAATAATTTGAAGACTTCTTTCTTTGCATTACTATGCCATTTGCATTAAACTGAAATACTACCATGTTAAAAAAAAATCATTATTTTCCAGAAGATTCTAGTCAAGTTCATTAAGCCCTATCTTGTAGACTTGGCAAACAGAAGTCAGGAGAGGAAGTAATTATTAAACACACTTTGTATTGAGAGTCACCCTATCCAGTTCTGCTGAAGATTACATACTCAATGCACACCAAACATTTTCAATATCTGTAAAAAGGGTTGAGGACCAAATTTTTTTTTTCAGACCTTGGTTTCATTTACTTTAATATTCAGTATTTTGAAATTAAGCTCATGTTCACGTATTTTAAAAGGAATATGTAGGATCTATCCAGGTTCTAGAAGGCGGATGGGCACTGTCCACATGGAATCTTCCTTCTCCTCCTCCTAAAAACGATGAAAAAGCAACTAGAATAACTAGAACCTCTTATGATGTTTATTTTAAATAATGTAAGTGGGGGTGTACCCACGCCATCAGAATCAATGGCTTGGGCAATGACTACTGTGTGCAGGGGAGAGGAGGGGACAGGGAATAACAGGGTAGGCAGTGAGGGGCACTGTTAGTAACAGATGCACAGAACACTAGCAAACATTCACCACCAGGACAGGAGCCCAGGCTCAGTGGGAACTGCTCTGGGCATATCTGAGAAGAAATAGGGCAGAGCAGGGAGCACAGGAGAGGTAGAGAGAAAAGGCATGGAATGTGACAGAAGAACAAGGAGTCCCTGCCATGTAGCAAACAAACTGCAGATTCTAGAAGCAAGAGAAGAAGCTACAGGATGCTGAGAAACCGGGAAGGCTGCTGTAAGTCACAAGACACTCCTGCCAGTAGAAAATTCAGAAAAACACAAATAGTTTGAATATGAGCAAAAAAACCAAGTAAAACTATTATATGCACTGTAAGAAAAAAATAATTATTTCTCAGAAGACAATTCACCAGAAAAAATATAGCCACAAAACTAGAAAATTGCAATGAAACATTCTAAAAATTCAAAGGTGTGACTAGACAACAGGAGGGTAAAAGAAAACACACACAATTCAGGAAGGATGAAAAAGAAAAAATTTAAGAAATTAAGAGTAAGCCAGGTGCGGCGGTTCACGCCTAGAATCCCAGCACTATGGAAGGCTGAAGTGGGAGGACCATTTGAGGCTGTGAGTTCAAGACCAGCCTGGGCAACAGAGCGAGACCTCGTCTTTACAAAATATAGAAAATTTAGCCAGGTGTGGTGTCTAGTCCCAGCTACTCGAGAGGCTGAGGCAGGAGGATCACGTGAGCCCAGGAGTTTGAGGTTACTGTGAGCTGTGATGATGCCACTGCACTCTAGCCCACGCAACAGAGACCCTGTCTCAAAAAGAGAAAGGGAAAGGGAAGGAAAGGAAAAAAGAAATGAAGAGTAAAGTATAAGAAACAGAAAACAGAGACCCTAGAAAATACAGTAATAGGCATAAAGAAGAGAATTGAGAAAAGCTATGAAAATGAAACAGATAGGTAAGACAAAAGTGATAGATACAAAAACCAAACAGGATAAAGAGATAAACACATATGCCTCTGTCTAAATCAAAAAACCAAAGCATAAGGGATATTGGTCTGTAGTTTTCCTTTTTGTTGCATCCTTTCCTGGTTTTGGTACCAGGGTGATGTTGGCTTCATAAAACGTGTTGGGGAGGATTCCTTCCTTCTCGACATTGTAGAATAATTTCTGTAGGATAGGCACCAGTTCTTTGTAGGCCTGGTAAAATTCGGGTGTGAAGCCATCTAGTCTGAGACTTTTCTTTTTAGGAAGGTTTTTTATTGCTGCTTCAATTTTGGTACTTGATATTGGTCTGTTCAGGAATTCTATTTCTACGTGTTTCTAAGAATGTGTCCATTGCCTCCACATTTTCAAGTTTATGTGCATAGTGGTTTTTATAGTATTCAGAGATGATATTTTGTATTTCCATGGTATCAGTTGTAATTTCTCCTTTTTCATTCCTGATGGAGCTTATCAGAGTCCTTTCTTTTCTGCTTCTCATTGATCTGGCAAGAGGTGTGCCAATTTTGTTTATTTTTTCAAAGAACCAACTTTTTGTTTTATTAATATTCCATACAGTTTTTATATTATCGATTTCACTTAGTTCTGCTCTGATTTTTGTTATTTCTTTTCTTCTGCTGGGTTTGGGGTCTATTTGCTCATTCTTTCCCAGTTCTTTGAGATGATTCATTAGATTGTTGATTTGGGATCTTTCTGTCTTCTGGATGTAGGCATTTATGGATATAAATTTTCCTCTCAGGACTGCTTTAGCTGTGTCCTGCAGATTTTGATAACTTGTGTCTCCTTTATCATTTAGTTCAAAGAATCTTTTGATTTCCATATTAATTTCCTCCTTAACCTAATAATCATTCAGCAGAAAGCTGTTTAGTTTCCGTTACTTTGTGTAGAGATGAGAGTTTATATTACAGTTGATTTCTGATTTTATTCCACTGTGGTCTGAGAAGATGCATGGTAAAATTCTTGTTTTTTTTTTTTTTTTTTTTAAATTTGTTAACACATGCTTTGTGGCCTAGGGTATGGGTCAGTCTTAGAGAACGAGCTGATGAGAAAAATGTATATTCAGTGGTTTTGGGGTAGAATGTTCTGTAAATGTCAGTCAGGCCCATTTGTTCTAGAGTTCTGTTTAAGTCCATTGTTTCTTTGTTTATTTTCTGTTTGGAGGATCTGTCCTGTTCTGCCAGAGGGGTGTTAAAGTCTCCGGCTGTTATGGTGATGCTGTCTATCATTTTGTTTAGATCAAGTAGTATTTGCTTTATGAATCTGGGTGTACCTGAGTTAGGTACATAAATATTTAGAATTGTTAGGCCTTCTTGTTGAATCATACCCTTCACCACTATGTAGTGATCATCTTTGTCTTTCATTACTTCTGTTGATTTGAAGACTAAGTTATCTGAAATCAGAACGGCTACACCAGCTTTATTTTGGCTTCCATTTGCATGGAATATTGTTTTCCATCCCTTCGCCTTGAGTCTGAATGCATCCTTGTGGGTTACATGTGTTTCCTGAAAACTGCAGATACTTGGCTTGTGTATATTTATCCATTCGGCCAGGCTATGTCTCTTTAGTGGGCAGTTCAAGCCATTCACATTTATTGAGAGAATTAATAAGAGGGGCAGATTTCTGTTCATCCTGTTGAGTTGAATTTTGTTGCTTTGTTTTCTCTCTTGAGCCACTGTGGTGTCTGGCCTTTGGCCTTTAGCTTTTGGATGATTTTACACCGGTGAATGTTTATTGTGCTGATCCATATGTAACACTGTTCTGAGTACTTCCTGGAGGGCAGGTATTGTCGTGATGAATTCCTTTGGTCTTTGCTTGTCTGAGAAGGTCTTTATTTCTCCTCCATTTAAGAACTTTAGTTTTGTAGGATACGAGATTCTAGGCTGGGAATTATTCTGTTTGAGAAGAGTGAGAATGGGGCCCCAGTCTCTTCTGGCTTGCAACATCTCAGCTGAGAAGTCTGCAGTTAGTCTGATGGGTTTTCCTTTGCAGGTTACCTGCTTCTTTCACCTTACAGCTCGTAGGAGGACCTCTTTCATGTTTATTAAGGAAAAAGAGACATTCTATAAAAAAGACATCTGCACTCAAATGTTTATAGCAGCACAATTCACAATTGCAAAGACATGGAAACAACCCAAGTGCCCATCAATACATGAGTGGATTAATAAAATGTGATGTATTTATACCATGCAGTTCTAATCAGCCACAAAAAAAATA
Organism: Indri indri; assembly: GCA_004363605.1. Taxonomy (NCBI): domain Eukaryota; kingdom Metazoa; phylum Chordata; class Mammalia; order Primates; family Indriidae; genus Indri; species Indri indri. Next base: position 265,513 of record RJWJ010000152.1, read on the forward strand.
ATGGTGATCTAGCATCTCTTATATTATCCTAGATAGAGCTGGAGCCCGTGCTACTAAATGAAGTATCGTAAGAATGGAAAAACAAGCACCGCATGTACTCACCATCAAATTGGTATTAACTGATCAACACTTACGTGCACATATAGTAGTAACATTCATTGGGTGTCAGGAGGTGGGAGTGGGGAGGAGGGGATAGATCTATTCACATCTAATGGGTATAGTGTATACCATCTGGGTGATGGACATGCTTGAAGCTCTGACTTGGGTGGGGCAAAGGCAATATATGTAACCTAAACATTTGTACCCCCGTAATATGCTGAAATTTTAAAAAAGGCAATTTCGATTAAAAAAAACCCAAGGCAATGGAATAGATCAAATATTTGCAATCTAATGCAGGCAAACTTCCCTGAAATAAAGTAATACTCTAAACCAGGGGTTGGCAAACTGCAGCCCACTGACCAACTTCACCATCACAGCAGAGGTGAGGAGTTTTGGCAGAGGCCCACAAAGCTTAAAATATTTTCACTCTGGTCCTTTACATTAAAAGTTTATCGATCCCTGCTCTAAGCTGTGAATTGGAAGGCACAGGCACACACCATGTGCCTGGAAACACAAAAACATGTGATAGGGAAATTGATGGACTTTAAAAATGAACAATCGTTTGGGCACAAATACCAAGCCACTTATATGGTAAAGCAAATTAGGTTGGCCACTGACTTTAACATCAGCATTCGATGCCCAAAAATAATGGAGCGGACCCTACCAAGAGGAAAGAATGAACCAGGTACACATGCTTGGCGGGAATATTTTTCCTGAGAGTCCTTCCAGAGAAATCTACCAGAGAACAAGTTTTTAATCTAACCAAGAGATGACTGGAGAAACTTTAGCAAGAAAGACCTGGAGACTCCTAAGTATATTTCACCATAGAACCAAGACGTCACCAAAAGTGGGGATGTAGAAAACTGAATAGCATGCGAATGCTGTATGCGCTCGTAAGGCAGCGGCAGCACAACTCATAGACCACCTCCTATGTAAACAGGTGAGGCAGAAAAGATGGCATTTTAAGTTGATAAATCTTATTTAAGGATACAAAGTTAAATACTAAGAAACATCACACAATTGACCAAAAGTGGAGGTGGAAGAGGAGAGGAAACTGAAAGAAGAAATTACAAGTTAATTTCACTGTTGCTCATCGTAAGAAACCAATAGACATGGTCTAAATAAACTAAAGGAAAAGGGGACAGAGCTCTCGGGAATCTATTCTCATAAAAGTAACCACTAACAAAAATAGAGACCTCTATACATACTGGAAGTACAAAAAACACATTGCTCAATAAACAATGTAGGGAAAGATCCTTTAAAATGCAAACACACATATGCACACACAAATAATACATAAATTAATACCACAGAACTAAACCAATTATATTGGTCTTGTCAATACATATAAAAAGGTTTAATTCAATGACCTTCACATGGATTAAGGAAAACCCTTTTCTATGTCAGGTACAAGAGACACCTAACACAAAATGAATAAGATTCAAAATTAAGTTAGGAGCAATGGTATACAAGAAAAGTGCAAACTAAAAGAGTGTAAGGGTCATGTCATGATCTTGCCGTTAAAAAACACGGAATTAAATAATGTAAGTAGGTAACACAGATGAGTGAATAGACACACAGAAGAGAAAACCTAAAAGTTTAGAAACAGACCTAAATATATTTGGGAATTTAACAAATGATGGCACATCAAAACAGTAAGTAAAGACCAATTTGTAAATATGTGTGGTGCGACAACTAGAGAGCCATTTAGAAAAAGATAAAATTGACTCTATACTTTATACAGGATAAACTCTAAGTGGTTCAAAGATTTACTAATAAATATAAAATATAAAACTACATAAATTCAATGAAAAAATAACGTGTACTCCTTTACAACCACAAAGTATAGAGTTTCCAATTACAATTCAAACTGCAGAAGCCATAAAATATTAATAAATTTGAGTGTGAAAACTATTGTGTGACTAATATTTTAACATATATATACACACATATACATCTATCGGTACAAAGTTCTACGTAATTCATATACACACACACCAAACACAAACTGGAAACACAAATAAAAAACTGGGAAAAAATATATGCAACACATATTACGGACAAAGGGTCAACATATGAAGAGCCCTAGAAATTCTGGGTAAGTGGAATGACCACATAGCAAATAAAAAAATAGATTTATAGGTACAGATAATTCATACAAAAGGAAATATACTTAGCTGGCCTTTCAATAAAAGATCCTCTTAATTTCATTCATAATAAGAGGAACGCAAATCAAAACTACCATGATCTATTTCTAATCTATCAGATCACCAAAATTTTACAGTTTGACAACACTGTTGGCAGGCTGTGGAAAAGCAAAATGGTACACCACTTATGAGACACTTATGAATTTGTAACAAGAAGTACAAAATGACTTTCACACATACGCACACACGATATTCAGTTATTCTTTACAGTGCTGTTTATACTTCAAATGACTGAAAACAAAAATGCCAACCAATAGAGAAATTTTGGAGAAATCTACACTATATCCACATAATGATGTACTGTGCAGTTAAAGAAAGGAAAATCTCTAAGAATAGGTGGGATATACTGCCATGTGAATAAAAACATGTAGAACAATGTATATAATTCCTTATCTTATATTTTTTAGCAAATGTGGAGGATTAAAATATATATGCATCTTTGCTTTCCAAAAAACATATTCATATTATTCATATTTTCCAAAAGAAAAACCAGAAATATAATAGTAAAATGGTTACTGCTATACAGTATGCCAGAGTTTTCAATTTTATGATTTAAAATTTAAAATTATATATATTTACATGTTGAGTTTTATACATAAACAAAAATGTATGTGTGTATATGTTTATACATATGTATGCTTACATTTATACAATTGTACAGTCTAAATCAATATAGAAAGGTATATACAGATAAATCTTACTTTTATCCTTGCCTCCATAGGTAACCATAATACTCTTGCTTCCTAAGACCATTAACAAATTATTTTACTTATTCTATTTATTACTTATTTGATTTATTTGAAAGATGTTTTGGAATAGCATTAGTAATATTATAACTAATGATAAAACTACTGAATGAAGCTTAAAACATCTTTGTTGATCTTTTGTACCCAGAATGCTTTCATTAAGGAGAATTTGTAGTCAGAATGCTTTTAAATAAATCAAATAAGTAAAGAGAATATATCATTTGTTAATGGTCTTAGGAATCAAGATTTTCAGTGTAAGGAAAAGGCATTTAATTATGGAATTGAGATAAATACAAACACTGTATTTATGAAATAAATGGCTTAGAAGCAACAGCACCCCAGCGGCAATGAGCACCCCAGCGCTCAGGAGTAGGAACCAGAATCCCTAAAGAAATGGCTGATTTCAACTGTCACACAAAAAAGGTTCAGAATGTGCTGGGACATCTTGTTCTGGCAGAAAGCAAGAAAGCTGTCAAAGATTTATAGGGTTGTGTTGGGACACAAGTTGAAAAACAGCCACTGAACAGTTTTGAGAGTTTGTGAATCAAAAAGAATAATGTCTGTAGTTGACTACAACACACTGAATCCAGAAAATTTCATGATTCTGCAATAATAATCAAAAAAAGAAAAAGCCAAAGGGGAGAAAAAAACTCATTTGTCATCCTGTGAAATGGCTATGAAACCAATTTCTTATCTTAAAAAAAATTATAAAAAGAAAAAAATCAGACCAGGCTTGGTGTTTCACACCTGTAATTCTGGGAAGCCAAGGCAGGAGGATCGCTTGAGCTCAGGAGTTTAAGAGCAAGTTGAGCAAGAGTGAGACCCTCTCTCTACTAAAAATAGAAAAAATTAGCTGAGCAACTAAAAATAGAAGAAATTAGCCAGGGGTGCTGGTGCAAGCCTGTAGTCCCAGCTACTCCGGAGGCTGAGGCAGGAGGATCACTTGAGCCCAGGAGTTTGAGGTTGCTGTGAACTAGGTTGATGCCATGGCACTCCAGCCTGGGCAAAAGAGTGAGACTCTACCTCAAAAAAAAAAAAAAAAAAAAAAATCAATGAACTTGCCTTGCCTTTTTAGAGGATTGAAATGGACTCTGGTGATAAGGTGAAGCTCAACCTTACCAAAAAAAAAAAAAAAAAAAAAAATTGCTGGCTAATATAGGGTTGAAGGGGTGATAGAATTAGGAGGGGTGATAGAAACAGTTCTCGGAAACTAAAGTGAGAATGTATATTCTTTATTCCATTCTAGTATCCAACAAGATTTTGCATATAACAAAAACAAGAACCAGAAACATTTAAAATGAGGAGAGAAAAAAAGAGAGACGAAAGGGGAGTAGGTTAAATTAAGGAGTGAGGACAGGTTATAAACTGCCTGCCAGGAAGTCCGCCCATATGCATTTGTTTAGGGCGGGACAAACCTCTGACCCGAAATGTATCTGCCTGAAGAGTGAATGTGCCTGCCTACCAGATTCACAGTGTCTGTTAGTTAAAAACAAACCCTTTCTGTCTCAGTAACCACAGATACCTGGAGATCCTGAGAGAATCGCCCCTGTGGGTTCTCACAGAACCCAGCAACTTGTCCCTCACAACACCTCAGATTATACATGGCAACGTGCTTTCTTGTACATTTCTTACAATGTCCTTCAATATAGGTTAATGGTATTTTTCCAAAAGCAGTTCAATAAAAGCAATTCTACTGGGAGCTAATAAAATCCAGTCCAGACATAATTCTGATAGTGTGGCCTAATCGAGGGAAAGATTTCTGGGTATCCAGAATCCAACTCACCACATTTTACTCATATAAACAACTGGCAGATACACATTTCCTTGGCACGGGGGCGGGCGGGGGGTGGGGGGGAGGCTTCTAGCTCAATGTGTTTATAAAGATTCACAGTAAGGCCTGCCCCAGATAAGGAGCTCACCCTTGACATCAACAAGGACTTGAAACAGGGCATCAGGATAACCAAGAGCAGCGTCTCTGCTTCACCAAGCCAGCATGCTTGTCCAAGATCACAGTAAGAAAGACGAAAGCAAAATCTTTTTACTCTTTTGAGAAGGAAAAAAAAAAAAAAAAAAAAAAAAAACTAACCTGCGCTACACAAAGCACAACCAAGAGAAAACTTCAGAATCAGTGTTTTAGGAGATAGGAGTGATGAAATAGTTTTCTTTTGGCTTCATGAAGCCTTGCTACTTTAATCAATCAAGAAATCCATTAAAGATTCTGCCACAACCCAGATCAAAACGGTGTAGTTTTGCTGTGAGCCACTTTACTGCCAAAATGCAGCTGCTGTGAGAGCAATCCACAAAGGCATTGATGGCTGCTGAAGATGAATATCAATTAAAGAAAATGACAGATGCTGCATAAACAACTGCCCAAATGAGCAAGTTCCAGCAAAGAAATGAAGACGATAGAAAATTAATGTGGTTGCTCTATAAAGAGAAAATGTTACATTAGGAATAACATTTCTCACAATTTTCCCTTTTCCTATCAATTACTTGCTTTGTCACCTAGGCAATTGCTCAGCCCAAGGGTGGGCATGAAAATAAAAGCAATTATTAAGAAATCAAATTCTATTAGAAAAGTCAAAACAGGAAGCTGCTGCTGAATTTCATGTTCTGACAGCATTTGTGATATCAATTTTTGATTAATAGTCTGATGTGTATGGGTAGCCATAAGCTGTACTTTTTTTCCAGAAAACTCTGTCTTTATGAATACATGTGGCTTAATACTCCAAAAGAGGCATGCTTTCTTTGAAACATGAAGCTTAACAAATGCCAAGTTTTAGGCAAGGTAAGATTCAGAAAATAGCTTACTTACATCGTATCATATAAAATGAAAACTGGAGGGAGGGAAAGAGGGAATCCATATACAGACACAGACACACACACAGACACACACACAAACACACACACACACACACTCCCCATTAGCCACTCTGCAGGAAAGCCAAAGAGATTAATGAGATGATTTCTGGAAAGTGCTTTGAACTCTTTGGAAGAAAGGGGCTATATAAATGGAAGGTATTAGTTTTCTTATTCTAAAAGGCATTTTCATTCACATCAGGATGAAACATAATACAACTAATATCCACTCCGCTCTCTTTTAACAATGAAAATTAATCAAATCAGAAGTCTTTTAGAACTTACTACTGAGCAAATACCAATTCCCCACTCAACCACTCTAATGCTTATATTAGTACCATTTTTTTTTTTAACAAGTGCCTGAAGTCATGATTTCTTGCCAAAATAATTTAATTTCAAACTTAATTACAGGTATACTGGTATTTCTGACTTTTGAGAATTGTGCCCTCATCATCAAGATAATCATCCAGAAATGTTTATTGACTGAGTAATACAGAGAAGCATGAAATGTAGTCCCTGACCTTAAGAAGGCTGCAATTGTAGGGAGATGACACATGTAAAAAATATAGAAACTATACACTAGTATCATATGTAACCAACACTGTGGCTGGGGTAGCTGTCAGGTATTCTCCATAAAAGAATCTTCCCAAAAGCCTAGGCCTTCTCCATAGCGTGCCAAACAGTTTTCTAAAATGTAATTACATTCAAGGGAAATTTTCCTAAAAGTAGCAGCACACTTTCCTGGGCTCTGGAGTAGAGAACACTTATTATCTGACCCTAGGTCTCTGAGCCATCACCTGGACCTCGAACGGCTCAAGTGTAGCAGAACTCAGTCTGTGTCTTTGGTGCTGCCTCTGAAGACAGTGTGGAGGCTGCTTTCATTCTAAACCAAGGAGTCATCAAAGTGCTTGGATTTGTTTAAATTATTCTGCTTCTTTTAAAATCAGCAGGTTGTCACTTATGCAAGCTATCTTGGGCCTGCTCCTCACAGCTCCTATCTCACTTCTAATTTGATTTTTGCTAATCTCCTGTGGGCTAGGAAACTAAAACCACATCTTAAGTTGTATGCACTGAAGGGTCTCTCATAAGAGTGAAAAGTCCTAAAACAGTCCAATCCTTTCCAGCCTTTCTTTGACTTTAGGCCTGTGCTCAAAGGACTTGCGCTGTTTTAGTACTCAGCTATTTTCCAGGTAGTCCAAACTGTCACATGCTTACGTGTCTCACATCTCTATTCACAAATACCTAGTTTAAAAGAATGGTAAGACAAAAAAATGGGGAAAATAAATAGTACTGGGGGTAAAAAGGCAATATAAACCAGACGCAGTAGCTCACGGCTATAATCCTAGCACCTCTGGGAGGCCGACGCAGGAGGATCGCTTGAGGTCAGGAGGTCCAGACCAGCCAGAGCAAGAGCAAGACGCCGTCTCTACCAAAAATAGGAAAAATTAGCCAGGCATGTTGGCACGCGCCTATACTCCTGGCTACTCAGGAGGCTGAGGCAAGAGGATGGTTTGAGCCCAGGAGTTGGAGGTTGCAGTGAGCTATGATGACGCCACTGCACTCTACCAAGGATGACAAAGTGAGAGACTGTCTCAAAAAAATAAAATAAAATAAAAAACAGGCAATATCAATCCAATGGAAATTTCAAACTGTTTTTGCCATAAATCCAGACAGAATGAGACTGAAGTGACCAATACCTGCACATATCATGGTAACATGCTTTTAAGATAAACAGAAAATGCCACAATGACATACAAATACAAACTATTAAATAAGTACAGGTTGGCTTCGAAGTAACAAAAATCAAGTTGGTCTAAGATTTCTCCTCAGCTCTACAGTATCTAAGAAAATGGAGCATGTCTAAGTTTTAACAAAAACACCACGAGCCCAATAGGCTAACAAGCTGTCCTTCAAAGACAAAAGCCAGGTCATTTTAGGGATGATACCAGGAGATAAATCAAATGACAATGAGGAATAGAGTAACCCATGACCAAATGCACTGCTGGGAAGCAGTAAAAATCAGAAAAAAACCATTGAGTTTAGTCATCTAAACATAGTCTAGATACAAACAGAAACGCTGAAAAAACAGACCGTGAGAAAAGATAGGGTATAATAATAAATCAATAATCTGGAATTAAAATCCCAACTCATATCGAAAATTCGAGGAAATTTAAAACACAAATTCTCTCCTACATACCTATTGGAACAGCAAGAAAATAAAACAATAATTATAAACTTCCAGAAAACCTAAAAAATACAAATATTATATATCAAAATGTATAGGATGCTGCCAAATTCATACTCAAAGGAAAATGCATAGCTGTAATTTCACTGTTATACAAAAAAGTCTAAAAGTAAACAAAATTTTTTAAAATATAAAAAAAAAGCAAGTAGATGAATGCAAAATTTGAAGATAACACAGGAATGAAAGCAAAACTTTTGCTACATCTAACATAAAAAAACAAGTATATAAACTTATTATGGTATCAAAAATATGTAGAATGTTTTAACAATAATAATATATCTTTTCCATATCCTTTGCAAAGTAATTTTCCAATCTTTTTCTTATTTTAACCCAGTTAGAATAAATAACCCAAACGCTCTTGAAACCTGTTGGTTCCACTTTACACTGGAAAAAGAACTCGGCAAGTAAGGAAAAAAAAAAACCCAAAATCATATCAACTCTGTTTAAAATAAACAGATCCAATTTACCTATCACTATACATAAAAAGATTAAAATACACATAAACTACATTGATCACAATGAAGCCAAACTAAAGATAATTTATAATTCACATATTAAGAAAAAAAAAACAGAGTGTCAATAAATGAAAACCATAAACAACTTAAGACAACACTATGCATATAGGGACTAACAGAAGAGCTCTTCCTGAAAATCACAGATTTGTTAATGGAATACTAACCAGTAGCCAATTATTCAAGTAATTCCCAATTTAACCATATAAATATCAAATTTTAGTGACCTAGGTTATTAACAAGTAACTGTTACATAAAAGAACAAAAACCCACAGAATTGTGCACTATACGCCCAAAAGAATTAGAGAAGATGTCAGAGGTGGTGGGGAGTGTCTGTAGTCCCAGTTACTCAGGAGGCTGAGGCAGGAGGATAGCTTGAGGCCAGGAGTTCGAGATTGTGTCTTAAAATAAATGAATAATAAATGAATGAATGAATGAGAGAAGAGACATAAATCATTTATAAGTCTCTGGTCTTCTATAACAAAGGCAGATATTTGAGAATCACTGTCCAAAAGCAACAGTCTTCAAACTGCAAGTTTTCTAAGGGCTGGGACTAACACAGAATATTAAGCATAGGCACATTTAAGGACATCAATTTCCAGATCTTCAATTTCCACATGTACATTTTTCTAAAATGTGTCTGCCTGAGAAGGCACTGGCAACACCTTATCCTGTTTGTCTTTTCCACTTTCTTTCTCACAATTGCCCTTCTTTTATAACGGAAAGACATACCTGTTACCCATCCTAAATTTTTTACGGTGCACTCAAAAAGTGTCAAACAGAGAAAATTCAAATATACAGTATGTGAAGCCTCTCAATCAAGGCATATGATAGGACTGCTTGTCTTTCCCTGTCTTATACATATTTCTGTTAAAAGCAAACCTAGTGATACAATCTGGGTATTACAGAATAAATGCTCTGAATTTAGATATACCAGTCCCCTGACCGCAAGGCAAACAGAAGACACCGTGAGACACAAAGATAGCTTTCTTACTTCAAGCTGGCAAAGTCACAGGAAGCCACTGTACCTAGCTCTCCCTATCTAAGCATCTTAGCATTAAAAGATAGAAATGGCACAGATGCCAGAGAAATCGATATTAGCATATTTGCTTGAACTGAAGAGTGAAGTCAGACATTTTTAAACAAAAAGTCTCATTTTTCTAACTAGAGAGACAAAAATTAATTCTAGAGATCCACAGCTTTTACCACTCACACAAACATACAACATAGAAAGACCAAAATAGACTGAAAGCCTATGATATAAAAATGGCTGTCCCAACCTTTCCAGGGTGTATGGAATTTAACAAGGTGCCTTAAAGTGAAAAAGCAACAGGTATGACTGATAGCCTTCTGGTAAGTCCAGGTAAAGCCTTTTTGGTAAACTTCCCAGAAACTGAGAAAGTAAATAATTCTAATGACTGGCTAACAGAGCCTTTTCAGAAGTCAGGTGATTTTCAATTCCGGGCTTTCAACAAAATTGAAGGAGGACCAAGTCTCAAGTTGCCAGCGTATAGAGTATTAAAAATAATTTTTGATGACAGATCACATGTGACTTTCAGCTTATTGCATAGAAACAATTCAAAGAATTGAGGGACACTGCTAAAGCAACTCTCCTTCCAATCCCATCAACTTATCTACCTGAAAAGGTTTATCAAGGGTAAATCCGTGCCCCGCTATCACTGTCCCTCGAATAGTCATCCAATGGCACATGATCTAATTGCAGGGAAAGCCCCATATGTTTTGTTAAATGATATATTTCTAATAACATTTTTATGTTTAATAATCACCAAAATGTTTAATATGTTGTTTTGAAAAAGTGTATACTACTAGCAATCACAATGATAACTCACTCTAGAAGAAATTTTTTTAATAGAGCCTCAAGGTTACAGGAAATATTTTAATTACGTTTAATTTATTCGTGCTGTTTTATTGCAAAGGATTATAACGGGATGATCAGAGAAAAATTTCCAACAAAATACATTAAACTAGGAAAAAATTTTGTGTGACAAATTGGATATATAATTTAAAGGAGGAAAGAAAATGATAGAACATTTTGGAGAGTTAAAAAGAGAGACCTTTAATGTATTTGTACATGGGTGATGATGCATATCAAATCTCTAGGGTTTTAGATTCCACTGGATACATTTAAAAGAGTGACATAATTTTTTTTTTAACGTACCAGTATTCTGAATCCACCAAAAATCTCGTCTTGTACAAACGTTAAATGTATGACAAAATATAGGTACCAAATTACAAATGTTCAAGGGGGTGCACAGTTTTACAAAATTCCTTTAGCAAATATGCAATGCAGCAAGTCTGAAGGCCCCTATCCTCTAGTTCCTAGCATGGCTGCAGCTTATGACAGACATACACCTCCAAGTTCCAGATTTAATCATTTCGCTGGGGAACCTTAGCACCTACTGAAATACCCTGAACTCTGAATTCCTTTGTTTACTCTTTGAGACTTGTACCCCAACTGCCTAGAGCATTGGTTTTCAAAATAAAATAAAATGTCATTTGCCAAGTGTTAGAGATTAATTCCTTGCTCTCTGAGAACCTGTTCAAGCTAAATATTTATCAGATGCAGGAGATGGGATGGGTTGAACTTTGCACTACATATATGGAGAAGCCAGGAGTAAGTTTCTAACTACCATGAATTCTGGGAATGACCTTTGATAAAATCATTTAATTGTCAGATGCTTCATGCAGGTTCTCATCCATTTAAAAATAAATGCAGAAGAGATAAGGACTCTTGCACTCTTGCAAAAGAGGCCTCGAGAGGATTAATACATGCCTGGAAAAGCATTTCCAGCTCCTAGAAGAAAGAAGTGCTTAACACTGGGATGAGAGAGGATTTCTAGTAGTCATTTATTCTAGTGTATTCTCTGCCTCCAGATAAAACCTGAACAAACCAATTCCACACAGTGCTGGGAGCTGCACTGGTATTTAATTATAATGAATGGGAAGTCAAGAGTTTCTTTAATAAAAAAGATCCTTTGCTAATGCAGTTTGGGTCCACAGCCTCTCAAGTCCTTGGCAGGGTCAGACAATCTCAGTCCATCATGCAGCCTCTGCCCTCCACCAGTGAAGCATTTCACATGCTTCCAAAGTACTATGTGCAGCAATCTCAATGGTCCCCTGCACTACTCCTTATTTTAATTCATTTTAACATGGTATTTTAAAGCATGTGGCTGTACCAATACACGTTCCTATAAATAAATACATATGTGTGTAAAAATCCCTATATGAATTATTTTAAATAATTCAACGACTAAAAGAAAAAAAAAATCACTTTCAGGCATTCCAACAAGAACCCAATGCACATTTACATATGTGCATAACATTCATTTAATCACATCACATAGTAAGTTCTACAAAGCCAAGGCTAAAGAAAGTAGTTCTATCTTTTCTCTAAACCAAAAAAAAAAAAAAAAAAAAAAAAAAAAAAAAAAAAAAAAAAAAAAAAAAAAAAAAAAAAAAAAAAAAAAAAAAATTCTAAGTAGAATTCTTAGTGAATAGACAAATCATCAAATCATTCCTTCTTTACTTCTCTTTCTTTTCTTTTCCTCTTGAACATAAGGAATTTGTAAGAGAAGAATGATAGAAGCTCTATGAGAGAGCCTTTGCCTATTTTGTTCCATATCCCCAGTGTCTTGGACCCTGCCTGGCACACAGCAAGCACCGAGTAATCACTTACTAAAGAAATGATACAATAGTCATCTAGACACAAAGGGTGATGGCTCACCACCACACATTTTGGAAGTGAGGGGCAGGAAAATAACAGTTTCACAATGCAGCAGTTTCAAGTGAAGTTCGTTTCGCTTACATTGAAATAGAAATTATCATAATAGGCAAAAGATTATTGGCTGATGTGAACTAAAAATAAAATTGTAAGTCCCCCACTTACTGAAGGGACCCCTCTCAGCCAAGAAGACCCGAGAGAAACCTTAAAACTAAGTTCCCAGCCATGTCGGGATGGGAAGTGGAGCAAGCACCATTTTACCCCTCCCTTGCTAGGGGCTATCAGGCTTTATTTCCTAAGGGCCAGACCAACATTCTTTCCTGATAAAAAACCATCAACCATGAAGTAGTTTTAATGGTCTACAGAATATGTGCAGAGAGGACTTTCATGACCTTGTTTCACCTTTTTGACATAGAAGGTGGCCATTTTTAAACATGGACCCCATAAAAAGACAGAAAGCCCCACTATACAGGCATACAGCTCTCTTTTAATAAATATTCATGACTCCTCCCCTATAGCTTGTTAAATATGTATATTTAGCCACCACACTCAGTATAAAATTCTGTTCCCTTTGTCCCTCCCTTGAAGCATGTATTCCTGGCTTATGGCCGGGAGCCCTATTTCCCAGCATGCGGATATGGCCACTGAGGGCTGAAAACTTTGAGAATTAAAGCTCTCCTTTTCTAAATTGTAAACCTCATTTTTTTCAGTTAACGCTAGGATTCATCTCAAAGAAAAAAAGAACTGAAATCTGAATTCCGGTTTCCAGTCTAGCATGTAAGGAGCTTAGACCACTCCATCCTAACAAGTAAAAGCGGAACAAACTGAAAAATTAAAAATTCTGCTTAAATCCACAGGAGAAATCACAGGGTAAACTGCTACCCCAAAAACGGAGAGACAGGCGAGTGGATATAGAAAATTAGAATTTACTGGAGCAAAACCCACTAGCAGAAACCTCTGCAAGAACCAGTACCAGGGTAGGAAAGCCTTAACAGTAATTGACAAATTGCTGGTAGCTCCATGTAGACAAGTCTGAGAGCTAAAAACTCCAGTAGTGGCTTTTCTACTTCTATAAGTTTAAAACAACAACAACAAAAAACCTCTCCAGGAGGACCCAGTCACGGGGGTCCATGCTTTTATGAGATTTACCCCCAGGAGCTCCACCAGGTTCTCACAGCAAAGAAGAAAGAAAAATCCTCTCCTGCTCTGGCGGGGGGAGCAGAAAGGAACCATTCTGAACTATGTATGACAGGGCATTCTGTTCTTGCTAACAAAGTCTGCCCTGGGAGAAATTGTTTTAGGTTAATTAAGGGGGGAAGGAGTGGTGAGTGAGAGAGAGAGAAAAGGCACAAATTACTAGCATCAGAAATGAAAGAGAAAACATCACTAAGGATATAGGAAAAAACCAAACTACATTTCTCCTATAGTGTCACTCCACAATCAACACAGAAGACTTCTGTGACCACATGTATGGGGCTTTTTCCCCTCATATACCAAGCAATTAGTTCTATAGTGGACGCCAGCTGATTGTTCTCTAATTCAATTTAATTCTGACACTATCTTCCTAGAGATAACATCAGATCCCACAAGTTGAGGGCTCGGTCCCCAAGAATGCTCCCCCAACTTCTAATGCCAACTGCAAGCCTCAGGTCGTTTTACCTGTGCTTCAGGCCAACCTGCTATAAGTCAGGGTTCCCACAACTTCCTCCTCGGGTTTGATTAATTTGCTAGAGCAGCTCATCAAACTCATGGCGGTATGTTTCCTGGTTTATCATAAAGGATGTTACAAAGGACACTGATGAACACCAGACGAAGAGACAGACAGGGCAAGGTATGGGGGAAGGGGCTTGGAGCGTCCATGCCCTCAGCAGATGCACCCCCCTCCAGGAGCCTCCACGTGTTCAGCTATCCAGAAGCTCCCTGAACCCTGTCCTTTGGGTTTTTACAGAAGCTTCATTAGGTAGGCATGACATTAAATCATTGGCCATTAGGGATCAGCTTAACCTTCAGCCCCTCTTGCCTCCCAGCAGGTTGGGAAATAGGGCTGAAGTCCCAACCCTCTAATGCTGCCTTGGTCTTTCCAGTGACCAGCTGCCATCCTGAAGCTACCCTAGGGGCTGCCAGCCATCAGCCAACTCATTAGCATATAAAAGACACATATCACTTTGAAGATGCCAAAGATTTTAGTAGTTCTATACCAGGAAACTAGGAGAAAGACCAAATATATGTTTCATGATAAAATCACTACAGATCCCATGGACAATAAAAGTATAATAAAGGAACATCATGAACAACTATATGCTCACAAATTTAATAACCTAGATGAAATAGATCAATTCCTTGAGAGAGACAATCTGCCAAAATTCACACGAGAAGAAACAGACAATCTGAATAGGCCTATATATTTTGAAGTAGTTGAATTGATAATTAATAACCTTCTAAAACAGAAAGTACCAGGTCCACCCAGATGGGTTCACTGCTGAATTCTACCAGACATTTAAGGAAAAAAATCATACCAGTTCTCTACCATGCCTTCCAGAAGGTACAAGTAGGGGAAATACTTCCTAATTCACTCTACAAGGACAGCATTACCCTAATATGGATGAAGATATTCAAAGAAAAAACAAACAAAAAGAAAAAACTACATACCAGTAACTTTCATAAACACAGATGCAAAAATCTTCAACAAAATATTAGCAAATTGAATCCAACAATGTATAAAAAAAGTACACATCATGATCAAGTGGGATCTATCCAAAGTAGGCAAGGTTGGTTCAACATTCGAAAATCAATAATGTAATCCATCACATAAACAGGCTAGAAGAAAAATTAAACGATGCTATCAATAGATGCAGAAAAAGCATCTTACAAAATCTAACATCAATTCATGGTAAAATCTCCCAGCAAACTAGGAAAAGAGGGGAACTTCTTCAATTTAATAAAGACATCTTAAAAAAAAAAAAAAAAAAACGACCTACACCTAACATCATACTTAGCGGTGATAAACTAAAAGCTTTCCCACTAGACAAATAAGAAGGGAAGAATGACCCCTCTCGTAATAGCTTTTCAACATCGTATCAGATGCAATAAGAACATAAAAGGTATACAGATTAGGAAGGAAGAAATAAAACTTTACTCATAACATGATTGGGTAGAAAATCTGAAAGAATCAACAGCAACAACAACAAAAAAAATCCTAGAACTAGTAAGCGATTACAGCAATGTTGCAGGATACAAGGTTAATGAACAAAAGTCGTTCACTTTCCTATATACCAGCAATACAAATGTGAAATTTGAAATTAAAAACACATTGCCATTTGTATTAGCACCCTCAAAAATGAAACATTAATAATTATGTATAAATCTAACAAAATATGTACAAGATCTATACGAAAAAAATAAAAAACTCTCTGATGAAAGAAATCAAAGAATTAAACAAATGGAGAGATATTCCATGTTCATGGATAGGAAGACTCAATATTCTCAAGATGTCAGTTCTTCCCAACTTGATCTACAGGTTCAACTCAATCCCAATTAAAACCCCAACCAAGTCATTTTGTCTATACTGGCAAACTGATTCTAAAGTTTATATGAAGAGGCAAAAGCCCCAGAATAGCCAATACAGTATTTATTAATAAAGGAGAAGAACAAAGTTGGAAGACTGGTGCTACTCAACTTCGAGACTTACTATAAAGCTACAGTAATCAAAACACTATGGTATTGGTGAAAGAATAGACAAATAGATCAATGGAACATAATAATGAGCCCAGAAATAGGCTCACATAAATACAGTCAACTGATCTTTGACAAAGTAGCAAAGGCAATACAATGGAGTAATCTTTTCAACAAACGGTGTTGGAACAAGTAGATATACACATGCAAAAAAAAGGAATCTAGACACAGACCTAACATCGTTCACAAAAATGAACTCAAAACAGACCATAGATTGAAATGGAAAATGAAAACTATAAAATTCCTAGAAGATAACTCAGGAGAAAATTTAAATGACCTCAGATATAGCAATGATTTTTTAGACAAAACGCTATAGAAATAATCTATAAAAGAAATGATGGATAAACTGGACTTCATTAAAATTAAAAACTTGTGCTCTGTGAAAGATACTGTCAAGACAACGAGAAGACCTACCACAGACTGGGAGAAAATGTATGAAAAAGATATATCTGATAAAAAACCATTATCCAAAATACACAAAGAATGCCTAAAACTCAACAAGAAAACAAACAACCTGATTAAAAAATGGGCAAAAAACCTGAACACAACCTCTCACCAAAGAAGACATACAGATGGCAAGTAAGCACATGAAAAGACATTTAGCATCATATGTCATCAGTGAATTGCATGAAATACCACTGTTACCACTACACTTCTACTAGAAGGGTCAAGATTCAAAACACTGACAACAGCAAATGCTGACAAGGATGTGGAACCACAGGAACTCTAATTCACTGCTGGTAGAAATGAAAAATGGTACAGCCACTTTACAAGATTGTTTGGCAGTTTCTTATAAAATTAAACATACTCTTTCCATACAAGCCAGCCATCATACTCCTTGGTATTTACCCAAATGAATTGAAAACTTAAGGCTACACAAAAACCTTCACATGGGTAAGCACAGCAGCTTTATTCGTAGTTGCCATAACTTGGAAGCAACCAAGAAGTCCTTCAGTGAGTGAACGGTTAAAAAACTGTGGTACATCCAGATAATGGAATATTAATCAGCTCTAAAAAGAAAGGAGCCATCACACCATGAAAAGACATGGAGGAACCTTCAATGCATATTACTAAGTAAAAGAAGCCAATCTGGAAAGGTACCTGTGGTATAATTCCAACTATATGACATCCTGGAAATGGCAAAACTTATAGAGACAGTAAAAGGATCGGTGGTTGCCAGCGGTTGGGGGAAAGGAGGGATAAATAGGCAAAACCTGGAGGATCTTTAAGCAGTGAAACTACTCTGTATGACACTATAAAGGGAAACACATGTCTGTATACATTTGTCAAAATCCACAAAATGTACTACACCAAGAGTGAACCCTGATGTAAAGCATGGATTTGGGGTGATAATGATGTGTCAATGAGGGGTTCACTGATTGTAACAAATGTACCACTCAGGTGGGGGATGTTGGCAAGGGGGAAGGTTGTGTACTTGTGGGGACGGGGTTATATGGGAATTCTGTTACTTTTCACTCAATTTCATTTAAACCTAATACTGCTCTAAAAAATAAGGTTCATTAATTTTAAAAAAATG
Source organism: Indri indri (assembly GCA_004363605.1). Lineage (NCBI taxonomy): Eukaryota > Metazoa > Chordata > Mammalia > Primates > Indriidae > Indri > Indri indri. The sequence goes on from RJWJ010000152.1 coordinate 283,192, forward strand.
AGTTAAAAAATAAAATCACACTGAGATGGTTTCCGTTTCTTTCTTTCTATTCAAGGGTATGTGAACACGGGATCCTCACTCTGTTCTGTCTTCATCTCCCCGCCTTGTCCTTCCCTTAGCTCTCATATCCACTAATAAGTGAAAGAGAAAACACTAAAAACTGGAAGAGAAGAATCAAATCGAAAGTGGAGGAAAGAGAGGAAAGAGACAGTGGGCAGAGAAACACACTCCCAAACAATCTGTACTGAGTGTGGCTTTGAGGGGCGAGAGCTGACCACAGTGAATTCTTGGTGCCTCTCAAACACCACGGCACTGTCCACCCTGGAAATTTTCCCCCTCTATGAGTTTACGAAATGAAAGAATTGACCAAAAACAAAGAAGCCAATTTCATATTGAAAAGCAATATCAATACTGGCATGAAAGGACAAAATTTTTTTAAAATCCTTTATTTGGGAAGCATAAAATAATTAGCCCTAAAATACACCTTCACTGTCATACCGCGAAGGCAAAGCCTCCAGGACCAGTAGCTTTCTCTCTGATGCTAAGTGGTCCCTCCTAGCAACATGGATCAGTTCTGCCCCATGATCAGCATAGTATGAGCAGTGAATAAACACCACGGCACAGGTACGCCCCAACCACACGATGGAAATGCTCAAATGGTGTCCCACATGGTAAATGTTACAATTTTTATGTTGTCACAAAAATTCAAGTCTCTGCCTCAGGAATATATTCCTAAGTCTTCCTTGCAGACTCTCACAGAAACTTACTCCAAATATTTAATTATGCACGGCTCACGCACTTCTCTTACAGAGAAGTTTCATTTTAAAATGATGATATACCTCAACAGTATATTTATTCATAAGTACCTTAATAAAAATAAGATAAAAAATCAATCACAGAACTGTGTACAAGAAAGCTGGGGGCTCGTCTGACCCAGACGCTGAGGCCAAACCACCCAAAGCGATTATTACACAGACTGAACTCACTGTGGGACAGGACAGTGTAGCTCACTGACTATGTATCGTGCTTACAAACTTTCTATATTAATTCTTACCCTTTTCCCTTAAGACTTTTTGTTAATTATATCTTCCGAAAATCTGTGATTAAACAAACTCCAAAGATAATGACATTATTTACTTCGTTTCTTATTTACATATAGCTCAAAACATTTAAACAAATATGAATCCAAAATTCAAGAACTCCATGCCTGGCCTATCATTAACATGAACCCAGGTATGAAAAACAAAAATCACAACCATAGCCACTATCACCTGTTGTGCACATTTGATCTGCTAAGTCAGGGGTCAGCGAACTAATGGTCTGAGGGCCAAATCTAGCACTCTGCCTGTTTTTGTGAACAAAGTTTTATTGGACACAGCCACATCCCATTTGGTGTCCTGTCTACATTGCTTTTGTTCCACCTCCGCAGACTTGAGTCATTGTGATAGACCATATGGCCTGCAGAGCCTAAAATATTTACTATCTGGTTCTTCACGAGAAAAGCCTGCCAATTCCTCCTGCAGGCACTGTGCTAAGCACTGTATGTAGCTTACCTCTTTACATGGATGATTCCAGGGAGGTAGAAATGATTATTATGCCAATTTTAAGGAGGAGGAAACAGGCTTTTCAAGATTAAGTCACACGTGGTCAAGCTAGGCTTCGACCCCAAACTTGCTGGCCCCAGCGTGGACACTCTACACTGCCAAGCCCCACAGGATAGGAGCTGGGGGAATAACATAACCTGATTTTACATAACCTCACTAGCACTAGGGTAAAAAGGGCCTAAGCCAGTCTCGGGAACAGAGACACTCGCACACGCTCTGAGGAAACATGTCCTGGGTGACAGCATCATCACTGGTCTCACAGTATTATCGACTTGGCCACGTTAATGTCACTCCATTTGCTTTTGCCACTCTGCAGGTCAAGACCAAACCTCTGGGCTGACTGACCGACACCCTACTGACCCTGCACTCTGCCCTTGCCAACTTATTCTATGTGCCATCACTAAGCCAGTCGCCTAAGTTTATCGAGTAAATTATTACCTGAGGGAACATCATTCCTCCTCTGAGTTAAACAGACTTTGGCGGGCCAACCTTAGAACTCAACCACAATGAACATCAATCATCAGTGGATAAAAATGAGACCCAGGTTCTGAGAAACTAAGCACCCCATTCATTTTTCAAAGTGCCACTGTCTTCTAAGACAGTAGGTTTTTTAGCAGAAAACTTTTCACCATTTTAATAGCAAAAGACCAAATGGAAAACTAAAGAGAATAAAAAGCACTTTTGTCATAAGGAATCCACCCATTCAGGCTACAAATTATCTTAAGTTCTAGATACCAAAACTGAAAAAGAGCATTTGGCTTTGAGCCAAACAGAAATCTGAGAACCCAAGTTAAGTTTCGGGTAAATAGGACCCTCCCACCCATCTTAGAGCCACACAGAACTAGAAGATATACTAAAGGCTCTCCCAGCTTTCTAGAAACAAGCCTGTTTAATTTAACCCAGTGTTTCCCAGACTTATTTGAGCAAGGATTTATTTCTTCTCTCTTTCTAAAGAATCATATTAATACCAGAATAGTCGCTCGACAAACATTTCCCAAGTGTCTGCTGCGATAAGCAGTGAATTAAGGACTGGAGCTAGAATCTGGGGAGGATACATATTAAACACATAATTGCAAGTTATTAAATAAATATCAGCATCTTGTGAAAGAGATGACAGGGACTAGGGAACACAAGTTGGGAAATGCTGGTATGGTAGAAGGACACTGGACTGGGAATCAGAAAATTATATTCTAACCTCAATTTAGACACCAACTCCCCAGGTAATCCTGAAGATCACTCAGCAAGAAATACAGTGAGTACAGGCCCCAGATTCTCCCAACTATGACATGACAAGGTTGGATAAGATCAGCTCTAAGACTCCATCCATTCTGAATTCATTCTATGTCATTAACTCAATGTGAAATGAGAGAAACGAATGAGAAATTTCAATACACTACTTAGACACTTCAAAGGAAATACTGATGGCTCAGATAATGAAACTAAACTGGAAAAATGTCTTCAGAATAAATGTCCAGAATTTAAATTAGCTCTGAGAATTTTTTCTGTAGCAATAATGAAACAGTATGAGCTTTAATAGGGAAATTAAGGTCCACCGTGATCTAATCCATGCTTTCTCCAGCCGCGGCACTTCCATCCTCCCATGCCCCTGCTCCAAGCTCACTCAGTTCCCCCAAAAGCCCTAATTCCCCAGGGTAATAGAGTTTTCTGAGCTCAGGCCCTCAGAAAGTCTTTCTTACCCAACCCAAGACTCCCTACATCAACTTAGTTCTACGGCTACCTTCAAGGTCAACTCTCTTTGAACCCCTCCTGACATCCTCACTTCCGTCTTCCGAAAGACTTAATCTGTTGACCAAGCCCTCCTCTGTGATGCCACCAATCCTGACACTGACTTTTAACAGGTCTTGTCACTCACTAGCTGTGTGAGAAGTTTCTTATCCATTCCTACCTCCATTTCCTATAATAGAATAATACATATGCACATCACAGGGTTTTTATGAGATTCCAACGAATTACCACACGGAAAGTGCTTAGAGCAGTGCCTAGCACGTAGCAAGTGCTCATGCTCAGGACAGTCTCCTGCTTTCCTTATGAACAGAAATCCTGTTTTGTTAGGGATGGCAATGTACCCAGCTCAAGAGACTATTTCCTAGCCTTCCTTGCAGCAGGAAGGGGCCATGTGGCTTACCTCTGAAGTAAAACGTAAACCAAAGTTGTTGAGCAGGGCTTACAGGAGGGGTAAACTCAGCCCATGTATGCTTCTTTGCCCTTCCCCACTTATGACGAATCTCAGATGTGATGATGTGGTTGCAAAAACTTCTCAAAACCACGAGGAAAAGACCAAGAGAATTACACAGGCCTCAGCTCCAGCAAGCATGAACCACTAATGCAAGCCACCAACAGCCTATCTAGTTCTCAAGGGAGGAGGGAGGGGAAGACAACTCTTAACTGGTTTAAGACACCTCTCCTCAGGTTGCCGTTACCTGCAGCCTAGCGTACTGCCCGGTCCAATTAACTCATTATTATTAACCTAGCACCTGTAACAATTTATTTCAATAAGTATTTACAAGTTCATTTTCTCCAACAGATGAAACGTGTCTTACTGATGTTCGCACAACACCTCTCATCAAGCAAGTGCTCAATAAAAGTTAAATGAATGAATTAAGTGACAATAATGGCCATCATAGTTTGTCTCCGGTTCTTTTGTAAGAAAAAAACATTACTCTGAAGGTTCAAAAAGAGTTTTCTTCTTCCCCAACTAAACTGAATATTCTTTAAAGAATCGGGCATTTGTAAAAGTGTCATAGAGTGCCTGAAACTAAAGTTATTTCTTTTACGAGCCCTTATATAAGAGTATTGTACACCAGGCACTGCTTTCAACACTTTCACAAACAGCTCATTTTATTCTCATAACAACCTAATGAGACAGACACTATTATCCCCATTTCACATGGATCAAGAAACTGAAGCACAGGGAGGTTAAATAAGTCACCCGAGGTCACACAGTCATCAACTGGCAGAGTCAGGACTGGATTCCACACAGCTGGGTTCCAGAGTTCACGTGCTTAACTGGTATTCTCTGCCACTTCTCAGTCACTAACTAGCAGTGCTTTCTTCTTCCTGTTTCTGTGTAAACAAGGAAAGAGCTGGGAGAAAATTCGATCTTAATGTCTGTGATGATTCTTGGCCCCACGAACCAGCTGGAATCCAAGGAAGAGAACTCTGCATCCACCATCCCAAGACCAGAGGCTGCTTTCCTGGAGCGGACGTTATCCAATGTACAATGAATGGTGACAGAAAGAGGAGATAAGGAATTGTACATTTAATTCTCTTAAGAGCTTCTAAAGTTGAAGACGAGGAAAGAGAGAGGTAAAAGAAGAAATGTCAGTAAAAGAAAAGTCTTATAAGTGGCAAATATAAATAAATTACAAAAAGAAAAAGCTTTCTAGTGGCATGCTAATCAAAAAATGATCACCTAAGGACCCAGACTAAGAAAAACCTTTTAGCAGTAAACGGATATTCTGCTCTTGAAGCAACTTTAGAAAAACCATTTTAAAAGAATAAGAAAACAATCTCAAGAAATGTAAAGAGGCATTTACATCTTTCTGCAACAATTCTCAAGGTGACTACAAGAAGACATTCCATGTGAACGATTACTTGTACTAAATTCTTCACAATTTATCTCCCACACAGTTCTGGCATCCAGAAATCATTGGTGACAAGGCCCAATTCCGCTTAGCGATACCTGTCCTGTCCTTTCAGACAACTCCACTACCAAGGACCCTGCAAGCAGAAACTGGCACAGCTTGGTTTTTTCCTATCTACAGCGACATCTAGTGCTAAAAAAACCCAAACGCACCCTGTAGACAACAATTTATTCCAATTTTTACCATATTAAAAGCGTATTATAAAACAGGAATAGACATACCTCAAAGTAAATAGCTTTTCCCATAACTGGGATTGACAATTGTCTTCTAACCCAGAATTTAAAATATCTTGTAAGCTTTACCCACTGAGAAGATACACTTGTTTGGTTAAGATGAAGAAATCATTTTGTTCTCCAATGTTTTTGTTTGTTTTAAATGCAAACATATCTTTACTTACTAACAGCAGACTGGGATGTTAGGAGATTCTGCAGACATTAAAAGACTTCCTGTTAAATTTAACGAAAAGCACTCAGGCTTGAAATAATAATAAATACTAGTCATTTATTCAAAATCAACTTTTAAAATCTCCGAAAAAGAATAATTTAAATGTAAATGAAGTCCATCATAGAATGGTTTCTGACTTAAGTATACCATGTGCTAAACCTTGTCTCCAAATTTTACATCTTAAAATTAGATTCTAAAAGATGAAGGCTAGCCATATCCTCTTCATCAAAGGGAAGTGCCATTTTGGTTCTGAGAATACAGATTTTTGGATACCAGTTTTAAAGATGAATAAAGCATAATTAAAGAGCACTGGATTAGGAGTGAGAAAACAGGATTTAGCCCTGGTTCTACGTCTAGAACTTTGAGACTAAGTTTTTTTGGTTTTTTTTTTTTTTTTTTTTTTGAGACAGAGTCTCACTCTCTTGCCTGGGGCGAGTGCTGTGGCACCAGCCTAGCTCACAGCAACCTCAAACTCCTGGGCTCAAGCGATCCTCCTGCCTCAGCCTCCCAGGTAGCTGGGACTATAGGCACGCGCCACCATGCCCAGCTAATTTTTTTTTCTATTTTTAGTTGTTTGGCTAATTTGTTTCTATTTTTAGTAGAGACGAGGTCTTGCTCTTGCTCAGGCTGGTCTTCAACTCCTGAGCTCAAATGATCCACCCGCCTCGGCCTCCCAGAGTGCTAGGATAACAGGCGTGAGCCACCGGCCTGGCGGAGACTAAGTTATTTAATTGCTCTTGGCTTCAATTGTTTTGTTTTAAAAAAAAAATGGAAGAAGAAGGTTGGGGGGATAAAGGAAGATTTCAGCCTAGATTCTTTCTTGGGCCCCTTGTTCCATTCTACGTTCTATGAACAAGATCATCTCTAAGATCTCTTTAAACATCTTTTTAATTACTTAAACCACACACAACGCCACAGCACTTCGAGGAAAACGGTAACAGTGCTAAGATACATTAAGACTCAAGCAATGAACGAGGTTTGAATGGAATTTGGTGTGGAGTATACAAAGATCTCTTTGAGATAATGACTCCTGATCTGGGTCAAAGACGCATTAAATCGCATCCACTATGACCCTGCGCTTTCTACACTACTAAGTATTGTCAAACCCTTAAGAGTTCCAGAAATCACGTCATTTAAGTGGGCTTTATTGCTAAAACAGGATTTTCATGAACATTCTGGGTAAGTGAGGTTTTGCCGACAGAGTAAGTTTACGTCTTTGTTTAGGTTACAGGGAATGTTTGTTGAAGAAGTCTAAGATGAAGAAAGAGCTCTAAGTAATTCAAAATATGCCTGTAGTTTTCTACAACTACGGTTATTACTCTTTCACTGTGCCGTAAGAACTTTGACCTGGCTAAAAAGAAACAGCTATGGCTTGGAAACAACAGCTAAAAAGAGATAAAGGGGTGTGGGGGGTGGGCAGCGTGACCAGCGGAATGAGTATTCAAACTCAAGAAGCCTGAAGAAAGGGAAATGAGGTCGAAAGACCCACCACAGCTGGGATGGCTCCAGATCACTGCACTGATATGCCCTTAGTACCTCAGAAAGTCCTGCTGGGCATCTGCGATGAGCTGGTGACTTTGAGTGATGGCTCTCCAAGATGACGGGGTAGCAAGTTCATACACAACCGAAGTGATGGGAGCAGGAGAGAGCCGGAGGAGAGCCCATTGGCTGAGGATGTTAAATGCTGGGACAGCTCACTTGATGACAAGGTCTGATGGCAAATCATTTGAAAAACGATGCTAATTAAAAATAATGGAAAGTTTTTCCATACCTTCAGGAAATTCAAAATGGAACTACAATGTGATACAACTAGATACTAGAATGGCTTAAAAACAAACAAACAAAAACCGTAAATGCTGGTGATGACGTGGAACAACCAGGCCTTGTGGTAGGTGGGAATGTAAATGGTACAACCACTTTGGAAAACTATTTTCAGTATCTACCAAAGCTGAACATACAGTAGTCGCCCTTCATCTGCAGTAGAACTTTCCAAGATTTCGGTTAGCTGCGGTAAACTGTGGTCCATAACCATTACATGGAAAATTCCAAAAAGAATTCAAAAGTTTTAAATTGCACACTGTTTTGAGTAGTGTGATGAAATCTCTCACCTTCTCGCCCAGGACATGAATCCCCTTTGTCCAATGTATCTAAGCTGTATATGCTACTCAGGGGTTGGTATACGCTACTCAAAGGTTAGTAGCTGATTATCAGACCGACTATTGGGGTATTACAGTGCTTGTGTCCAAGGAACCTTTATTTTACTTAATGGCCCCAAAGCATAAGAGTAGTGATGCTGGCATATTATTATAATTTTTCTATTTTATTATTATTGTTAATCTCTTACTGTGGCTAATTTAAAAATTAAAAATTAAACTTTATCATATGTATGCATAGGAAAAAACAGTATAACATACATAGGGCTTGGTACTATCTATCTGAGGTTTCAGGCATCCACTAGGGCAGTGGTCCCCAGCCTTTTTGGCACCAGGGCCCAGTCTCATGGAAGACAATTCTTCCACGGATGGGAGGGCATGGGGTGACAGAGCTCAAGCATGATGCCAATGAAGGGAGCGGCTGTAAATACAGATGAAGCTTTGCTCGCCACCCCCCACCCGTTTCCTAAGCTTCATGGAAGACAATTTTTCCACAAACGGGGGTGGAAGTGCAGCAGAGTTCTACAGCCCTGTCCCTAACATGCCATGGACACGGCCTGGGGTTTGGGGACCGCAGCACTAGGGGTCTCAGAATGTATCCCTCAAGGATACAGGGGGGACTACTATATACCTACTCTATGACCCAGCAATTCTACTTCCAAGTGTATACTTAATAGAAAAATACGTGCATACAGTCACCAAAAGACATGTCTAAGAAGGTTCATGGCACCACTATTTCTAACAGCCAAAAAAGGAAACAACATGAATTCGAAGAGTAGAAGGAATAAATAAACTGTGATACAGCCACATTATGTAATACTATACAACTAAGTGTAAAGACATAGGGGGATCTCACAAACATAATATTGAATAAATAAAGCCAAATAAAAAAATATACAGTCAGGCACCATGTAACAACATTTCAGTCAACAACAGACCACATATACAACAGTGGTCTCATAAGATTATAATACCATATTTTCACTGTACCTTTTTTATGTTTAGATATACAAGTACCATTGCTTTACTCCTGCCTACAGTGTGGAGTACAGTAACATGTTCTTCGGGTTTGTAGCCTTGGAACAACGGGCTACACCATACAGCCTAGGTGTGTAGTAGGCTATATACCATCTAGGTGTGTGTAAGTGCACTCTGTGATGTTTGCACAACAACATTGCCTAGTGACACATTTCCCAGAATGCACCCGTCATTAAGCAACACATGACTATTCTATATATTCCACATGTATAAAGTTCAAAGGCAGAATAAATGAAGCTAAGCTTTTGGACATCAGGTTGGACGTGTCCCTTGGAGGGAGAGGAGTAGTGCCAGAAGAGGACATGGCAGGGATTTCGAGGGGCTACCGATATTTTGTTTCTTGACCTGAGGTTGCTGGACATATGTGTGCTTAGTTCGCGAAAATCCGTCAAGCAGTACTCATGATTTGCATGATGTTCCATTTATGTAATACATAAATGCCTAGACTGAGGCGAGGCTCCAAGGGCATATACAAAAAGGAAGAGTAGTTCAAAACAAAATCCCAGCAGCAAAGGACAGAAAGGAAGCTCTCACTGAAGCCCCTTGGTGACGGAGCAACATGGCAAGGTCCCCTGTACCCAAGATAAGGGCCTACTGGAATAATCCTACGTGGCCTCCTCAGGAAGAACCCAAGTCCTTCTTCAGTAGAAGGAATCCTTAGAGCTCACCTAGACCAGTCTGCCCATTGTGACTGCAAAAACTGAGACTGTGAGAGAGGTTGTAACTTGGTCCAAGTCACACAACTAGTTAGTGATAGATCCAAGGGCAAAGCCAGGCCACCTCAGTTAGTAAGACTTCAATAATTATAAAACGGTCAAAATATTTCAAAAGAATGAATTATGCTAGAACTCGGAGTGTGTAAGAATTCAAGAAAGGACAGAGCTTTTGTCCATTTCATTCAAATGAGATAAGCAGTAAAAGGCGACACAATGCTCACGCAATCCACAGACAGAAGGGGGACCTCGCTCGGGAGGAGAGGAACAGAAAGCAAATGCAGGGACGTTTGGGAGCACAGCACGCTGCAGATGAGACACAGCAAAACTATCACTGTACCTCTACATTTCCCATCTCTGTGGGCAGCAAATAATACTCTGCACACCTGGATCATTTTTCCTTACCAAAGAGCACATTTTATAACCTTCTTTTATAAACAAGCATCATTGCAGTAAAGGGCAATAGAAGAATTACATAAAAGCAAGTCTCATATGAAGTAAAATATTACTTATAAGAACACACACCTGGCTGAATACATTCCAAAAAAAAAAAAAAAAAAAAACCTCAAAAAAAAACCCAAAAAAAAAAAAAAAAAAAAAAAAAAAAAAAAAAAAAAAAAAAAAAAAAAAAAAAAAAAAAAAAAAAAAAAAAAAAAAAAAAAAAAAAAAAAAAAAAAAAAAAAAAAAAAAAAAAAAAAAAAAAAAAAACCTCTGAAAGATGCCCAGAGAAACCATTAATATAAGACCAAATACTAATAACACATTAGAAAAACAAAATGACACCCAGGGAAATAACCATGACTCTTTGCTTAAGGAAAAGCCTAGAAACAAACCAACGCAAAAGAGACGACTAAGCCCAACCTTGGTGGAAATAAAAAATCAGAGTCATGATTAAAGAAAACACAAAGGGAAATCTGAGCCATTATTTCACAGAAAGCAAATCTTGTCTTGACATTTACGGAGATAACAGAGCAGATGGGGCTGGAGCAATTGCCATCATCTACTTTGCTTTTTAAAACACTGATAAACAGCTAATTCGCTACAAATAAAAAATTACTTCTTAAGGCTACTTTTTTTCCATCAATCTTTACAGGATGAAAAGGCAAATAAATAAATAAATAAATAAGGATTGGAGAACGAGGAAAGTCAGTGCATCTGAACATGAAAAAAAAAGTAGAACTGACACAGCAATTAAAGAGGTCAGTTTCGAACAATGAGAGCCTGGCAGCACAGTGCGGGGGCACAAGACCGGACCTCAAGGCAGGTTCGAATGCTGACCTTACCGCTTCCTTCCTTAACTGTAGATGTGTGCCCTCTGGGCCTCAGTTTCCTTAGCTGTAAAATGAAAAACGTAAGAATACGACCTTCGCAAGGTTGTTAAATGGAATAAATAAATACATATAACAAAACCACACCATGTGCGTGTGGCTACTGAACCCTTGAAATGTGGGTAATGCAGCGGGAAAATGGGATTTTTAATTTACTGGTTTGAATTTTTAAACTGACAGTTAAGTTACTGGAAAACTTTTTAAAAATGGTTGCACCAGACTTAGCATGGAAATCTACTTACCACATGTAAATTTTATAAAATCGAAATACAGATCAAGTGTATCTGATGCAGATTCAGCATCTGAATTGAGATTCGCTGTAAATGTAAAATTCATGCCAACTGTCAAAGATTTATTATAAAAAAATTGTAAAATACCACAATAACTTTTATATTGCATATGTGCCAAAATGGTAATATTTTTCTTATCACAGGTTAAATAAAATGTATGGTTAAAATCAGTTTCCATTGTTTATTTTGCATTTTTTTATGTTGCTACTTGAAAATTTGAAATTGCATCTGGGGCTTATATTACATTTCTGTTAGTGCTGGCTTGGAACAATGCCTGGCACATAGTAAGTATAATAAATATTATCTACTACTATTATACCTATTAATATTATCATTATTAATTTGTTGGATGCAAGGCAGTTTAAGGTGACCCAAAAACAGTTAAAACATGTCTCTACCTTCTGGACCTCAAAGTCTAGCAAAGGAAAAGCAGACATATTATAACAGCTGTATAGGACACAAATTAAATACGTAGCTGTAAAAGAAACTTATAGGAAAAAAAAATCCACAAAAAGTAAAGAATATGCACTGAAAATTTTGAAATTGCCATTCTAAACATCAACAGAAATCAGAATTAATGTGTGATAATCATCCAATTGGATCACATCCAGATGAAAATAGAAAAGAAAAAATCATTTGAGGAACTAACACAGACTGAAGACAAATGTCTGCTGTTTGTGGACAGGCAGATTTGCTGCTGCCAGGCACAGGCCTGATCCGCTGAGGCAAGGGGTCCTTTGCTCCCCTAGCCCAGCTCACACCGAGAGCCAGGTGGGTAGGGACTGGAGCGGGATTTGATCAGGCCATAAAGATTGGGCAGACATATGCAGGAGAAATGTAGGGTGGGGCCAAAGTCTCACTAGGATGGGAGCCAGAAGAGGAGGCCCCGTGCATGGGTCAAGACTGTTCACAGAAACACAACTCATAATAACCAAAGACTGGAGATGATAACACAAATGAAGATCCCTAACAGGAGAATGGATAAACGGAGCGTCACAATAAAGAACAAATGACAGCTAAACACTGCATGGATGAATCTTAGAGATAACACACTACACAAAAGAAGGCAGACACAAAAATAGAAAATATGCATGATTCTATTTGCATGAAGCCCAGGAACAGGCAAAACTCACCTATGTAACAGATGTCAGAATAGTGGTTACCTCTGGGAGAGGGGGACGGGAAGTAACTGACCAGGAGGAATAAGAGGAAACCTCTAGGAAACTGGAAACACAGTACATATCTTGATCTGGGTGTAAGTTACATGGGTCTATACAGATGTAAAAATTCATGAGCTGCACACATCACATCATATTTGCACACTTTGTGTATGTTAAACTTCAATTAAAAAACAAACTCAAATAAGTTTTTTAAAGGTCTTGTGAGCAAATAACTGCATTTACCAAAAAAATGAATCTATTCAGCTAAAATTTATTTCCAAATGGCATCACCCAACATCTCCAAATGCTTGCATGAGTGTACAGTTTAGGGACTGCAAAACATTGCAAGACGTTATGTGCACCATTTTATTCTATGAGCCTACAGCTGTGCAATAAATGCAGAGAGATGTTTAAGGCAGCAGGTCCCCCAACCTTTCTGGCACAAGGGAGCGGTCTCATGGAAGACAATTTTTCCACAAATGGGGAGGTGGGGGGCGGGAGGTGGAGCTCAGGCAGTGATGAGAGTGATGGAGAGTGGCTGTAAATACAGACAAAGCTTAACTCACTGGCCTGCCGCTTACTTCCTGCTTGTGCAGCCCGGTTCCTAACAGGCCATGGACCAGTACTGGTCCGCAGCCTGGGGATTGAGGGCCGCACTTTTAAGGGATGATCTTACACATGCTTTAGGGTTGTGATACCCAATCGTCTGAGTCTCAGGGCACTTGTTTAAAATTAGAGATTTTGGGGTACCACTCCTAATCATTCTCCATCCATGAGTCTGCAGTGGGGCTGAGAAAACTTTTTAAAAAAGATCCCCCCGTGATTCTGAGGGGAAACCACTTCTGTATGGAAAATCAATTTATGACACGGAGAATAACTGATACTTAAGTTTGTTCTGGATGAAAAACTGGACTTAGCAACTTAAAGAAATGTCATTGTAATCTCTGTTGCTGGATTTCAGTCAAATCTGCTAGGAATCCCAGTATAATATAATTTTTACTTTAATGGCAAGGACAAAAAAGGCTTAAATATAATATATATAAAAGTAACATAAAATATATTGGATCCAGAGGAAAATGACCATTTTCAATGATGTCTGTGTTGTCAGATTCTTTCAAGGAGCAATCAGAGCTATTGGGAACTAACTCCTCTTATCCACGTGACACAGACAACTTGCTCAGGAAGGCTGGTTTTGGCTGGCAAAGCTGATGCTATAAAGTACTAGAAAAGGTGTTAGTTCTACAGCCATCTTCCTCCTGGCAAGTATCAGAATATCCTGGTAATAGATATCCACAAGCAACTTAGGCCTATATTTCTTTTTCCAGTAGATCCCCACTTGCTAATTATGCAGATTAGCATAATCTGTGACTTACAGATCCATATTTCTTAAAACCATCACTTCCGCTAACAGACTTGGAGCTCTGCTGCCTGGAGTTAAGAGAAACTGCTGTCATCCTTATATAATGCAAAGGCGAAATCGACCAGGATGCTAAGGAAAAGTAACCTTTTACCACCTGCTGTTGTGACACAAATGGAGGGCAATGCCAACCTGCCACACACAGTAAGTGTTGCTAGGTAGGCTGGGGTGGGAAACATCAAGCTAAAGGGGTCAACTAAATTAAGTTTTGAATTAAGCCAAATTCAAAACTACATATGAAAGGCTGGAGAAGAGAACACACCCACATTTGGAGCTCACATTAAATCATGTAATCAATCAATCTAATGGAGAAAAAGAAAACGTGTTTAAATACATGGAATTCATTTCGTGTCATCCTTCAATTCTAACACCAGAAAACAGAGGTTGTTCCTATTATGGAATGTTCACACCACAGCACAGACATTCAGCTGTACTTTTCATGTAATTTTCCAGCTGAATACAGCTTTTCTAAGTCATAAAGGCAGTATTCGAAAATATTTTCTCTTAAGAAATAAAGGAATGCTTCAACTAACACGCATTTCCTGTTTGCCCTGAATCTATTGTGCACTACAGTGACCAGGTTCTACATCTACGGTGGAAAATGTGGATGGTGTCACCCAGAGTCATCTGCTCCCTCCACCCTCAGCTCATAACAGCTGTGGTGAACCCTAAAGGGCTCCGAAAGTGGGCCCTGATTCATCTTGAGCAATCAGGGTAACTCGCTCCCTTATCACAGCAATTGGTTTAAATAATCCAGGCCTAAGCCAGTGAGAACAAGGTATCATCTCCCTGGCTCCAGGGATTGGTTCAGAAATGCACCAATCTATGCAAAGCTCCATATTTTGTTGGGGACTCAGAAACTCACACTCCTTCAATTTGGATAATGTCTTTGGGAGATATAAAGCTAGAACTGCTGCTCTCCCTTTGCCATTCTGAGGGTAGACAGCCTGAAGTCAACACACCAAAAGGCAGAAACAAGAATGATCCCAGAGAGCCAGAGCCCTGAACAAACCATGCCTAAACTCCACCCTACCATGACTCTTCTGTGAGCTAATAAATTCCTATACCACATAAGCCAGTTTGGAATTGGGTTTTCTGCTACTTGAAGTAAATAAACAAACATAAAATGCTACCTGATAAAATACCTTTCGAGTAATACCAAATTATATCTGTATAAAACTGCATACTTCAAAAGTTTCCATATACATAATTTCTTTTTTTTTCCTGCCTGACTAGGAAGATAGGTATTATTGACAACCCAGTTTTACATCAAAGAGGATGGATTCAGAATAAACAAAACTAATAAGAAAAAAAATGGCTATCATCACTGTTTTGTTTACAGTGCTGACTACGTGCTAGGCATCATCCTCAACACTTCGCATGTGCTCATTTCTCACCTTATATGATAGGTACTATTAGTGTCTGCATCTTACAGCAAGGTTTTGAGAAACAGAAGTCATAAGTTCTGAAAAATGACAAATGATGCATCCAGAATAATGTACAAGCAAAAGTCACTAGTCTAGGCAAGCGGAAAACCCCCTCCTCACTCCCGAGCTCACTGCTACTCCACAACCACCCACTCCTCTCCAAGCTCACAACTCCCAGAAATCACCCAAGGTGAGTCAAATGTGTTCTTGGATGACACGAACAATAAACTTATCTGTATCGTGAAATGGCTGCTTTTTAAAAGCGTCTTTGCCAACGAAACTAAGTTCCTACAACTTAGCACCCAGTGAGTACAGGTGTACATAAAGCACACTTCCATATGACCAGGAAATCTCTTCCTTCTCAACTGTGGCAATAAATAGGTGGTAAGAGCCCATCAGCACACATGCCTCACTGAAAAAGATCAGAAGGAAAATCTCTTACGTGTTCAAAATAATTTATCACGTGGTACCAACATTTAACAGGGCGCGTATGACTTATTTCTGAGCCTTTTGCTCCAGAAATGTTATTCAAAAGTAAGAACCAGCATATATTTGGAATACCTTTATTTATGAGCTGTTCCTCTAAGATAAGAACTGCCATGGAAAATATGGTAGGCTTGGCATTAGTAACAACATCAGAGCTGGTTCTGGAAATAGCTCAGCTTGCCCTCTGACCCTGCCAAGTGCTATAGCGCTGAGAGTCATCTCCCCTATTAATTACCAAGTTCCAGTTGCAGAGAACAATGAACTTTGTTTATTACTTTGTCTTTCATCTTAAGAAAACAGTTGCAAGAGCAGAGCTTTAGAGAAGGGAGAATACATAGTTTGATGGAAATTAACAGCCAGAGTCTAACTTTAATGAGAGGATGAAAAATTAACAACTGCAAACTATATAAAGTGCAGTAACATCTTTTTTCTCTCACTTTAAGATCAAGGAAGAGCCAATGAAATAGTATGTGTGAATGCACTGAAAAAAGATAAAAGGCTTTGCACATGGGGGTACTGACAGTGACTTTTGTTCAAACAGACACAAAGTTATCCGCACTAGTCTGCAAATTAAAGCAGGGAGACAAACAATTTCTCACACCCTCTTTCAAGTCACCTTTATCGCAACTCCCAATTCCAAAACCTCCCTCAATACTCTCTTCTACAGGAACATGGAACGAACGAACACACACACACACACACACACACACACACACACACACACACACACACCACTGGGGCAAGCAGGAGGCAAAGGAGCAAGGAGAATAGAGAAAAAAGATGCTCGTGGTATATTTTTGTTGCAAAAATGGCAAGAATTATTGCTTTCCCTGTACACATACCTTTGGGCATTCCCCTCACACCTAACTCTGGTTTTAGCCATCTGACTAACTTTAGGCAATGAGACACTAGCAAATGAGATGCCTGTGAAAGCTTGAAAAATGCTTGGATGTTGGGGCTTATCCTCTCCTGCCACTCTTAGGCCCCTGAGACCTAATCTGATGGAGGATGAGAGACACAAGGCCAAATCATCCCCAGCTGCCATCAAGCCAACCACCAGCCATGTCAGCGATGCTGTCTTGGGCGTGAGTGAAGGCAGGAGAAATCCACCTAGGCAGCCTGGACCACAAAATCATGGGAAATAACAACAACTTGTTGAACACACTAGGTTTTAGGACAGTTTGTTCTACAGCAAAGTCCTTAAATTCATCCTGAAACTTCTCAGAAATGGGAGAACAAGACGTGTTCAACAATTATTCATTGAACACTTCCTAGTTATAAAAAACTAATACACGAGACACTAGAATTTGTAAGAGATTCAAAGATGAGTGAAATACATTCCCTGACCTAAAGGAGTTTACAATCCAACAGAGGGAATGATGGGCATATGGATAGTTACAACAACATGAATGATCAAACATCATTCCCTCCCATATCCAGGGACACGAGTCGTTCTCTCTCATTCCTCCAAACGACAGCCATGCGGGACCTTTATAACCATGCAGTCGCTCAGCGTTCGGATCTACTGAGCACTGAACAGAAACTGTGTCCTCATGGAGTTTATATCCTAAGGAAGAAAATTTATAAAATGTTTTCTATGTTTGTGCACATGCACACATGAGTGTACATAAACATATATAAATTCATTTAGCATAAGTTATCTTTTCAAGTAAATGTAATTAATAAAGTACTGGAACTCAAACAGTAAGACTTACTCATTTTACATAATCTCAGGCCTCAAACATCAGAGAGTATTGGAGCAGGGCTATATTGTTTAATCAACAAATGTATTTGAGTTCTATTAGAAATCAGAGGACTAGACTAGACAAGACTATGGGAGCTTTACAGAAGAATACCCAATTGTGCGGAAAAGTCTTCTAGCACTAGAACATAATCTCCATGAGGGCAGGGATTTTCTGTTTTGCTCACCGAGTATACCCAGTGCCTAGGACTATGTCTAATACGTAAGATGCTCTCAGTACACATGTACTTAATGAGACAGGGAGGGAGGGACAAACTGAGGCAAGCTGGGAAAGATATTTGATTATGGGGAGAACATTTTTTAAACTCATGGTAATGGTAGGAATTTCTTTATCAACATAGGCAGCAATCCTAGTTTTTTAGAATGTCAGTATGTCAAAAGGATGCTTACCACCTTTTAGCTCTTATTTGCCAAAAGAAGCTTTCAAAAAGTTTGAAAAGTTTTCCAAAGTTTGAAAATAAAGTTTTTAAAAACTATAAAAATGCAACTCACAAGAAAGTCACTGACATCCTAAGGGCAAGACTTGCACATGTTCTGCACCAACACCCAGGTGCTGAGTTGGACTAACTCTATTTTTACAACAAAAACCAAAGGGAACAGCACAACAACTTCTAAAATTCTCACTGCAGCCAATCTCTGCTTGGACGAACGCTTGGAAAATTCAATATATTATCTCCATGCAGCCAAATGGGCTCTAGAGACAATACTTTGTATTTTTAAAACGGCGGTAACTAACTATAAACAGTACGTGTGGCTGTCTCAGTTCAGAATTTTGAACCATGGAATGCCCAAACGGTTGCTGATAAGGAAGCAGGGAACCCATGGCTTAAAGAGGTATCTCCTCCTTAATCTAAAATCTGGGGAAATTGTTGTCCATAAATAAAATTCTACCCCAGACCTGCCCCCAGGTTCAATTCTTATCCTGAGAAGAAGTCAAGACGAACTACATTTAAAGGAGAGCAGTCACAAAAATGTTGTCTCTCTCATGCCTTGTTTGTAGGTTTTCCAGAAACCAGAGCATTCGGTGCCCTGGGCAGCAGGAATCCAGAAGACCACAAGAAGGTTGTTCCCCAAACGTGACCTGCCACAAGCCTCCTGAGAAACAGCCCTGGTTTTTAGTGTTCCTTCTAAATCCATTACACTCCCAACACACGTCTCCTCCAGGAAATGGAAAACTGCAGGCAGCCAGGGAAAAAATCTTTTATAGGTTGCCATAATCTTCCAGAGACAAAAAATTCAGTGGATTCATTCTATCATAAAACAGAAATAAGTTGGTTGAAAGTATGCCTCTCTGTGAAACTGAAACTCAGAAAACCTTAGGCCGGAAAAGGATCCCAACTTCATTTTCCTACATTTCCTATTAGTCAAAACATTCTGCAAGAGTAAAAAGATCTCTTCCATCAGTGTGCTATCCTCCCCTGCCATGGGCTTACAGTATCCTGCTTCTTCTAGTCCACAGAAGGGACTATCAAGACACCAGCACAATTTAAACCTAAACCACTTGTGTTAGGATCCCACCATCCCATGGACTCAGATACGTTCCATCCTCCAAATTCAGTTCAACAAACATTAATTGTTAACTGTGTGTAAGATATCTAAAATTTCTACATAATTAAAGTCTGGGGGGAAAAAAAAGACAACTCAAATTCAACTTATACGAATTGCTTTTCCAAGCAAAAGCCTCTCCAGTTAGGCGTCTGCATGTGAGCACCTGCTTCCTCCTCTCCCCTCCCCCTGCCGCGCCATTGAGCCCTGTGCAGGGCGATGAAAACACCAAATCCGGCCAAAACGCTGGAGCGATCAAAGGATATGTTTTCAGCATGGAAGAGACCCTACTTATTAAAAAATGAGAAGAATAACCGATGCTGGAGGGAGTCAAACAGAGAGCACTCTCAGGGCTGCAAGCACCATTTTGCAGTTCTGCTCCGGACAGACACTCACAGAGGCATCGCTCCCTTCTGCCACACCATCTGTCAGAGGGGTTGCCGGCTTGGTGCTGCCGTCCAAACTGTCTGTGAGTTATTTTGAAGCACAGAGCTCAAGGAGTTATTTGGAAGCTAGATGACATACCTTGAACATTTTTCTTTAACCATTTATAAAACGCTACAACAGAGAAACCAAAATGTGTGCAGGGAAGATAAACCCAAAAGGGGCATAAAGACTGGCGGGTGGTGGGTGGGAAGAGGACTTGGGAGTAGAGAAAGAATTTTGGGACTCCTCCTCTTAAAGGATCACTTGAAAAAATTCATCAGCAATAAACATAGGGGACTTGTAAAAAGCCCTGCCAGAAGGTACACACAAGGAGGACTGAGCAGTCACATTGTAAACCACTTTGAGCACTGTGCAATGAGCACAATTTTGTAGCTGGGCAACAGAGGAACCAATACAAAGGGCCTCAGGAAGCCAGTGATGTCAAGGCTTGGAGAAGCTGGATTTTTATCGCAACATTAACTTTGAGAGTCATTACATTTTAAGACAAATTCAGCCAAAATGAAAATCACACCAGGCAGCGTTCTAGAAGAGACAAGAAAGACTCAAAAAGAGAGGAAGAGTATGTGGACACACCAGGTTCTGAGCAGCCGGCAGTGCAGTCCAGAGACTGGATGTGGAGTATCAGACGAGGGTATCAGACAAGGTCTAAGCACAAAACAGAAACCACTTCAGTATTTAAGTACAGGGAGTTGGTTACTCAACTGAAGGAAGAGCCAGAAAGCCGTCGGGGACAGTGAGGACGCCCACAAACTGGCAATAGCAGCATCGCTCCTAGGCAGGAGGTGCAAAGAGAGCAGGCGGCGTTTCTGGACACCAGGGCTGTGTCACCAGGCAGAACTGCAACCACTGTGGGCCAGTGGTCACTGTGGGAGCTGGAGCCTCAGAGAAGAGTCGAGTCTGGTTTCTCTCTCTCCAGTCTCCCGCAGGTGCCAGCCCCCCCACAATACAGGGCAGGGCAGAAGGGGAAGAACAAATCCGATCACACAGAAGCCCAAGCCTGCTCCACCCTTCCTCAGCGGATCTGAGTCAGCACTCGAACCTGAAGGTGTGGACACATCACCCGGGGCTTGTACTGCAGGGCAGGTTCGGATTCGGGGAGTCGGCAGTGGGGCCTGAGAGCTCGCGCCGGCTCCCAGATGACGCTGATGCTGCGGGTCCATGAACCACACTTTGAACGGCAAAGATCTAACTGACCCAAATGAGGCACTGAGCGATAATCAAAAGGAAGTCGGCCAGATTCCCTCCAAGAAGAACACAGAGTGACATATGAGCTTTTCGAGCAGGAATGAGAACAGCGCAACACAACACACAGGGAGGGGCACGGCCAGCGCAGGCTGCTGCCTGCACCAAACACCCTGCCACTATTCCCACCCGGTCATCAGATGTGCACGGTTCAAGGTTGTTATAGGCTGAACTGTGCCACCCCACAAGTCATACGTTGAAGCCCTGTAACCCCCGGTACCTCAGAATGTGAGTGTATTTGGAGATAAGGTCTTTAATTAAGTTAAAATTAATTAATGAAGGTGATTAAAATGAGGCTGTTAGGATGGGCCCTAATCCAATCTGACTGGTGTCCTTATAAGAAGAGATTAGGTCACACAGAGGGAGACCAGGGGTGCTGGCGCACAGAAAAAAGGCCACGTGAGGACATGGAGAAGGCGCCATCTGCAAGCCACAGAGGGAGGCCTCAGGAGAATCCCACACTGCCAACACCTTGATCTTGGACTTCCGGCCTCCAGGACTGTAAGCAAATGTATTTCTGTGGTTTAAGCCCCTCACCCTGTGGTAGTTCGTTTTGGCAGCCCTAGCAGATTTATACAAAGGTTTTTATTTTTGTTTCTTGACTCTAACTTAATCCCGTAAATTTTCACTGCATGGCTGCTCTGTGAGCAGTAGCGTTCTAGGAGCTGGCTCACAGAACGACAGAGACAGTCCCTGGCCAGATCCTGCTCCTGTTTTCCATGTGTGAGAGTTGGCAGAAAGAGGGGGAAACCAATACCACCTAATTCAGATGACGATGGGTACTGTACAGAGGTAAAACCAAATGCTGCAGGAAACAAAATTCATCCTAACTGGGACGTGGAGGACAGGAAGAGAGATCAGGGAGGGCTTCGAGGTGGATTCTGACCCAGGCACAGGAAGGGGAAAGCATCCTAAAAGATGGAGTGACATCAGCAAAGGTCAGGAGAGACAAAAACAAACCAACAAACAAAAAACAGTGCCCCGGGGCACGCAGGGCCCAGCCAGCCAGGCAGCAGGCAGAGCAGAAACGCCAGGGCGGTGGGCACAGAGAGAATATGACAGGGTCAACGAAACTGAAGAGGAGATCAGGACCTCTGGGGCCAGGCAAGGAGTTTAGACTTTAGAAAATGAAGATTAATGAATGAGGAAGGCAGATTAAGAGGCAAGAGAGTGGAGACACAGAGTATGGTGTGGAGGATAACAGAACTTTCTGTCACGACCTAACTGCCTAAGACCTGCCTTTCCAAGATAAACACATGTTCTACTGTCAACTACTTCCAAGATAACTCAGCACTTTGTGTGATCTCTTACCCTGTTAACCTGGATATAAGGAAGAGGCTGCCAACCACTGCGATTTCCAAGCTGGGAACTAGGGGATGTGCCAGTTCCGGATGAGTGTCGTGACCCAGTGAGTCACAAAGGGAACGAAAGCCTAAGATCCGAGTTCCAAGTTCCGCACATCAAAGGCAGAGGCTCCAGCCTCTATCGCCACATTGCCACGAGCTCTGCTGAAAACAGTCGGAGCCTGCTGCGGAGTTGATCCACCCAATGGTCTTTCCTCTCCCTCCACTCTCATGCAGCAGAACCTTAGATTCTGCTCAACCAGGGCAAGAGAAACCGCACACTAGACACAAAAAGAAAGGAACAAAGTTACTCCTTGTTTCTGAGCATCCAGGAGCTTAGATGTGGTGCCTTTCAGGGAAATTTAGGGAACTTTCCAGAGTAATTCAGACTTTAAGGACCCTTTATCCCACACACTGACTTTAGACTCCTCCTCCTAAGTGAGAGGATTCCCCTATACCTGCAGTACCTCCTTCAGGATGTGTGTATGCTGGTAAACTAATCTCAAGTCTCATAAGTCACAGAAAATATAAGCATATGCCATAGGTGGTTGCCACTGAGTTGGGTGGGTTTTATGCATTACTGGAACAATGACTGACTGATAGAAACACATACGGCAGAAATACGGAAAAGGATCACACAAAGCACAGATACAAACCCATCCAGTAACAACCACCTTCTAAAGAATGTTCTCATAAAAAGCATTTGTGTAGCCTTCTTCTTCTCCTTAGCCCTCAGGCACTGCCTTCTAATAAGAGTTGAAGACAGCCCTTAAGGTATCAAATGTGAGCAGAAAATGGCTACAGACTTAAAGCACGAATACCAGCAGAGAAATCTAAAATGGGCTTACAAGGTCGAGAGAAGGGAAAAATCGAAATAGCATTTGCCTTTCTCATAACCTTTAATACCTAGCACCGATCACATCTTTTCCTTCTCATCTGAAGTCATAAAAAATAAAAATAATTAGATTTATAAAAAGTAGGATTGGAATTGGAGGAGGATTTAGCTTCTGTGCCCAAAATTACCTTATGAGAAAAAGCATGATTTGTTCAGGGGTCTCGCCGCCATGAGTCGGTGTGGACACCTTTGCGGTGGCAGCATACGGTGCGCGGAGAGATGCCACCGCAGCAGAAAAGATGAGGCTTAAATCTTTCAATTTCTTGCTGCATTGCCTCCTGTGCTAACGGGCACGATACCTGCTAATGACTCTTCAAATAGCTCACTATTTCATTTCTTTTTTTCCTTAAATGGAACAGATTTTCATCCTCCTTCTGTGGCAAATTTCCTGAGGAAAGCCATATCATGCCATGAAAAGTCAAACGACTTGGGCTTCAGGGGCTGCAGCATCACCTCTTAGGGTGGGTGCCACTTAAACAACAAAAAAAGCCACATCTTTGGCGAGCTTATTCCACACGACTGTTCTGAAATATGAGTGAAGTCCTTGTTCTGTTTCCTGCACAAAAATCTCTCTACAAAGAAAACGCTGAAGTACTTCAAAATAATGTGGTATTACCATTATAATCAAGAGAGAGGAAAGAAAGGTCTAAACCCTCACTTACTGCAGTGCAGAAGTAGCCTGAAAGAATCTCTCTAGGAGCATCAAACCCCACCACCATCTAAAACTTCAGCACAACCTTTGACCTCATGAGAAACAGCCTTTTTAACCCCCAGAGCAGGCCACGTTGCCCAAATTATATGAGGACAACTTTACGTAACGTAACACTGACCCTGCACTCTGAAACAGTTGTTAGACGCAGAACTCAACGGTGAATCCAGGCCTTTGGAAGTGTACCCCTATGCAAGAGTAATTGGGGGTGCCATTTTCACGTGCAGGGGATCCAAGTTAGGGTTCTCCCAAGACATTCAGTTAAACCTCATTTAGCCAGCCTCACCAATGTCAGATGGAGATTTTAGTCCTTTGGGAAAGTTTCATCTCAGCAGACCTCAAAAACAAACCTCAGATTCAACAGCCCCTGAATCACCTCTCTCTCCTCAGGCTTAAAGTCAGCCAGATGCCATCGAAGCACACAATTCGAATCTGAACCTCAAACCTGGCGTGGCTGACCCTATTGAGGAATAGATGACAGAGGTTTTCTACCAACTCAGCAGAAAATACGAACAAAAAGAAACTTGTATTTTGAAGCACCAAGTATGAAAATGGAGGCTATTACTGACATCCCTTCACGGTGAGTCTTGCTGGAAACGCAGACCATCCCAGTCTAGTCCTTGAGACACACAGAAAAACATTATCATAGGAAATTACTAGTTTAGAAATTTCTGAACTCTGGCCATGATATGCAAGCATATTCTACAATACTTCCATGGGAAATATTTTTTTTAATTTAATATATCGCTTTTATATTGACTTCAACAAAAGCAGACAGACAAAGTGGATGCCCTTAAACGTTAAACAAAGTTTTAATGTGTGCTCAGTCAAAAATGGAAAACCTCCAACAAGAGCAAACATCTTAAATATCAACATAACCTGAACTTGTTAAAACACATGGTTTAATGTCTAACAGCCTCCTTTCCCATTTCTACAAAATCAAACCAGAACCCCCCTCCCACAAAAGTCACTCAACGGCTCCACCAATATTACCTTAAGCAAAGCACACAATTGCCATGTTTGAGGAGAAAAAAAAGAGTTTTATCTATCTAATCCAGCATGTTAAAACTAAACACCTTTTTATAGTCTTACTTTCAAAATATTTTGGGTTTCATTCCACTTATTCGTCCATTCCTTGGTCAATTCTTGAACCTAAAAAAGAAAAATGAACATATGTGACTGCTCCTTACAAAAATGTTTATGCTTTTCTTCTAGAAAGTTTCCAAATTCTAATGGCTCATGAAAGTATGTCCTATAATTTTAATTAGATAGCAATTTCTACCTCGGAAAGAACCATCACCAAATATAAATCAAATAAGCTGATCTCATCCTACGACCTACGTTATTGCAAAGGAAAGAACAGACAGAAATTTGTCAATTAGCCTAGAATTTTACAAGAGTCTTTTTTATGGCGTACTTAAATAAAAGCTGCTTCCTTGGATTACTAACCAAAATTACAAGTTCAAGGATGACAATGTCCCATTAAATGGGTTATTTTTTCCTGACTACACTTTATGTCCTAAGAAATAGTGATTTATTTTCCTTTCTAATTAGATGTGGTGATTAAATCACCTTGGATGCTGCAGGGTTTTTTTTTTTAGGAGATAATTTGCTTTTGTAGCTAATTAATAGGGTTTATAAATCTCATTCTATCTTTTTTAAAAAAGGTGCTTCTTTAATTGACTCTCTTAGTAAAAGCAAAATGCTTGATAAAAATCACTTCTTTCCAGTCTGCTCTAACTTAGGGGAGAAAAATATCCCCAACTGTTGATCACAGCACAGTTGGAAATTGCTTGTAAAAGTTAATGGAAATATTCTGCTAGTTTCATAAAACTTTTAAGATGATCCTAGTGATTAATTCATTAACAAGCAAAAAGTGATATTTGAATTGAGAGATAGAAAAAAAAATGAATGAAAAATGTGTTCTCTGTAAAGGAATATACCTAGGGCTAAAAGAGAGTAGCTGCAGAAAGGGGAGAACTAATCCCTTCCAAGCCTTTTCCTTTCGGCGCCTTCACCATTCCTGCCACCACCTTACTCCGGGCAGCAGGCACCGTCCCATTTAAGCCTGCTGGTCACCCTCCCCAGTAAGCGTCCCTGTTTCAGCAGGCCAAAATGTGTGTACAGAATCCACCTGCTTGTACTCCCACTGCTATATGCCATGAAGGACAGTAATTGGAAAGGGTACCCAGGTCAGCACACTAGTGAAAGAAAGCATTTGTTATTGGCAAGAAAGGGAGGGTCTGGGGTGATGGTTTATCCAAGAGGAAAACCAGACACCTCTCACCCACTTACATTCAGCCATTCCATGGCCACCAATTTACTCCTCAATTTACCTCAAATAAGACTCTGAGAATTCTAAATTAACTTTTTTTTTTAAACAATGTCACTTCTTTTACTAGGCATTGGTGTTAAAATCTATCATCTTCTTGTTGAAAAACAAAAGAAACAGGACTGAAAGAACCTAACTTTGTTTTTTGCTTGATAAGAAAGACTATCCTGATTTCTCTGTAATCACGGTCCTATACTCCGGGACTTCATTTCCTCACTTGAGTGACACCAACGACACAGACTCTTACAAGACAGCAGTAACAATCTGGTGGCTTTTAAGGCTTTTTGTTTTGAAAATTCTTTCAGAGAGGAATATTGTTATGCCTTTTCTCCCTACAGAAGGGGAAAAGACTAGCATATTGAATTCACTAATTTATACTAACCAGTTAATGGATTCACATTGGCAATTTATCTGAGAACACAAAGCATGCAACAATAAATGATTCTGCATGTTGCCAAGAGATATGTTCTCACTGAAGAAATGCGAGCGAATCAGTCCTTTTCAAATTCAGTCAAATAATTCTTTAAAAAATAAGTACGCCTTGGATTTATTTACCATTGTATTTAAGTTAAATAATCTTCATTTAAAACATTAACAAAAATGCAAACAGGTGATACCACCTCTAACAACGTGATCAGGTGATGAGATTTATAATCAAGCAGATTGCAAACAATTAAAAAGGGTCAGCAAAAAACTAAACGAAAATTTAGACAGTGTTAACAATAAGACAGGTAGTCATTTCTGTCACAGCATGTACAATACATTCAAATTAATATGTTTATTGGTTTCTATTAACTTGTTAGGTATTCATGAAAACTATTACCGAGAAACAATTTAAGACTATATCTACATAAATTATAGCATTCAAAATTAGAATTTGAAGCACTAATATATAAAATTTCATGAAGAAATAGGAATTAAGAAATTAATGTTTTTACTAATGCTATTATCAGCACAATTATCCAGGGACGTGTCAACAAGTTCCTAACTACAATCCAATTTTTATCTTCCATACCGTATATTCTTGAAAGAGCTTTTACCAACAGGATCCAATTTTTTCTTAGTCTGTTTTAACCATTCAGCACTATGAACAAAATCCACTCCTAAAATTGTTAATATCTGTTTCTCTTTTCACAGGTTTTTAAAAATAATAATAATATAGAACTAGGTCAGCCATGAAACTGGTTGTCCAAAAGCACAGGCACACATGTTGGCTTCAGGTCATAACAACTCCAGAGCTATTCTCTCTTCTGGTTACTCACTGCCACTCTCCAGGCCTCAAATCTCATCTAGCTTAAGATAAATTAAGCACCTCCCTAGAGTAATCAGAGATTGGCCAAGTGCTGCTCTTCCCACTGGTAACAAAGTAAAAGGATGACAAAGAGCTAAACGGGGGTCATCGTTAAGCTTCAGGAATGCAGAACGCAGTCTCCCTACACCCGGCACCCCTGTCTACTCTGGTGGCCCAAGTGGCCTCACTGCCTTGTCAGGAGGGTCTGAATGTGAATTTAATTGCAGTTAACCATCATATGCCAGACAAATCCCATCCATTAAATCCCAGAAAATGTGATGTAATACAGAAAAGTCTACCACTGTGCTTCTTTAAAAATGACCGAGGGGTGGAGAGGTGGGGGAGGCTAAGGGTAATAATAAAGGAAGAAAATGAGTTTCAAACAGTAAGTCTTAAAAAGCATGCACTTAAAATACTAGTGAAAGTCACGATTTAAAAAAAAATAACAAGTCAAAGTATCACTTACTCTTGCTTCATTCTGCTGAAGTTTTTCCTCCATACTTAAAGCTGTGGGGGAGTCTAAGAGGGCAATCTACAATTTAAACGATAAAAGAGATTGGTAGTTGATAAACAGCAATGACCTAGAGGATTTTTCCACTAATATAGTAAATTATCAAAAATTTCCACAGAAACTATCAGATAAAGGTAAAAAGTAATGCTCTCGCCCCTCCAAAAAAAGTGTTAACACCACGTCTTTTATATGGGATACATATCTCACAGTATTCAAAACCATGACATCCTGGTAAAACTACATTTGCAATACAAATCAGCAAAGCAAAAGATGTGACCTGTTGACATTTTACCAAAATCAAACACAACCTAAATCCCTAGATCTTAAGGATTCATCTTTCTGAATATACACAAAGTATGAGATTCACAAGGTATGACGACTAAGTCTTGCTCGGCCACAGGCTTTTGAGGTTCACCCGAATGAATATATGCAAATGAAGCTCATTTGTTTTCACTGCTGGATGGTATTCCATGTACGACAAGGCTGCACTACAATCTATGTGGACATTTCCTTATCTATGTGGCAGAAATGTAAAGACTGATGTGAGGATGATAAACACCACAACCAGGTTAGAGCTGGGAGGGACGAGCAAACAGAGACAGGAGACAAAGACGGAACCAGGCTGGGGCTTCAACTGCACTCATGACACTTCAGTCCCTGGCCAGAGGGTAAGGCACAGTGCTTCCTATTCTGTCTACCTTTCCCACTGCCTGAGATAGCGTCAGGAAGGAGAAAGAGAAGGGGTCTTCCTCCCCCCCGCCGCAGGCAACCACACTTTCCCAATTTGGTTGTGTAGAACTGCAGTTATTCGAGTCATATGCAAGCACGTTTTTGTTATGTTTTTAAATATAAGTGGCATAAAAACAATGTTCTGAATACTGCAGTTTTCATCCAACAATATATGTCGGGGAAAATTCAGTAAAAATAAAACTACTTCATTCTTTTTAATAATTCCAATTCCACTGTATAGTAATCCATTGTATGGATATTCTATGATTCATGTTAGTATTCCCCTATTAACATAAATGCAGTTTTTTCTAACCTTTTCCTTACCAACAATGCTATGACTATACTTATGCCAACTGCCTACAGCATGCATGGGTCTATCAACAGAATAAATTCCCAGAAGGGGAATTTATGAGTCATCTATATGTATGTTTTTTTTAATTGCCAAGTTGTCCTCCCCAGAGGCTGCATTTTTTTTATTACTATTTACTTTTCCATTTCTATTCAAACAAAAACATTTATTAGGTAGTCTTCTTAGGCTCCGTTAAACATTCAAACTAAGAAGACTATCATGAGCCACACTTGGCATCTGTGTACTCAACAGAAAGCAGAGCTGCCCGGCTGGGAGCACAAGTGTTCATCCTGGTGAGCAAGGTCCTCATGACGGTCTACATGGTAGTGATCAGAGGTGTCCAGGAGCTATTGTCTTTGGCCCTCTTGAGTAACCCCTCATAGTGAGGGGTGAGATTCACAAGGAGGACACCCTGGTTTAGAAGGCCATGCCCACAGGACCCAGCATCTCTTTAACAAGGCACATCCTTCGGGGTCCCTACAAGGGCAGTTACAAAAGTCACTGCCCTCAGAGAAACTCAAAGGTACGGCTTCTCAGCTGATATTTATAGTTTATATATAGTTCATCCTAATCCAGATGCAATTCACCAATTAGGGGTCATTTTTATCCTTAGACATGATGCCTAGTTAGACAGCTGGCATCCCACTTTGACAGAGATTGAAGCTGTAAAGTTAACCCAAGGTCAAATCCATCCTCAGTAAAGAAAAAAGGAGCTTTGTTAATACGTTACTACAATGCATCATTGCACCAAACCTGTTGTCTTGCACACAGATGGTACTTAATAAATATTTTTCATTGAAGAAATGAAAGTGGCAGATGTTAGTATGACTGCATTGTTTATATATGGCTGACAATTTTCAGAACAATTAGAAAGCTCTTTATAACGTGGGTAATTTTACAGAATCCATTGTTGGGACTTTTTATCTATAATTAAAGCTGAAATATTTCTACCACGTTACCAACTCAGTAGATAATCATTGAATATATACACAAAGGTGGCTATGACCACCAGCCCTTCTAGAAAATTATTTTGAATCACATGTTAAGAAAGGCCTATCTAAGTCCTTTTTAAAGAAATCTTTGGTAAAAGTAAACCATTTTCGATTATAATTATTCTTTGCAAGATGTCTCTTTAGAAGAAAAACATTCAGGATTAAATCGTATTCAGATTAAGTTCACATGTCGTTAAACCAAGAGTTAGACTACCTCAAAATAACACTATTATAAAAGTGTAGTAACATCAACTTCACTAAGAACATATATAAGCCCCTCTTGCCTCCCACCCTTGTCAATACACTGCACAATCAAGCTTTTTGATCTTTGCTCATCAAACAGGTGAAAAGGACATCCTATTTTTTAAGAACTTTGAGGATAATTTACATGCAAATACCCATGTCCACTGCTTGATGTATCCATGTACATACAGACATATATGTACACACACACATATATTAATATCATTTCACTATTCTTAAAATCTGCATATATTGCATTTCAAATGACATTGAGCATACTTTCATCCACTTAGGAAGCCATTTGAAACTCTTTATGAATTGTGCTCACATTCTTTGTTCACTTTTCTGCTGGCTTGTGATGTTTTTCTTATTTTTTTATAGAAGCTCTTTTCATAGAAAATAGTCTTTTGTTGCATGAGTTGCAATCTTTTCTTGGTTTACATTGATTGGAGAAAATTTTCAGCATGTTACATAAATATGTGATGTCTTTTGTCTAAGTGAGCTCTCGCAGAATGAAAAGAGTTAAAATTTTCTGTGCCAAATGTGTGTGGCCCTGTCTCCTACTATTTCCAACCATTTTGTTGTTTCCTTTATGAAAACTGATGTCATGTCTGATTTTAATTGTGAACTGCACTCTCAGTTGTGATAAAGTACTCTTGTTTGAGCCTATGTAATGCTGTTTTGTACCTCTTTCTTTTCCCCCTGAAGTAGGCCTTTGCCCATTCTTACAAACACCATATAACTGCATTTTACTTTGCGACTTTATCTGAGATGCAGTGCCTACCTTAAAAGTATACTCATAATGATACTTCTATTATTTAAAATTTATTTTTGACTTCAGCTACAAAAATGAGGAATTCATTCTACTTGCATCTTCTCTTTCCCATTGTCTTCTTTGCTTCCTAACTTTTGTTGCTTATTTTATTTCTATATTGTTTAATTTACTTATCTGCAGGTACGTTCAAGAGAGACAAAGCAGTCAGGAGACATTCTCTCTCTGCCAAACTAAAAGCAGAAATATCTGAAAATATGCCTAAATATAATAACGGGAATAAACACTTGAACAGAGAAGGTATTCAAATGCTCAACTTCATTAATCATCTGAGAAGTACAAAGTAAAATTATTCTGTGATACTGATATAGATCCGTAGGAACGGTTACAATAAAAACTGGACAATACCAAGTGTGGGCAAGAATCTGCAGCAACTAGAACTGGCACTTATGTATATTAATGGTGGACTATAAATTGGTATAACTACTTCTAAAAAATTATTTGGCAGTATCTACTAAAACTGAACATATATATACTTTCTGACCCACCAACTCTACTCTGAGGCATAAGCCTAATAAATGCATCTTTATGTTCACTAAAGACATGCAGAATAAAGTTCACAGTAGCCTCAGATAGGAACCTCCCCAAATGCCCATCAAAAGTAGAATGGATAAATGAGCTGGGACACAGCTGTATGATGGAACACAATACAGCAGTGAGAATAAATGGAACTGCAACTACATGCAACATCAATAAGCCTCACAAACACAATGACTGAAAGAAGTGAGTTCAAAGGGATAAGTATTGAATGACCCATTATATGAAGAAGAAGAACAGGCAAAACTAAAAACTATGCCTTTAGAAGTCAGGGTAATTGATTATTCTTGAGAGGAAGGGTGGGTAGTTCCTGAAAAGAGGCATTAGTGGGGCTTCTAGGTTGCTGGTAATACTCTGTCTCTTAAGATGGGTGCAGGTTAGATGGGTAAATGTAGCTTGTGAAAACTCACTAAACTGTACGTGTCTAACTTGCCATTTTTCTATACCTACATAACACTTCAATAAAAAGTTCATATATGTAAACTACTACATACATATCTATATAGTGGGAGAAAGAAATACATGTCAAAATCTTTTGCTTTATCAAAACTGTGCTGTTAGGGTTGGACTTGGTGGCTCAAGCCAGCACTTTGGGAGGCTGAGGCAGAAGGATCGCTTGAGGCCAGGAATTCAAGAGGAGCCTGAGCAACATAGCAAGACTCCATCTCTACAAATTTTTTTTTAATTAGCAGGTGTGGTGGCATGTGTCTGTAGTCCCATCTATTTGGGAGGCTGAGACAGGAGGCTTGAGCCCAGGAGTTCGAGGCTACAGTGAGCTATGATTGTGCCACTGCACTTCAGCCTGGGAGACAAAGAGAGAACCTATCTCTTAAAAACAAACAAACAAAAAACCTGTGCCCTACGCACATGACATTTTTCAATGGCAAATACATAAAATTATTAAAAGTAGGAGTTGATTTTTATTTAGCTGTGCTTAAATAACCCTAGAAATGGAACTTAGATTTATCTGAATAACATTCTCAGTGAACCACGGCAGCATGTAGAACAGAATATTCTAGGAATAGAGCAATGTCCTCAGAAAAAATGATACAGAGAGATTTAATGAACATTTAAGAACAGCTGCTTTTTCTATGAAGCATCACAAATTTAATTAATTTAGGATAAGCCTGTATTGTCTCAAAACAACTTACAGTTTCACAGTATGATAAATTATTTTAAATTGGACTTCCATTTTTATATTTTAATGTATTAAGTTTACCAAAAAAATTTTATCTTCAATGTGTTCTAAAATAGACTTAACTACTTCATCCCCATCCCCAAAACTACAGCAACAAAAAAAAAACTCCCTTAAGTATAGCAGTGGACTTAGGTCATAAAAGAAACAAGAAAAAAGACCATAAAATATAATACGAGGCAACTATTTGGCATACCAATACTTCTGAAGACATTCTTCAAAAAGAATGTATTTTTATAGAAGTTTTATAGAAGTTTTTCTGTCCATATGATAAGGCTTCTTTCAAGGATTTCCTCAGTTTAGTTTAAAAAGCATCATCTCTCTTTTTTTCTTTCATTCTCTTAACCTAGTAAAAGGTTAAGTACAAGAAGCTGCACTAGAATTTTCCAAATACTTTCCTTCACAGATAGTACTTTGAGTGATCCTATCAATCATCACTAAAGGCTTACCTTGGATAAATAATGTTTCAAAGACACTGAAAAAAGATCCCAATAACAAGGTGTATAAGTGACTACTGTACTTGATATCATAGGGCTTGATAACATCACACGCAGCTGGACTGTTCATTTGACAACTTTCTTCCACACAAGGGAAGATTTACGTCATAAAGCAAAATGTATGTGGAGATATTTTTAAGTGCAATGAACAAATCCTATCCAACTCTTGTCCGCCATCGTGTGGGAAGGAACTGACAGGTGTATTTCAGGACGCAGGAAATTCAGTGACGTTTTCATCCTGTCAATATTTTCATAGATCACACCACTCACGGGATGTCAAGAGCTTCAAGTGCCACATAATCCTACATGAAAAGCACTGCGCGAGAGAGACCACTTTACATCTAAAGAAAAGTCTTTCTTCTCAGGATACACTTAAGACATCCATTTGTGGATTAAGAAAATGGGAGGAAATGTATCTTTATTTTATTTCTAACTCCAATCTAAGTTCAACACTTAAAAAGCTATCCCCGATTTTCTTTCAAGGGTGGCCTTCCTTCACAGCAGTACCTAAGCCTATCAGAACTCACACTATTCTTCACAGCCTGTAACTGCATGTACACTACAGAGACTATAAGGAAGTTTACTGTGAAAAACACAAAATGACAAGGCTTCTTCGCTAGAATCCCAACAGACCCTGAAGTGAGGCCGTTTCAACAGCCAAGCAAGGCCCCAGGGACAGCACCTCAGCCAGGCCACAGGTATAATGACACACGTGTCACTGAACTTCCAGAACCACCTCTCTAATGGGTGATACGCTACAGAGATTCAGAAAGGCATTCAAACAAGTCTTTCGTTCTGTTAAAATACGTTTTAAAGTCATAAAATGCATGGATAGAATTTTAAATATTACTCTAAGCATCTCAATTTCTTCCCACTAAAGGAGATTATGCCGCTAAACCTATTGCATACTAAATTTCCATCCATAATTGATAACTATTAGATAGTTAATCATTTCAGCTTTAGTGGATATAATCTTATACACTGAGCTCATAATGAATGCAGAGGCCAACAGGAGGCTGATGCAAAGGAGGGACCGTCTAACTCATTCGGAGCTTTACTTAGCACTTATTTACTCGAATCAATACTATGAGTGAGATAATTGTCTCATTAAGATCTAGAAATAGATGCCATTACTCAAAGAAAATGATCCATAAATCTCAGAAAAACCCAACCTGATTCCCTTGAGCCAGCAGCGTTTTCAGCCTGGCTATTTCAGCTCGCAGCTCACGGATGAGCTTGACGTTGGCGTCCTCGTTAATGGTAGGCTTGTTGATGATGTTTTTGGCTCTATTTGCATAGCGAAGAGTACTTAGGGTTTCTCCGTAATTGACATCAGCAGGTGAAATGGCTGTGAAGAATGAATGCAAAAAATAATTTATCCAGTACTCCATGTTTCATTTAACACAAAGCTGGTTTGTAATTTAAAAGTTAGATTAACCCCAGGTCATTGGATAGACTAAATATTCATTGCCACAGTAATGAATATTAAAAATTATCTAAGATTTATAGGAAAGAGTGCTCACAATACCAAATTAACTGTCATTTTCCTCTTCTCAAGTCTACAATCAACCACCGGACCGACTCTAAAATGAGGTATGAGATACCCCACTATAGTTAGGGAGTTTTCTCTGTTGAGAATATAGGAAGAAAAGGTTTTCAAGACTATTTGTAATCTCGACACTAAATAAGAATTAAAATATTTTTTAAAGTTCTGGCAAAGCCTACCATCTATAAAAACCCAGAACATGATAATATTTTAAAAGAGTCAGTAGATCAGTTAATTCTTTGAAGTTTTGGTTAATCCTCCACCCCCCCCCCCCCACCAAATGTTAAGGTTTATGTCACTATGCATTTGCATATGGAACGTACACCCCAGGGTAGGGCCCTTGTCTCCATGGTTGATACAGAACATTGGGGGCAGGAAGGACACAGAGAGAAAAGAAGGGGGAACAGTTCTCAAGTTCTCCTCATCTCTCCTTTCTACATTTTTACTCTATTCTGCGTCTTCTCAGTTAATAGGCCAAAATATAGAAATAAAGTATATTAGTGTTATTAGCGTTAGCATCACTTGTCATATTTATTGGCGTTTTTTCCCTATCGATTCTTAAATTCTACATTTATTGCTTTAAGTAGAAAAACAAATTTGGGTTATTTTTGTGTCCCTATAATGAGTTTCTCCTATGAGTTATTTAGTGAAGTTAAAAGTGTCTACTTTAAGCAAGAAAAAGCTGAGAGTCTGCACGTTATCACGGTGTCCCTCCCATGGCGAGGCTACGTAACTTAATAACATGATACTACAGACTGGACCATAGTAGGTGGGTTTTTTCAAAATAGAAAAACCATTACTTTTTTAAGATATAAAATGCGCTATTTCCTAATTAGACACTTCAAACTTAAATGTTGATGGCTAACTCATAGGAAACACTGACTGTACGCTCAGGAAAATAACTTAAAACTCTTACTGGCAATCATGATCGTTTTAGAGTTTCCTCCAAGGCTATCTTTTAACAACCATGTCAAAACGGAATCCCTGTAAGGCACAAAAACCTGCTTCTTCTTTACAAGAGGATTTGCTGCATCCTGAGATAAATCGGCTGTGGGGAGAAAGAAAAAAAGAGGGGGAAAGGACAATTAGTGAAGTTTTTTTCCCTCTAATTTTCCTTCAAAAAACCTTGAGGATATTACCTCGGTTTGCAACACAAACATTAGACATAATTGCTTTGCCCTAATACAGTAACCTGAGGGAAAAGAGGCGGCGGGAGGCAAGTATAAACCTACCTAAGGCAGAGATGACGTTCCCCAGAGTCACGAGGGACTTGTTAATGTTCCCCCCCTCCTTAAGCCTAACGCCGGTGGCTCCGGTGGCATCTGCGCGCTCACTTCCAGCAAGATCGACTAAGTGGATCTTACTCACGGTTTCACACGGCATTTCGGAATCAAATTTTGCCTGTGGTAAAATAGGAAAGTAAAATCGAAGAGGTGTAAAGGGCCCTGATGTTGTTTACAACACAAATTCTAATTATTTTCCACTCCTCACTGAGATGTCTCAGGGTAGGGTTTTTTTAAAAAAATTTGGTTGTTTTATTGGCCTGCATACTGATTATAAAGCTTTCAAAATTAAATTCAATCAACAGAAGTCTACCATATATGATTCTTAAACTTTCTGAAGAACCAGTCCATTACTCAAATCACCCAGTCATTCTCGACAAAGCCCTACTGAATCAGAAAACTAGGGACTGAGGGGCACTCAACAGAGAAAAATGTTAAGCAAACAAATAACTGGTTATATTCTCATCTAGAATCTCCAGCATTCCCAACACAAAGGCTCTCCAAAATATGACAAATGTAGACAAGTACGTAAAAGATCATTCAATCATTAATCGAGGTTAAAACATCTTGTTCCACAAATTACAAAAAAATGTGAAATCTTAAATACTGTATTACTTGCTTCTGAATTCTACCAAAATTTTATTTCCCTGAAGACTTTTAACCTGTTTTACATTTTTGAACCAAAATGCTCCCCCTCCAAAATTCCCATATTTTTATATAAACGTAAACCTCATAGAAACTAGAGAAGGTCATATCCTAACCAAGCACTAACCAGAAAGCAGCAGAAAATCCACTAAACTACAGTAAATCAAAAGCAAGGGTCCAACAAAAGGTCAAGATATGGAGAATTTGAGGAGAGTTGTTCTGATTGACCTCAGAGGATGTTTTCATTTTCCTGATCTCTGATCCCCTCATTAATAAAATGCTGCCTTTTTGTATCTGGTGTGTTCAACTGCTAACATGGGTTAGGAAATACCGAACTCCCAGCCCATGTTTAAGCCCTGAGAGGACCCTACATTTTTGCATTCATCTGTTCTACCGACCTCAGTGTTAAACATATTTACCCTCGACAACTGCCACACATATTCAAGATGCTCTCTGCCTCTTGATTATAATGAATTCTTACATTAGTACTTATAAATGTTCACTGTCCTTTAATATCGTTCTAATAATCATAATCAACACTGCGAGGTGAGTGCCATGGAGCGATAATGCACTGCACTGAGTTACTCACCTTGGCTTCCAGCTGCTCTGACTTGCAATCCATTATCTCCCACAGAGCTTGCAACAATGAAAACTTTTGCTTAATTAAGCCCAGAGCAAGTTTTTTTATGTCTAGAACAGGGTGGGAAGCCTGCTAAATATTTCTTAAGGGTACACATCAGGACGTTTCAAATTACTGTGATTGTAACCACAGAGAAACTGGGCGCACAGCACATGTTCGACTCTAATTAACAAGAAAATGACAGTCAGTCACCTTTACCTGCTGCTGCTCCTGGTTCAACAATGATCAGTCCTCAGCTGGTGCTAATCAGCAAGTGAAGACCTCAGGGACGGAGCCAGCCGGGCCCACAGCTGCCCTTACCTGAGTGAACTTGATGGTGAAGATGGCATGAGACCTGCTACTGACGTCGTTCATCCCAGTCGCTGCTGTGGTGCGATTGATATTTCCTGCATCCATAAGTTCTTCTACGTCCGCGTAATTCTGTACTAAATGTTTGGACAAATCTTTAAAAAAAAAAAAAAAGAGAGGATGAAGAAATCCCCCTAATATACAGTAAACAGAATATGAAATTTCCCACTGTGAAATAATACACCACTCTACAAATCTGCCAACCTTTCTGAAGATCTCACTTGCCTCTCCAGTGTGGTGGTTTATAATGCAATGTGGGAACTGGGTTGCTGGGATCGAATCCCAGCTCTGCTGCTTTCTAGCCATGGACTTACACGGTTATGGACAAGTTGCTTAGTCTCACTGTGCTTCAACTGCTCTTTTTTTTTTTTTTTTTGAGACAGAGGCTCGCTCTGCTGCCTGGGCTAGAGTGCTGTGGCATCAGCCTCGCTCACAGCAACCTCAAACTCCTGGGCTCAAGCAGTCCTCCTGCCTCAGCCTCCTGAGTAGCTGGGACTACAGGTGCACGCCACCACGCCTGGCTAACTTTTTCTGTTTTTAGTAGAGACAGGGTCTCACTCTTGCTCAGGCTGGTCTCAAACTCTTGAGCTCAAGTGATCCTCCCACCTCAACCTCCCAGAGTGCTAGGATTACAGGTGCGAGCCACCGCACCATGCCCAGCCAGCCTTATCTGATAATGTGCACCTATCACATAGGTATTTGGGATAAATGTTAGCTCTTACCATAAACGTCATTAGTATTAGTCATAGCACACAGAAGAAAAATGTAAAAGCACTACCTTATGCAAAACCCAAAAGCATTTTTTAAATACTTTAAAAAAATATTTTATTAATTTTTTGTAACATTCATATGGTTCCAAAGTCAAAAGCCACAGAAGTTATCCTGGGTAAAGGGTTCCCATTCCATACCCTATGGGCCCTCTCTTCCCCTTCTGTCAGGCAACCAAATGTTACATAACCTTCTGGGAAGACCCATACATATACAGGCAATGACATTTATATATAACCATCTTTTTCTCCCTTCCATACAAATAGGAGCATACCATAAACATTATTTTGCGCCCTGATTTTTAAGTGTAATAATACAATGAAGAACATTCTCTGACAATTAAGGTGATTCCTCATTCATTTTTAAGGCAGCAGAGCATTTGATTGCATGTTTGTACCATAACCAATTTAACCAGTTTCCTCTTGAGACTACATAGGTTGCTTACATTTTGCTTCCAATTACAAGTAATGCTGCTACAAGTAATCTTGTACATAGGTCTTTTCAAATGCATGCAAATGTTTCTACAAAATAAATTCTTAGAGGTGGAATTGCTAGGCCAGTGGTCATTTCAAATTTTGATGGCCATTCCAAGATTGTCCTGCACAGAGGGCGATTTACACTCAGCAGTAGCAATGTGCAAGAGTGCTTGTCACCCAGCGCCCTCCCCAACACTGCCCTGTAAGGCTTATTTACATCTGCCAAAGATGGGCGGCAAATGTTATTTCAAAGTATTTTTATTTTGTTTTTCTCTTACTATGAGTGAGGCTGAGCATTCCTTCCTCCACTTAAAAATCACCTGTATTTCTATTTTTGTGTACAGTCTAGATACATCCTTTGTCCATTTTTCTACTTGTATGTTGAATCTGTACTTACTGATTTATAGGTGCTCTTCATATATTAGGGAAATTCATCCTTTTTCTGAATTTGTACTAAAAATATTTTCCCTATTTTGTAATTAAGCTTTTTTACTTTGCTTGCAGTATGTCTACCAAGCATAAAGTTTTATTTACTTACATTTTTTACCATTTCAAATTTAACATCTTTTATTTTGTGGTTTCTGAATTTTAAGTCAAGTCTTAAAAAGCCTTCCCTCCTCTGAGTTTCTGGAAAAAATTAACCCATGGTTTCTTGTAGTCATTTAATTATTTATATTTTACTCTTAAATCTTTGATCCATTTACCATTTATCCTGGAGTACAAATTGAGCTATCGTACCAATTTACTTTTTTTTCCCCCCAGATGGCCTAATAATCCTCCCAACACTTCCGCCAATGGTTGAATAACACATTGATTAGAAACTAAGTCTAGGTCAGAAGTCAGACTCTGTATGTTTACCCTGTTTGATTATTGTCACTTTGTATACCACCTCTATATGTCTTAATATCTGATAAGACAATCAAAGGGAAAACATAAAGACAAAGGTTAGTCTAAACTATTTTTAAAATATTTTAAAAAAATTTTTTAATTGACAAATAATAATTACACATATTCATGGGATACATAGTGATTTATTATTTTTTTATTTTAAAAGATTTAAGGAGTATGAGTGGAATTCCGTTACATGTATATATTGTATGGTGGTAAAGTCTGGGCTTTTAGAGTACCCATCGCCCTAATATTGCATTAACGGTAATAGCTATTCCACAAAACAACTACATAATGGCATACCCTGCTTTGGGCACAGGAGGCAAAAGTTCAAATTGAAATTTAATAAACAGATAGGGTCCTATTGGCATACCTGATAGCTCTACGTCAAAAAGACAACCACAGCCAGGAACAGCTTTAAACCCATGACCAGTCCTCAGTCTTTGCCTCCAAAGAGACACATGTGAAGGACACGGAAGCATATCTGTGTGTGTGATTTGTACAGGCCAGCCATTCAGCCATTACTAAGTAACCTTATACAGAGCGAGATTAGCTTCATGACAGAGAGCCTTAAATCCGGTCTCTGCTTTAAAATAATTAGCAAGGGCTGGTCCCTTACCCATCATTACTTGTGGCATTCCCAAAAGTGACCATGCCACAACTAGTGTATCACAATACACATAGGAAATCCTGTAAATGCTCCTTTTAACAGGTAAGAGATCTTAGACTATCTTTATGGTCATATGTTATCATTAGGATCAGTAAAGATATACTGCTCAAATGCAATGCTGTTTAAAGAGACAAGTGACAGGCTTGCTTACCTTGCTGGAGAAGATTAGGAAACAAATTTCCAGAGATTTCTTAAAGCCAGAAGAAATCTATTGGCAAGCCTCATAAAAGTAGTGA
The DNA here is from genome assembly GCA_004363605.1 of Indri indri. Taxonomy (NCBI): domain Eukaryota; kingdom Metazoa; phylum Chordata; class Mammalia; order Primates; family Indriidae; genus Indri; species Indri indri. The sequence goes on from RJWJ010000152.1 coordinate 323,868, forward strand.
GTGCCCAGTGAAGTATGAATTCACTAAATGACCACTGGGTAGTGAAAGCTCATGACATTTTTTACTATAATAAAATTCCAAAATTAAACAAATTTTTAAAATCTCACCATCATGCTACTTTTTTCTTTGAAAGTGTTATTTTTACACAAATTCCCAAGAAGAACAGGACTGTAAAATATTCACTCTTACCCTCAACATAAGGTCCTTCTTTGGGATGCTCACGGACTCTTAAATTGAAGGTTTTGGATGACTTCCGCCTAAGTAGATCTCTCACATGTTCATTATAAATTTCTAAGTAGCTAAAAATGTTAAATAAAATTCAATTCAGAAAAAATGATTTCAGGCATTAATAACAATAACACCACAGAGCAGCAACATATGTTTATGGGTGGTAACTATGTATCAGGTACAGTAAGTCCTCACTTAACATCAGTGATAGGTTCTTGGAAAGGGGGATTCTAAGAGAAATGAAGTATAGCAGGTCCTCAAATAACATTTCCTTCAACATTGTTTCATTATAATGATGAGAAAAAAATTGGTTTCATTATACGTCATTTCAGTTAAAGTAGCAGTTTCCAAGAACCTATTGATAAGACGACAGGAAGTGAGGACCTACTGTACTATGCTGAGTTATGACGTGGATTATTTCATAGAATCCCTGCAATAACCCAAAGGTAGGTACCACTACTATCCCCATTTTTTGGTTAGGCAAGGGAGGTTTACAGTGATTTAAATAATTTGTCCAAGGCCACACAGCAGTCAAGCAGCTGGGAGAACCCTAAATTGCCACTTCTGCCCTCAAAACTACTAAAGAGACTGGCCCCGCACACAGGTTTCATTTCAAGGAAGAAAAAGCACCTCAAGCACTCAGATTTATTTATAGGTTAGCTTTATAGTGATCCTACCAAAATAAAGAATACTACAAACCTTACTAAGCTAAAGAATGAGGAAAGTAATCGGGTATACACTTAAAAAGTCAAAAGCTCACTCCATTTGAGATAAACATCCTGCATTAGTTTCCGACCAAGTTGTGTTACTTCCACCAGCCTCCCAAATCCTTATCCAAATTGTACCCATGAAAGTCATTGAAAACTTTCATTGAATATCATCAAACTCAGTGTTTTAAGCTTTACTCCCAACTACCATAAGTGCAGGAGAAGAAGAGGCAGACTCTTTCTTTAGGAATCTTAAGGCCTTATCCATTCCTAGTACCTAAAAGCCAGCCAAGCAACCTTGACTCCAACCACGCTCACACTCAGTAACTCAGGCCACCGGCCCTACCTGACTTCAGTTCGGAAAGATGCTTCATCCCATCTGGTGGTTTCATTGATGCGACTGAAGAGCCCTTCACAGATCCGAGGTATTAAGCCAGAATCGCCCTACAATGGGAAGGAAGAATGTCACAGCTGTCACTTGAAATAAAAGCAACTGATGGCTGAATTTGCCATTTGCTGGATTAGACTCACACTCAAGGGGCCTGCGTGCAAGCCCCTGGCCGACCGCGTCGGGACCCCGGACGCACCATTACCTGCTCCAGGACTGCTCCCTACTCTCTGAAATAAGAGGATTGGGCCTTCTTGATTTCCATAAGCTGGGGCTTTGGTAAGACATGGTTATCAGTTGTTAATCAGTTAAATAATGGTTTTCAAACATAAGGAGACTCATTCTCTAACTTTCAAATGAGACGGCCTGCAGCTATAGAATAAATGTTAAAAAATATCTGGTGAAATGACCAAAGAAGGTGAAACACACCAGGCAGAAAAGAAATACCAAGAAAACCTTAGTAAGTCTTCAAAGCAATTAATAACTGTCTGAAAACTTAGGTGACAGGACCACATTAAAACACATACTATGTCCCTCCTTTAATATATGAATAGTAATCCCTACACTGGCCTTCCTAGATAGGAAGATTTTAATATACCATATTACTTCTGCAATGTGGGTATAATATTCAGTAATATTCACATTTAAATCAACACTTACAAACTGGTGAACCTCAGAATGATACTGAAGATCAGGCAAAACTGTTCTTGTCAAGAAGCCAAATTTCAGAGCTTTAGTGTTTTATTTGCAAGTTCCTCCCTACCGTCACCCAACCCCCGTCCACAAAATAAATGTTGCTGCATTAAGAGATTTTTTTTCTTTGTATCATTAAATCAGCACCAATTCTACCAAGGAAAAGTGAGACTTTCACCGTATTTTTGGTTCCCACTTTAAAATAAATAAATAAAAAGAATACCCAGGCAGTACTCGACTATGATGTCAGAGAAAAACATTTGTAATTCATGGGTGCTTCATATTTAACTTACAGTAAATAACTACCAGGGAATCAACATACAAATTTCACTTTTAGAGGTTTTTGGGTCCCCCCTGCCCCGCCCACAAAGCCACAGTGGGAAAGGAGGAAGAGAGAAGTAACGAGAAAAGGAAATGTGAAACTCTTAAAATTGTCTGTCTGTCCTTCCCTACTTTTCAGCATCGTGGACTCACAGGCCAGCGTTTATCGACTTCTCACATAAAGGAAAAGCCTGGGCTTAAGAAGCAAAGTTACATGCACTGAAATAATTCCATCTGGAAAGATCTGTTCTCTAAGACACTACTCCATGAACAGCAAAACTTTTAGCACAAAAGACACAGCCATGCCCGCTGGCAGGAAGCCCTCAGTCCTCTGCTAGTATCTCTACATCTAGACCATGCCGCAGGTTTGCTAGGCACTGGACAGAGCGTTCACTATGACACACAAGAAAATAAAACACATGAGCATAATCTAAATCTGGAAAAAACATGGAATGAGATAAAAAGTTCCTCCAATAATGTCTAGTTTTTAATCCTCCATATTTTGGGGCAAGCATAACATTAATGCCTGTTAATTTACATAGCTTAACTACTAAACTGTACATACTATGTTTATTTTTTTATTTTTTTTCCACCTAGACACATTTCTCAGAACATACTAAACTCTATAACTTTTTTATATATACATATTTGCAGGATTCATGTAGGACCCTTCCAACAAAGAGTTAGATTTTTTTTTTTTTTTTTACATTTTTCTTGGTGCAAAAATGTTTTGAATAATTTTAAAAAGAGCAGATTTCAGTAATTTTATTCAAACTGTTGTGTTGGCAGAAAGGAAGAATAAATTACTTATGGGCCCGGCATACTTTTTCGATAAGATTATCAGGCCTTTAAAAACAGAAAATGAACTGGGACTTGCATCCATTATTCATGCTTATAAACTTAAAACTATTCCTAATTTAAAATCTCTCAAAGGAAATTTAGTCTAACTTATTACCGAGTTTTATCTCATTACTAAAGAGTGATCAGAACACGGAAAGCAAGTTAGTACAGACCAAATAGATAAAAGAGATAATTCTATCAGTCCAGAGAAAGATAACGAGAACTTTCCTCCCCACACGGTATAAACAACATACAGAATTTCCCATCATCGTGTAGGATTTTCCAGATCCAGTTTGCCCATACGCAAAGACACAAGCATTGTAACCTTCAAATGCAGATTTCACGACATCTGTGCCAAGGGTTTTGAAAACCTGAAAGCCAAAAAAAACACACAAAAGATACAATTACTATGGATTTTAATAAAAGCCCCTTCAGTGTTGACAATATTCTTGAATGCGACTTTCATCTCTTAAGGATTACACCAATAAATAAATCACTGCCAAACCGTTAAAAACAGAATATGTATGCACCCCAGTTTTTAATCAAAAATAAACTTTTGAAGCAAGCAAAGAGCAACCCCATCCTCTTTCCTACTTTACAAAAAAAGTCCTGAAATGTAAAAATGTAAACGAGGCAAAGGGGACAATCATGTCTAGAACCACAGATGATTTTAAAGCGTGATGATTTACTATTCAGAATTGTATAAATTTATAAAGCTATTCATTCTATCAAAGCTTCCAGAAACTAAATATGCAAAACCTGAAGGTCACAGCAGCCAGAAATTACTGCCCAGCCCATGCCAAACCAATGCCATCATTTTAAGGGTCCAGCTATTCATCAAAATAAACTCTGCAGGTTTTCATGGAGCTGAATGATGGCTGGGCTCCCCCACGTCAGGGCCCAGATGCTTTTTTCCTATTTGGATATTTGCCCAGGATGGAGAAGGCGGGGAGACAAGCTGTGTGGGGCTGGGGGTCACACCTACGATGGCCTGAGTCCATGTCCGATGTACCACATAATTGCAATTTGGGGAGTGAATGCTACGAATACTTCCCCCGAACAACTATAATGAGGCAAATCAAGATGTGAGGTCATCCCAGTGCTACCCAGCTGGGAAGGGAAGAGCCAAAGCTTTCCTGTCTCCTCCTGCCCTCAGCCCAGCACACTAAGGGCACATAAAACATCTCCCTGCTTTACAAGGTAGGCACATCAGCAGCTGAAGAGATGTCAAACAGAGGGAAGAGCTCGGTCAGGTTCTCAGCCAGAGCCATGAAAAGGTGAAGGGCTCCTTGGTGGAGTCACCACAGTCCAAGGTGGGAAGCTCCTTGGGGAGTCCAAGGAGCATTCAGGCTGTGAGTGATGCCATAATAGCCAAGCTCAAGAGACCCAGACGGATCAACCAGAAAGCCATCTCCAACTACTGCCAAGCCACCCAGAGCAGCAGGTCTCAAACTTCACTGCACTTGAGAATTACTTGGGAAGCTTTGGAAAGTCCAGTGGCCGGACTGGTAACCCAGCACAATTAAAATGAGTCTAAGGGGTATGAACCCAGCAATCAGTACTGTTCTAAACTCCCCAAGTGATTTCAAAGTACAGCAAAATTTGAGAAGTGGCCTAGAGTGCCCTCATCTGCCAGTCAGCACGGGCAGTGCCAGGGACTTGGCGTGGGCAGCCAGTTTACTGCCAGGATGGGCACAAAGGCCCGCAGCAAAGGAGACACCTGGAGACAACTCCCCTGCAGGCATCTGGGCCCCCAGCCTGAATACCCACTCTCCTGGCAGGGCTGATAAACCTGGCCGTCTCCAGCTTAGCTCCACGTAAACCATCCCTGCTTATGACACAGCCTGTCATCCAAGGACGAGATAAAAATACAACCAACTGGGCTTCAGCTTTCTTCAGGCACCATCCTCCCACCATCTTGCTTGGACTTTGTTTCCTCAGTTCCATCAGTAAAAGGTTTAGAAACTATCATTTCAACTGAGTCACTTCCACAAACAGTCAGTCTCATTCATTCTGAGTTAGTTTTTAATCATTTCAGCTTTAGGAGCTGATAGTTTCTTAGTCTCAGATTCTGATGACCTACTCAGTTCTCAACTATGATGGTAGCTCACATGTACTGGGCACTTTCTACACCCTTTCACGTGTCCGTGTGCTAATCCTCATAGAAACACTACAGCGTGCGCAGTGTTGCTGGATCCACTTTTCAGATGAGGAAGCTGAACGGGGAGAGGTCAGATAACTGGGCACAGGCCAGTGAGAGGCAGAGCTGGGATGGCACCCAGGCCTTTCCCATCGCTGTATGTCCTCTTCCCACACCCTCTAAATCAACAACTAGGCCCCAGTCCCACCTAGACGGGCCCCTCCCCAAACTTCTGTCAAGCAGAAGCCAGGAATCCCAAACCCTCAGGAACCCAGACCACCAGGCGAAGGTCCATTTTCAGCACTGTATATGGAACCTGAGTAAAAACTCTAAATATTTCTCTGATTCTCTCAGATTAAACAAAATATAAAAGGCAAATTCATTTTTATGAATTAACTGGAGAGGAAAAAACCCTTCCATAAACTTCTCAAAGGAAAAAAGGAAGATCTTTTCTCATAGTTTGGTCTGGGGCTGACACAAAGTCACGCAAAATATCGTATTTAAACCAAACACAAAGGTTTTCAGAATAAAATTCCTCCCTAGGGTTAAAATCTATACCTACCATTTTACTATCACTTTATTGTCCAGAAAGCTGACCCAGGAGGTTTTTCTAATGGATTCAAGGGGCTCGGGGGGCTGGGGCTGGTGGGCATGACTGCAAACAGGTCAGAAGACGCAGGCCTGGAGGGACACAGACCCAAGCCTCCTTCAAGTAACGCACCCAGGGAAGTCAGGGCTGGGACCCAAAGCAGCAGCAGACACTGTGCACATTTCCAGGGGTCTTGGAGAGCAAATCAGGCTGTCCCATCAAAGCTCCCACACCAACGTGGGAAGGGAAGATCTGCTTCATGAGGCTGACAACCCACTCCTTGTCACCAGCACCAAAACTCAGCTGAGATCTTGGACCTGGCCTGATTACCCGAAATCTACCTCCTGCTTGTCAGAGCACAGACATTAAAGCTGATTTTCAGAGGAATCCAAGGCAGTCACTTGAGGGGAAACCGCCCACAAGAGGGCACTGTTAAAACAAAGACTCTCCCATCAAGCTCAACAACTTGGAGATGTTAGGTTTCAAGTTTCTCCAGGGTTGAACTAGGGAACAGGTTGTGTGAGATCAAAGCCTCCCTTTGAAGTTTCTAAGAAACGTTAAGAAAATTAGACCTTATTTAATGGTCTTTAGTTTACATGACTGTGGATTTAAATTGCTCATCGATTTATTTTCTATTAATAATTCTAAAATTAATTTGGAAGGAAGAAACATTAACGGTCATCTTACTTGGTATTTATTTAGCATTAAGGGAAACTTGACTTGAACTACAGTGATAAGCACAATATATTTTCTCAATATGCCTTTACGAATGATTTTAAAAAAACAAAGGGGCCAGCATCACGCTACCTTTACATCTTCCCATTTACAGGAAGAATACGACCTGTCAGCTCACTTCCTGTGCCTGAAACGGCAGCATGAAAACTTTTGTCAATATTCGAAATTGAAGCCCTTCTTAGTAACAACAGGTAGTAAAATTAGGGATGAGGAAAGCTCTCTCTTTAAGAGAGTCTTTCACATGGTTCTACTAGACAGTAGTGCTTACTAACATATCTCAAGGCTTTTCTAGTTTTGTAATTTAATGGGACAATCTCAGGTTATTCACACAGAGTTAAAGCCCCCAAAGCATCTGAGCAGAGAGGCTGCACATACAACTGAAGCATTAAAGTTATCCTTATTGGCCGAAAGCTTTTCGCAATGCAAAACTATTTTTAAACTCTGAACACCTATTTTTTAACTTCCGAAGAGCTAAACTTGTTGTTGCTTCCCTGATCTTGGTGCTTGTAGAACCCAGGAAATGTCGTCTGCTCCCATAAATTAAGCACCATCTGTAAACAAGTTTGTTTGGTCAGCAGACATTTACTGAGCATCTCCAGTGTGCGGGCCCTGCTGTCAGACAGCGCTGCATTTCTCCAACCCCGGGCTTTCCCTCTGCATGGCCCTCTGTCCCCAGAAGACCTCGAATTCAGGTTAAACAGAGATCCAACAGCTCATTAGATAAATCACAAGTGAAGTCCTTCAAGGTTCTTCATTCATCCTCTGTTGAAGCCATTCTGGAGATCACTACCATGAACTAGTTTTACCCTTAACAAATTCCCTCCTACCTGCCACTTCCTTCTCATTCCCAAATTAAGGCCAAAATCTAGATTCCAATATGTACAGCATTCTATTCCTCTCCAGAATTCCAGTTACCGATGTTGACTAACCCTGTCTCCTTGACACCAAAGTCATCTCACTTACTCACTCTTTCATTTATTCCTTCCATAGGGCTGCCCTATCCATCTGTCATCTAGAACACACCACACCTTTCTCCCACAGCCTTCAGACCTTCCAGTGGCATCTTCACTGCCCTGTACAACAGCCCAGGTCTCAACTCTGCTACTGTTAAAAGCCAATTAGGTTTATGAACTTGAGCAAGTTCCTAAGTCTCTTCGACAAAGAAAAATGTAGTTAAAATTTACCACATTTGGTTCTTGTGAGGGTTAAAGGAAATGAACACTAAGCAGAGTTTCTGATGCCAATACAAACTCAAACAGCATCAGTTCGTCTTTCCTCTCCCCGCCCCCTTTCACCCCAGGCACAGCTCCTCTCTCCGTGTGGCTCCCATTCCCAACTGCCATCCCTATTTCTCCCTATGTTCTGCTGCTGTCATTTTTGTTTGTTTTTTTTAGAGACAGGGGTCTCATTATATTGCCCAGGCTGGTCTCAAACTCCTGGGCGCCAGGGATCCTCCCGCCTCAGCCTCCCATGCAGCTGGGACTGCAGGTGTGTACCACCATGCCCAGTTCCTATTTTTCTCTGATGTTTGCCTCAATCTTCTGGCTACAGCCACTCCAGTCCTCTAACTTCAACATTTATTGTGCATTTCCTCAGAAAGTCAATTCCCTCCATAAACCAGTTCACGACCACGTACATATCTCAAATGTAAGGTGCGTGCAAATCACTGGAAATCTTGCAAATCTGATGCGATAGGTCTGGAATAGGTCCTGAGACTCCACATTTCTAACAAGGTCCCCCGCAATGCCAATGATTCAGTGATTCTGGTGCATGGACACACTTCAAGCTGCAAGGAACTAGTACTTTTTTTAGGCTCTACTTTTCACGATGCCACTGCATGGATTACAACCCAGGGCAGGCAGGACAGGGAATCGTATCCCTATTTTAACACATGGAGACCTGAAGCAATGTATCTAAAGAAGATGTTGACAAGCCAGGAAGAGGCCCAGTGATGAAGCCTGCACTCTTCCACCCACCCTAGTTTTCCCTATAACCCCACTCTGCTCAAACACCCAGCTTTTCCCCACCCAGGGAAATATACTTGTCCTTTTGCTCATGTCAAGTGTCAACATCAGTGTCTCGATGGTCTCCTGGGGGCACCTTTGTGTCTGTTCTTATCTGTCCACTTCGCATCTTCATTTCGGCCCTTAAAAGCCTACAAGGCAGGTTTCTTGGACAAAGTCCAGTATCATTCTAGGTTCTAGAAAGATTCTGGATGAAACATTCTTCCTTTCTAGAATCCTTTTGAGAACCTATAATGACCCACACCAGCAGGGGAAACGTAACTTGGGTTTGAAGTCCACCTCCCAAAGCTCCACACTGCGGTAGGATGCAAGGTTAAGTGGCTTATTTACCAGGCTTAGCAGCATACAAATCTCCCCGCAAAAAGGCGTTGTTTATAGAGCTCTTCAAAACAGGAGCCATGTCCAAGATTTGACATAATTAGAAGTTATGATGCTTATGCTCAGAGGTGAAAAAAAAAATCAACCTTTAGAGAACTGAATTCTTCTCACGCTTAAATAAGTGGTCCTATATAACAATCCAAAAGGCTAAGTTAGCAAAGGCTAATTTTATATAAATTATTTTCAGAGAAAATTAGCAAGATGTTTTAAAGTATTTGAGGGTGGGCACATTTTTCTCAACATGAAAATAAATCAAAATATTTTGAAAATATCATACCATTTCTTGTGAAACATAATCTGGACTTTTTGTATCAGCAGAATAAAAAGAAAAGTCATAGGTGAAGGTCTTGGTTCGTTCTCTTCCTGAGTCCCCAGTCCCTCCTTCTGGTATCTAGAAAGAGATGATTATGATAATAATAACAAAATACCATAAATAGAATAATAACAATAATGTAAAGAGCACTGCCATTTGACAAGGGACCCAAATACCAAAAAAAAAAAAAAAAATCTCTCTTCCTAAAAAATATTAAATGATCACAACTTTCCATGTTTACACCCTGGCTAAAAAGCATTTAATTCCTCCTGGCTTCCATAAAAAACTAAATAAATAAAACTTAAATACAACCTAAACTCCTCCCAGCAATCCAAGTTCTCTGTGACCCAGGAATACTATTCTGGCCTTGTTTATCACTATTAACTTCTAAGAGTGCAACGCTCCAGCCAGAGTCTATGTTTTTCTGGGTTCAATGATTTTCATTTACTATTTCCTCCTCCTAAATCCTCCAGAGCTGGGCTTTGCACAACTCCAGGGGGTGCTATTCACATAGATCATGATGAGACCAGCACCTCCCTGAGTTGTATGATTTGCCGTTCCCTTTGAAAATTCCAGGTCAGATGGCTCCTCTTTCACAAAGCTTCCCTCAAGCACTCCATGCAGAAGTAATTTCTCCCACCTCTGACAACCCAGACTCTCTCAGGACACATCATCATTGCAGATATTTGCATATATCTTGTCTGCCTTGCTACATGCTTAACGTGAACCCAAAAACCGTGTTTCAAATCTCCATATTCCCACAAAGCCCCAAACAGTTCACTGGACACATGCTGAATAACTTTCAATGAGTACCGTATTTTCCAACATGATTCACATATTATAAAGAAAAAATTGTTAAGATCCCTATCAAAACTTTAAAAATCTGGGAATCTGTTCTGGTTACTCAAACATCAGGTGAAGAAATGTTTGTAAAACCCAAAAAGCAACAGCATAATTGAGGGAAATAGATTCCCTGATGCACAAAGAAAGGAGACTCTTCTGAGGCCAGAGTCTTATTACCAAAGCACTGTGAGCAAAGATACATGAGGCAAACGAAAGGTAGCCGCCGGCAGGGGGTGCACAAGTGACGACTGGCAGAAACGCGAGAAGATGCTGGAAGCCAAAGGATGGAAAGCTCCGGGCAGGCCAGACAGAACTGGAACACACAAGGATTGTGTTAAGCTGAGAAAGAACATTCTAGGGAAGAATGTCCCTCAGGCAAAGGGACACCAGAGCCTCAAAGGAGGCCTATCAAATGATCCAGAGCACTGCCCAACTGTGGATCGGAGCATTCCCCAGCTTCTATCACTGGAGATCAACTTGCACTACTTTGAAATTGGACCTCAAAGTGTCCGGTCCCTTGAGCCATGAATTAATAGAAATCCGTTCCTCAGACACGAACAGGAGATGCATCTATACTTGGCCAGGGAGCAGCAGGCCTCAGAGACCCAAACTTGAAAGTTAATGACAAATAGCGAAGGAAAAAGGTGCTGACCCCATAAAGCATGTGGTTTCTTTAGTATTAATTTTAAACCCTTGTTTCCCCACGAAGTGAAAAGTATTCAGGGTCCTTCACAAACCTGCTGACCAAACAAATAGGATAGTTTAAGTGCAAAAGGAAGAACTTGCCATCTTTGAAAATTTCTTTTTTCATTTTTTTTCCAGGAAAGATAGTTTTCTAAAAAAAATTTCATCTGCTGAGTTTTGAATAATATTAATATCAGCTCTTCTTCAATGATTACAAAACATGATGATTTTCATTAAAAATGGAAACAAATCTAGGGCTAAATCTTATTTAATGATTCGCAGAAAGCAGTCAATCACCAAGCTAAGGCTCTGCCAAAAGGACACGGAATGGAAATGCCCAGGTCTGGGCTAGGCTCATGGGCTCAGGGACCAGAGTGGCAGCTCGGGTCTGGCTTCCAGATCGAATAAAACCAGAAATGGGAGAGGAGACAGGGGATCGACTCTTTTGCTTCAGGACTGAGCCCAGGCCAGGAGCAAGCTGATGTGGCTACCCACACTGAGAAAGGAGGAACGTGGAAACAGCAGGTGTGCTTTATTTACCCACAGTCATCCCCACAGTAAAGCAAACACGGGCTCCTGGAACTGAAGCAAGACCAGGTCACTACTTGCCTTTAAGTTTGTGATTGTTGTTTTGTTTTTCTCCATCTGAATGATGAACTTGGCCTCCAAGTCCCTTTCCCTGCAACACAAATAATTCAGTATTGGTTAGAAAAGACTTTTAAAAACAAAACAAAACAAAAAATACTTGTTTTATTTACTTTTTACACAGGGGGTTTGTTTTTAAATGGTATCTGAGAGACAATCTCTGATACCACTCTTCCCAAATCCTTACTAACGCAAACATGGAGACACACAAAATAGATGCCACTGTCAAAAAGTACGACTGATAAACAATGTGGTGTCAAAACCTGGAAGAATTTCCAACTGTAAGCCAAAAGGAGAGTAAATGAAATGACAGCCACCATGAAGGGCTGTGACTCATGAAAAAAAAGCAGCTCCACCCACCTGGTTACAACGAGAAAGACACCTGATCCCTCTACCCAGGGTGAAAACTGCAAGAAAACTGGAGTGGTTCCAAGCAGGTGCTGCTTCCAGAAGCAGCCAGGGCACAGCCCCTCTTCCCACCTTCATTCTACATCCATTCAGAAACTGCATTTCCCAGAAAACAGCAGAACAGGAATCGAGAGAACTCCTAAAGACTACAGTTCTGTAGAATACACGACCACACATCTACACATTACGCCATTGAACAAGGAACCAGGAAGATCCCTATACACTGCCTCGGCCACCGGGATATACTGGTAAGTGGACAACACAAGGTGGAGAAAAGTACACATAGAAAGTACCACTTGTATTTTAAAATGCTACCTACGGAGAAAGAAGGAAATGGAATGGAGGGGACAAGGAGAGAAGCTTGATTTCTGTGACTATACATTGATCTGCAGGTCATCTTTACAATGATAAAAATAATTTATGCAAAAATAAAACAAAAAATTTTTTAAACAACCTAAAACTTAAAAGTAAGTTGAAGCAAGTGAACTTAATTCTACACCACACAGTGAGAAACTATTTCAATTATAACTATATAGAGGAATTTGACTATATAACGTAATAGGATATATCCTAAGGAGAAAAAGAACCATGAAGAAATCTTAAACCTTTTTAATAATCATATTTTGGTGGTAAAGTAAGTGTCATTATTCTGAGATTTCTGTATACTGTGGGATAACACATGAGTAATTATGCTGGTGCCCTTGAGAACCAAGGTTTTTCAAGTGGTTGGATGGAAATACAAACATAAGGTTGATGAGGTTAAGTAGTCCTGAATCTGAATGGGAAATATTTAATAGTATGAACTTTATCTGAAATTGAAAAAAAAAAATACTCCTTAGCTTTATCCACTGAAAAGGCCTAGAATTTTATGCTCAATTTATAGCCTATAAATACCATTTTTCACTAAAATAAGTCAGGATTCCTTGGAGAAATGACTCAATCCAAATATCTGAACCACCTCCTCCCACAAGAAAACAGGGAACACTATCAAAGATTACTGGGGTTGGCCCAGGTAACTTCCAGAATGGCTCCGGATGATGCCCTGGCCCCATGCCCTGTGTGAGCCCCTCCATGGCCCCACTCACCCCTGCCACTGTGAGTGTGGGTTGGGCCTAGTGAGTCACTTCCGGTGACTAGAACACAAACATGCCCAACACACCTGCCACTTCCCAGGGTTACGACAACCTCTGTCTTGCTGGCTCTCTCCTGGGGCCCTGGCCATGGGGAAAACCAGTGGCCAGGTAGCAAGGAGCCCTGTGGAGAGACCCATCCAGCAAAGAAAGGAGGCTGCTGGCAACACACTGGCGAGCCAGGGAAGTGCCTGCATCTCCAGCCATACCAGGAGATGACCAGGGACGTGACCAGGGAGGTGACCGGGGAGCTGGCAGGCACCCTGACTGCAGCCTTATGAGAGTCCCTGAGCTGGAGGACCCAGCTAAACCCCACCCAGGTTCCTGACCCACAGTAACTGTGAGATAATATTGTTTTAAGCCTCTAAGTTTTGGGGTAATTTGTTACAGAATAAGAGAAAACTAATATATGGGCCATGTCAAAAGGACCCAAGTGCCAACCTGAATAAGTTCCTGCTGGCCAAAGTTGAGAAATTTGGACAGCAAAAAGGATAAAAACTGCAATAGAAACACTTAAGCACATAAACTCGTAATTAAAGAATAAAAATTCAATGGTTCCCTTTGAAGGATCAAAGGATCCGTCTCATTTTGAAACCTGGTAAGTAAAGAAACAGTTAATCATCTATCCTGTGTGTCCTAAACTATCTGTACTTCAAGGTAACCAGATATTAATAGCTATTAAAGGAAATTTCTCTTTTAGAGACATTCCAGCTAAAAAAGTGAATAGCAAATGATAAAATAAAAATATCATTTTGTCACCTCTGCTGAATTAACGGCTCTAGGGAATGACCATCCCTGGCTACCAGCCAAGCCGCTGTGAGACAACCAGGCACAACACGCATCATAACACACGTATCAGCACCACTGTCCCAGGGCCTGGTCCCTCCCTCACCCGAATGGCCCGGTTCTGATCCAGGGCTGATCGATAGGTAACCACCAGGAAAGACAAATTCGGTGGGAACATGCCAAAATCATCAGGGGAGGGGACGAGCAAAATCCGGCTTCCAGATAAATGACACAGCAGATTCCAGCATGATGACTAACCGCAAAGAGTATAAAGATGGAAGGGAAACCTGTAGGTTAAGGAGACTTCAAAGACATATCCACCAACTAGATCTCAATCCAAACAGAAAAAGCACTTTTAAAAATTACTGCATAAAATTACACCTTTCCTACAGCATTCAAGTACCAAAAGCATTGTCCTGCCCAGCAAGAGAACGAAACACACTAGATGTATTTATACCACAGACTGCCACATCCTCCCATTCCTGCAGTGGGTCATTTATCAGTTGCTCACTAACCTAATGTGTCCAGATCTTTAATAATAAAACCACTATTATTGACAAATACCTCTCACGAACACAAAATTACTTGGGTATCTAGGATTATGAGAAGTGATCGTGGTAGTACTCACACTAATTTGTCAAGTCTTGCCTATAAAATGATGCAATGTGGGTCATACCGTGCCTACCACTCGTGCTGGCAGCCAGAGATCCCATAATTCCCACATCTCAGAGCCTTATACCATCGGAGCAGCTAAAATTAAAGGGCCCTCCCTGTGATCGTGTATTCTAACCTGCAGGTAACTACCACAGTGCTTTCCTAGTTTTAAGTTAACATTCATTCTATAAAAGCATTAGGAGAGCTACTGAAAGATTGTTATGTAATACAAGTGTCTTTTCATTAGATACTTCTAAGATCAAAACTGAAGATGCCAGGCAAGTTTCAAAGGTTTCACAAACCTCCCTGAAATCATATGCATTGGGGTGCGGTGGTGGGAGGGGTATAAGGGCAGGGGGAAGATTCACTGTTCTCAGGATCCATAGCCTTCCTTAGTTTCTCAGAGTTCTGTGGCCCCAGAAGACAGGAACCCCAGCCAGACCCTTGATGTTCAGATCGTGTGCCGGCAGCCCCAGGGAAGCTTATTAGAAATGAGGGAGCTCGGACCTACAGAATGGGAACCGGCCCTGTAGCAAGAGCAGTAGATGATTCTCATGAACACATTAGTTTGAAAAGCACTCCTCTGACGTTGTATTTCATACGACATAGTGATAAACTGGTCTTACATTTACTCTTATGAAATAAACTCCACAATATTATCTACTTCCTACACTGGGAAACTAACTTCCTTCTTTGACCTTTACCTTGTAGTTTTAAAATCACATGGCAGAATACAGATATAACATGAGTCAGCTAACACTGTCTCTATTCTTTGCTCTTAAGTTGTACAGTGGCTTCTGACCAAGAGCCATAAATGTCTGATATAATCTGATCTAAGAAGTCATGTGATTGTCATAACATCCAGGCTCCCTCATTCTCAGCACCTTACCACACTAACAGCTTCTAGCCCTTTTTATACCCGGGCTGTTTCTTAATGCCAGTCTAAGGCCACAGCCAATAGTCTGAAATCACTTAAAAAAATAATCACAGGTCACCAAGATTAAGGTGGAGACCATATGTTCCAGAAAGGAAGTTTTACAATTTCCTAGCTTGTTTCCCTCTTTAAGTATAAGAACTAAAATTGTACGAAAAAGATGTATCTTTACTCCAAAATTAATCTCTAAGTATAGTATTTATAACAAAGATGCTGGCTAGAGTTTGAGCCATAAAGAGCAAGTCTCATCCTAGTTCCTGAAAATAGTTATAGAAAAGCCAGTGTTTTTTTCACTGTTAAGTTCCCTGCACATTATGGATATTAGTCCCCTGTCAGATGAGTAGTTTGCAAATATTTTCTCCCATTCAACAGGTTGTTCCTTCACTCTGTTGTTTATTTTGCTGTGAATTGAGTGTATAATATTGTCCCATTTGTCAATTTTTTTTTGTTTTTTTGTGCCCTGAGCTTTTGAAGTCTTAGCCATAAAATCTTTGCCTACACCAAGGTCCTGAAAAGTTTTCCCTGTATTTTCGTCTAGTAGTTTTATAGTTTCAGATCTTACTTAAGTCTTCAATACATTTTGAGTTAATTTCTGTATACGGTGAAAGATAGGAGTCCAGTTTCATTCTTCTGCGCATAGTTACCCAGTTTTCCCAGCACCATTCATTAATTCCCTTCCCAATGTGTGTTCTTGACAGTTTTGTTGAAAATTAGTTTGCTGTAAATATATGATTTCTTAGTTCTCTTTTCCCACTGGTCTATGTGCCTGTTTTTATATAAATACCATGCTGTTTTGCTTGTAATATATTTTGAAGTCAGGTACTGTGATGCCTCTTTGTTCTTTTTGCTCAGGATTGCTTTGGCTATTCGGGCTCTTTTTTGGATCCATGTGAATTTTAGGATTGTTTTTTTTCTATTTCCATGAAAAGCGGCATTGGTGTTTTGACATGAATTTCACTGAATCTGTAGATTGCTAATATGATCATTTTAAAGACATTATTTCTTCCAATCCATGAACATGGGATGTCTTTCCCATTTGTTTGTATCCTCTTTAATTTCTTTCATCAGTATTTTGTAGTTTTCCTTGTAGAGAGCTTTCAACTCCTTGGTTAAATTTATTCTGGAGTTTCTGTTTGTTTGTTTGTTTGTTTTGGTTTTTTGTTGCTGGTTGTTTTTAGCTAATGTAAATGGGATTGCCTTCTTAATTTCTTTTTTGGCTATTTCATTATTGGCGCATAGAAATGCTATTATTTTTATGCTTATTTCATATCCTGTAACTTTACTGAACTTACCAGTTCTAAAAAGTTTCTTTGGTGGAATCTTTTGGCTTTTCTAAATATAACATTATGTCATCTGCAAAAAGGGACAATCTGACTTCCTCTTTTCCAACTTGGATGCCTTTTCTTTCTCTTACCTGATTGCTCAGGCTAGGACTTCTAGTACTATGTTGAACAAGAGTAGTGAAAGTGGACATCATTGTCTGTTCCAATTCTTAGAAGATTTTCCCCATTCAGTATGATATTAGCTATAGGTTTGTTATATATGCACTTTATTATTTTGAAAACAAATAATTCCACTTAAAAAAGGGGAGGTAAAGGGGCTGAGTGCAGAGGCTCGCAACTGTAATCCTAGCACTCTGGGAGGCCAAGGCGTAAGACTGCTTGAGGCCAGAAGTTCGAGACCAGCACAAGCAACAGCAAGACCCCATCTCTTCAAAAAATAGAAAAAATTATCTGGGCGTAGTGGCACAGGCCTATAGTCCTGGCTACTCAGGAGGCTGAGGTGGGAGAATCACTCAAGCCTGGGAGTTTGAGGTTGCAGTGAGCTGTGATGATGCTACTGCACTCTAGGCGGGGTGATAGAGTGAGACTCTGTCTTTAAAAAAAAATGGGCAAAAAACATGAATAGACATTTTTCAAAAGAAGACATACAAATGGCTAACAGGTATATGAAAAAGTGCTCAACTACTCATCAGAGAAATGCAAATCAAAACCACAGTGAGCTATCATCTCACCCCAGTTAGAATGGCTACTATGAAAAAGACAAAAAAATAAGAGATGTCGGCAAGGATGTGGAGAAAAAGGAACTCATATATACTGTTGGTGGGAATGTAAATTAGCACAGTCACTGTGGAAAATAGTATGTAAATTTCTCAGAAAACTAAAACTAGACCTACCGTACAATCCAGCAATCCCACTACTGGGTATTTAGCCAAAGGAAAAGAAATCAATGTATCAAAGGGAAACCTGCACTCCCATGTTTACTGCAGCACTACTCACACAGCAGCAAAGATGTGGAATCAACCGAAGTATCCAACAATGGATGAATGGATTAAAAAAATGTGGTGTATATATACACGATGAAATAGTATTCAGCCATTAAAAAGAATGAAATCATGTCATTTGCAGGAACATGAATGGAACTAAAGGTCAGTACATTAAGTGAAATAAGCCAGGCACAGAAAGACAAATATTACACGTTCTCATATGTAGGAGCTAAAATAGTTGACCACGTGGAGGTAGAAGCTGGAATGATATATACCAGAGGCTAGAATGGGTACAAAAGTGGTGGCCTTGCAAAAATAACAGGAAAATACCTAATTCTGCAATTTCTAGTAACAGTTAAAGATCAATCCTATGCATTCTCCCGCTAACAGGAGCCCCACAGGAGTTCTGCTTTGCACAAATTCTGAAAAGATGTAAATCTTTCTCTTTAAAATTGTTCTTTTTTTTTTTTTTTTTTTTTTGAGAATCTGCTTTTACAGAATTGCTGAGTAAACAGCAGGTGAACAAGCTACAGCCTCAACCGTACCTCCAGGGCACAGTGACACCTCCTGCGATAATCCTGTCTTTAAGGAAAGGTAGGGAAACCAACTCTTGGATTTTGACATCCTGCCGCCACTTTTGTTATCAACTGACGTCCATCGCTACTTTTTTCTCTTCGTCCCCCTTAAAATCAGCAGCAAGCCACTGGGCCTCAGGGCCGGCACCCCCTTCTCTTTCTTTGGGAAGCCACGCCATCTCCCTGCTTTCCCAGTCTTTCCTCTTCTCTCTCACTCTCTCATTCTCTCTCCTTCCAAAAGGATAAAATAAACTTTTTTACTTTTATATACCCTAATCTCTGGGTGAGAAACTTTTCTCCACCCACACTGTGAGTACCTACTAGGCTTTCCACCCTAACAGGAGTATTGGGGGGATGGTGAAGAAAAGCTGGTTAATGGGTACAAACATATAGTTAGATAGAAGGAATAGTTCTAATGTTTACCAACAGAGTGACTATAGTTAACAATGTACTGTATTTGTCAAAACAGCTAGAAGAGAGGACTTGAAATGTACCCAACACATAGAAATGATAAACACTCAGGTGATGGATACCCTAAATACCTTTACTTGATCAACAAAATTTCACATGTACCCCATAAATAAGTATAAACGTAATGTATAGAAAAAAAAAGAAAAGCCAAAGCCAATGTAATCCCCATGATGGGTGGAGTTATTAAATGCTGAAACTAACTCTTTGGTGAAAGCGTTCCTTATAGATTCCAGAAGGACTGTCAAACTTCCAATATTTCAGATGAAAGGAAGGAAGAAGAAAGGCTCCAGGACCCTCTTTCCCTCCACACCCTGCTGACCAATCCCATGGTCCACTGGCGACCCTGGCTTCTGCTCCTGGCATTCCCTTTACCCCCAGGGGCTTTAACCGCCATAGGTGACTTCAGGGTCCATGTGACACTCCATCAAACAACTTCACCCCATCCCCCATGCAACATTCAGTCGCCCAGTCCTGTCCAATCTACCACCTACTGACCTGGGCCACACCGCCCCGCTCCGCGGCCGTGTCCCAGGGCAGGCTCTCAGCTTCCAGCCCTGTCTTCTCCTATCCACGCTCCATTCTCTGCTGCCAAAGACAGCCTTTTAAAATACATATCTCACCATGAGGCTCCCCTGCTTTAAACTCCTTCGGTGACTTCTTAAAGGCTACAGCATAAAGTCAACTCTCAGTGCTACTATGCAAAGGCCTTCGTGATCTGACTCGAACTCATAATGCCATTCCAACATTAGATTCTTCCCCATCCCCTCCCCCTGGCCAACTCCCAGCTATCCTGGATTCAGCTCAGACTTCGCACCCTCCCGAAAACCCTCACTGAGCCCTCTGCCCTGTGCCCTAGTTAGCTGGCCCCCCTGCTTGTCTCACCTACCAGACTGTGAACTTCTTAAGAGTAAGAAGTCTAGGTTGACATCCTGTGTCCCTGGTTCTTTGCCATGCCCATCCCCTACCTATGCTGGTCTCCCTATCAGCCCCCTACCATTCTTGGTTCTTGCCTTCCCATGCACTGTGGTATCTTCCCACCTCCCACCCACATTCTCAAGGCTTGTCTTGGGTCCAGTTTGACTTGCCGCCTCCTGATAAACCTCCAGAAACAACGTCCCCTCATACACCTACCTAGCTTATCCCACTCACAGGGCTTTCATCCCTGTTGATGTCATCGCTCCAATTAGTCTAGGGAACCTCAGAGCAGCAAGGACCCAGCTTCCTCACACCCACACCCTGAGCCCACTGAGTGCAAGGGCAACACTCCCAATCACACCACGTACTCTCTCTTACTTCTTCAGCTGAAAACTGTAAAACACCAGGCACTGAGCGTTGCCCAGCCTCGGGTCAACTTCCTCTGACATTTAAGAAACATGGGAAATAAATCTTGACGTTTTTCTTATATTGAGGAAAATAAATAATCTTAAAATATTATTTGACATTGATTTGATATTAGGGCAAAATGAAATATGTCTCTCCCTGGCTACTCGAGTGAACTGGGTTTCTCAACCGAAAAGTCAATTAAGGTCCCCTCATATAAATAAGTGATTTATTTGAAAGGTCTGGAAACTAGATGATAAGATGCTACAAATGAACTAGCTGGAGTAAATATACTGAGTTTTAGATCAATATGGGGGGAGGAGCAGGAGGAGAGGAAAGATCCAATCAGGGAAAGATAAATTACATTGGCTCTCAGGTGAGCAGGAAAATGTTTATCAGAAAAGAAAAAAAAAAAAACCTATGTTAACTCAATTATTTTGAAAATGTTTTTAGTTATTCGGCCACTCAAACTGATTCTATTCATTCAGCTGATGGTATTTAGTCACTACATAATAAACAGCTTAGACTGGGTAATGCTGGGATCTCCAAACAGAGCCATGACCTTGGAAGATTCTAAAGAGTGCCTTATTCACCCAAGTTCTGAAACAAACCAGCATCCCCAAATGCACCTTAAAAGTTGCACACTGTGAACCAATATTTAATTGCCTTCATTGTGGTGGCTCTCAGTAGCAAAAATAAAATTGAAAACCATATTTTTAAAAAGAATACAGGAGCTCCATGTGTACTAATATGGAAAGAAGTCCAAGGAACCCTGTCAGTGGGACAAAAAGCAAGTAGCGAAACAGTGTGCAGATGGCAATCAAATTTGCAGTTCAATTAATAGATTAATAGGCCGGCACGGTGGCTCACGCCTGTAATCCTAGCACTCTGGGAGGCCAAGGCAGGAGGATCACTTGAGGTCAGGTGCTCGAGACCAGCCTGAGCAAGAGCAAGACCCCGTCTCTACTAAAAAATAGAAAGAAATTAAACAGATTAATAAAGCCAAAAGAATATGTACATCTATGATTCTAGACGCACAAAACATTTCTGGACATTCCTGAAAGGATAAACGAGAAGCTGTTCACAGTGGTTACCTCTGGAGAGTGGTAGGAACAGGGCTTCAGAAGCTGAGAAAATGAACTTACACATTTCACTGTCAGAATTCATTTTAGCAAGATTTCATATTCCTTCTACAACTAAAACAAATTTAGTTAATTAAAAGACAAAAAGCCCCTGCTTTGAAACTCTGGGTGGCTCCTCATGCTCTAGGACAAGTCCTCCTCCTTAGGGGGCATGAAAATGAGGGCTGGCTGGCTGGCCCTCGCGGCCGCAGAGGACAGTTCCCTGGACTCGCACTGCCACCTTGTGCCCTGCCTAGATCTGCCTCTGCCCTGCTCCATCCTTCTGCATTTCCACCAGGCAAACCGATGCCTCACATTGAAAACCAGTCCCAGTCCCCCTTTCTCAGGAAGCACCCTGCTTCAGTTCCTTTGTTCCACCCAAATAACGCATGAGGCATACTCATGCTTTGTCTTTGCTCACTAACTCTGACACCACTGGTTTTTTGTTTTGTTTTGTCTTTTTAAGAGACAGGGTCTCGCTATGTTGCCCAGGCTGGAGTGCAGTGGCTATTTGTAGGTGCCATGATAGCACACGGCAGCCTTGAACTCATGGGCGCAAGTGATCCTCCTGCCTCAGCCTCCCAAGTAGCTAGGACCATAGGTGTGAACCATCAAGACCTGGCAACACCACTGTTTCTTGGCCAGAGGTTTGCGCTCATCAGGCACTTCCACAGTTTGATACAGATGTATTCACCTCCCTACCCCAATTCCAGAGAGCATGCAAACTGAGTCTTTAATAATGCTTGCACCCTCAGTACCCATTGAGTGGCAGAGGCTGCTTAAGTATGTGTTACTTCTCCTATCTCAAAGTCTGGAAGCAAACTCAGGGAGGGCTGTTCTCCTCTCTGAAACCATCTCTTCCCATGCTGTTTCTTATCCTTGCTGGCTGGATCCTGAGCACTTCACATGAGGCTATAAAGAGAAATTAGTGCACGGGCTGGGACTGCCATTATTCTTAGGTGCTCTCCATGGAATCGTCAAAGCCTTCAGTTCAATTTTTGAGAGAAACCCAAGGAAGGTACGTGACAAAATTCTGAAGTGGGTTTTTCAGGCAATCACCCCAACTTCATTTCAGCCTCTCAGAACATGCCTCACCACTCAGGTGTCAGCGAGAAGTCAGTAGCAACATGACCCATATCCAAATGCCAACCTCAGATGGCAGCCGGAGAGAAACTGGCACAGCCTCCCCTCCATTCCCCGTGGGCTGCCACTTTGGATGAGCCAAGGACAGTGGTGCTGTCACAGCCTCACAGATGCTATGAGTCTCCCACGCTAAGTAAAATCCTCAGGTGACCCCTGCCAGAGCAGATGGGAGGTATTAAGCTGAGCCGTTTATTATCTTCCCTGGCCTAGGGAAGGTGTAATAAACCTTTAAAATTAGGCGAAGTGCCAGCTTTTGTAGGTTACAGGTTGGGATTCTGGAAAAGCAGACAGTCGAAGGGAGTGTAGTGATCAGCGTGTTCATTAAGGTGTGCCCTGGGGATCGACACCCGGGAAGAGGAGGAAACAGGCAGACCTGGGCAGAGGGAGAAGTGGAGCTGCAACGCCGACCCAGGGACAGCCTTGGCCAACCCCACGGGCAGCTCTGGAGCTAGGCTGGCCCTTCGGAGTTGCCCCAGACTGATCCAAGGTAGCCGGGCCTTTCTACCCCTGCGGTGAGCAGTCAGGGACTATGGGTTGCCAGGGGAAGGGGCGCAATGCTGCGAGACCATCCCTGAGGGCCTGAGAGCCGAAGGCTGGGCCAACCTCACTCCAGCAGCCAGGCAACGAGCCCTCAAAAAAGCAAGATCTGGGCCGCAAGCACAGTGCCCACCACACCAACCCCCCTTAAAAATGATACTTTATAGGACATCCGCTAGTGGCAGCGTTAACCACTACGCCAACTCCATAGCAGAGCACTGAGCTGGGGCTATGGAGTAAGAAAGAAGGCGGATACTTTATTTTTTCAGCTGAAGGGAGAATAGCCTAAGCATCGGAATTTTCTCAGTACAGAATGAGTTGCCTTAAGATGTACAGAATCACTACTAAAGAGGTTTAGTCGGTAATGAGAGACCCTTATCTGGGGCGCTACATAGGGAGATTTATATATCCATTCATTTATTCCACAAATATTTAATGAGTACAGTCACATGCCAAACAATATCGTCGGTGTAGGGATAAAATGATAAACAATACAGTCTCAGCCTTCATGGAGTCTGCATTTCAGTGAGGGGCTTGGGAAAAACAGTAAATAATACATTATCATTTTAGGTAGTTGTAAGTGCTATAAAGAAAGAAAGGCCTGTCATGGGACAGGACTGGCAGGCAGAGGCGGGGGAGGCAAGCAGCCAGGGAAGACCTTTCTAAGGGGTGACCTGTGAGCACAGACGGGAACAGAGCTGGGCCAGGGCCAGGCAGAGATGTGGGGAAAGGGCATTCCAGGTTAAGAGAATGGCAAGTGGGAAGGCCCTGAGGCACGAACCAGCCAGCGGCTTTGGGGGAAGGGCAAGAAGGCCATTGTGACTGCAGAAGAGAGAAAGGGAAGCAAAATGGAAGAGGAGACCAGAAAAGCCTTGAGGCTGGGGCCACATCATGCCAGTCCTCGCATGCCAGGCTTTGGCTAAATGGCTAAGACACTGGAACTTAAATGCGATAGGAAGCCACCGCACGAGAAGGTTTTGTGTACAGGGGGGTAGCAAAATCACACCTAATTTTTAAAAGCCCCCCCTCTAGTTGCTGTGCACAGACTCTAGAGGGGTGAGAGTCAAGCATGGAGCCCATTCAGATGCCGCACCAGGGATGCTGGCCCAGGGCGTGGGAGTGGAGATGTATCCAGACGACAGGGTCAGCCCTGCTAGTCCCCAGGCCAGCTGACAACAGAATCATCTGAAAAGCCCCAACCCAGACCTACAAGAGTTTCCGGGACAGGGGCCCAGGAATCCATACTTTTTAACCACCTAGGATATTCGGATGATAAGTCAGGTTTGGGACCACTGCCCTAGTTCTGTGCTGTCCTGCTCAGCTCTGAGGAGCTGGGATTCCACAAGAATATGAACACTCAACTGCCTCTGAGCTCCTTCTGAAACAGCGTTTCACTAGACAGTGGCCTCATCCCTTGTTTTGAATGGAGCCCAACCCACCTGGCCCCAATTCCAGAACAAAAGTCCAGGAGGACTCTGCCTTTTGGGTTCTCATCATTGACTTCCAACTGGGGTAGTTCCTCTTCTGAACCCTCGAACACCAAAGTTGTTTGAGTGACGATTTTCCCACTTTTCCTAAAGAAAGTACACAACTAGAACCATTCTAGAAGCATAGCAGAGAGATCCACTCATTACATATAACAGACACCTTGCTTAGGGAACCGGGACTTAGTTCTGTCTTGGAACCATGGTCCCGCGTGAGAAAAGCTGGCAGACAGCTGAAGAATTTCATACATTACAAAATTCTTGCCCCAAACCATAAAGGACTAAATTCTGCTCAAGACCAAAGATGACAATGACACTTTCACAGGGAATTCTGGATACTCTGCAGGGAGAACATCTGGGGACCAAGATGGTAAGGGTCTCAAGAGTCAAAATGAGGTTCAGGGAAACGGAGCGTTTGACAAGACAGGACAGACTCAGAAGAGAGGAGGAGACTTAGCCCGTGACCTCATCTCACATACAGAGAACTGGGGCCCGGAGAGGTTAAGTGCTACTAAAGAGTCAGCACTGTAAAAGGTTACAGGAACTTAAGCAATCAATACTTCAAAGCCATGGAGAACTGCTGAGAGCAAAGCTAGCACCACTAATTTGATTTCAGCTACATTCTCCTGAAGATGGGGGGGGTTATGTAAGCTTGGGCTCCCTCAGGAACACAATGAGCCGTCAGAACATTTAAAGGATCCACACAAGGATTACTGTCTAAACAGGGCAAAAGTCATCAAATGCAGCAGGCACCAGACCGGGGTGGGGGGTGGGGGTGTGCATAAGAAGCCCACCCAGCCTCATCTCTCACCACACAGCCCCACACTCCCCCGTCCCATTCCAAAGTGTTGCTTCTGCAGGACTCACAGGACTCACAAAGACCTGTCTCTGGGCCTTGCTCATGCTGGTCCTCTGCCTGAAATGTACCGTAGGGGTGAGGGGAAACTTCTACTTTACCCCGAAGTTCGCTAAAAGATTAAGTCACAATTAAGGCAGTTAATAAGAGGAAGGTTTATTTACCACATGCATTATACTACTCATCCCCCTCCCCAAAAGACAGGTATAAAAATATCTAGATCCCATTGAGATATTAAATAATCACTCTGTAATTCTCCCCGTACACACAATAAATAAACCTTTCTCTTATTAATCAACCTTAATTGTGAGTTAATCTTTCAGTGAACTTTTAGGGAAAACAGTAAGATTCCCCTCACCCCTACAGCTCCTATGTCCTCCATCTGACTTACCCTTCCAAGCCCATAAAAATGTCTCCTCCTCTAGGAGGCCTTCCCAGATTCCTCCTAGCCAGCATCTTCTGTGTGGCATTCCTTAACACACTACAGCAGTTACCACATTTGACCTGTTTATTGCTGGGCAACTACATGTTTGTCTAGATGCTTCCCGAGGGAAGAGATGATGCTCTACTTTTTACATAGCTCACAGTACCTAGCACTGTGCTATATCCAAGCACTTGGATGAATGAATGAACGTATAAGCAAATGCAAGAATGAATGAAACAGTTGAACTGAAAACAAGACACTATTCTTGAACTCAAGCACCAGAGTTAAACTAATGCTTCAAAGTTTAGTGTACATTTTTAATCTTTAAGTGCAGATGCATTTTCCCCATAAACATCAGTTCACGTGGCAAATGTTAACTCCAAAGGCAGAAACGAAGCTTGGCTCTTCCTGCAGACCCACGGCTGTGTCTCTGACTCCAGGACCAAGGCATGGGGGGTCTTTTGTCTCCTTCTGAGTGTCACACAAAAGAGAAAAAACGAGGTGTGCATATGGCCAAACATCTTTGATATGCTTCCTCAAGAGACCCAAAGCAACATATTCATTTAAAAAGGTGAAAATTCAAAAGGGGCATTGTAAGTTTAAACATTGAGAACAGAGGAGTGTAAATACTTCTTTTTGCTTTCCTGGCTTCAGACACTAAAA
This sequence comes from Indri indri, assembly GCA_004363605.1. Classification (NCBI taxonomy): domain Eukaryota; kingdom Metazoa; phylum Chordata; class Mammalia; order Primates; family Indriidae; genus Indri; species Indri indri. The sequence continues at coordinate 350,168 of RJWJ010000152.1, forward strand.
CAACTATCCGATGCCCAAAGCTATCCTAGTTCAGTGCTGTAGCACCATGACCCACAAGGAACTGTGTGTTCTCTGCTCTTCATCCACATCATCACTATAACCCTCCTCTCAGATTTATCTCTATTTTGGAAAAATGCTCTCAGTGACAGCGTTTGGAAAAAAAAAAATATATAATAGCTGGCCTGCAAAAAGAAGATTGATTCCTTTGCAACACCACCAGCTAAATAGTGTATACCAGTTAGGAGAGAGGTATTGGGAAAAATTCAAACTAAATTGCAGGACTTTTTCTTCAAAAGACTTCGCTTTGCGTCATAGTGGAATAAGACGCAATTTTGATTTCTTGTAACTTTTTTGTCAAGCACAGCACCTGACATTTATGTTGCGAAGCACAGTAGTATAATAACTGGGGGAGGGGACACCAAGCTTCCCCGCTGATATCATCATGTTCCTCCATAAAACAGACACAGAGAGAAAAACAGGTCTGGCCTCATTTCTGTGCTCAGCTGAGGAAAGTGTCTGTGCCCAAGAAAGCAGGCCCCCTCCCACAGCAGCCACAGGAGGGCAAGGAAAGCTCAAGTTGCACCTGGCGGAACAGTCACACCTCTAATTTGGACCTCATTGCAAAGCAGGAGGAAGGAGAGGGCTGGAGCTAACACATAAGGTAATGCCACTCACTGTCTGAGGCCAAGAGGGCTCATCTGGAGATAAGACGATGACATCAAACGAGCAGTTCTACTTCTGTTTCACTCAGGTCCTCAACTCTCAAGTGTCACCGTCCATTCTTTCAGGATTAATCGTGCTTTTTAATTCAGCCTCCTTTCTCCCGCACACGGACGCCTCCCTGCGCACCCGCTTCGTGCTTCGTAGCTCTATGGCATTTTCAAAACTTGACAAACCCGGTTCAGCACTTGAAATAGGAAGCTCTCCAACACAAGGGGGCCCTTAGTGCTCCAAAGCCACACAGAGAAGGGATGTGAGAACAGCCATGTGTGCTTCTGAAAATAAGTGGATAAAACCACACCACGCTGAAGCCACATGAAGAAATCAAACTGCTGGTATCATCCCAGCGAATGCAATATTAACATGCAGCCATGGTGGCGCCGTTCAGGTCCTCAATGGAGGTCTCTGCCACACACAAACACACACACGCACACACACACACACGCCACTCTCTCCACCGCTACACCTGCCCTTCCAGGCTAGTCCCTACTTCAGGTCCTGCCTGAGATGTCTCTCCCTCCAAGCACCTTCCCTGACGCCCCAAGTCTCAGTGAGACCTCACAGGCTTCCAACGGTACCACAGGGCCTCGTACCAAGGCAAGGACTCTGCTGAGCTTGGACATCACGTATCTCCAACATGCAGCCCAGCAGTTTTTAAAGGTTTTGGGGGGTTCTGCAAAGTTAAAACTATTTTCACAATGACACCAGGGCACCATTTGCCTTTTTCATGCTTGCCTTTCTGATGGCTAAGGGAACGTGTGCTTATGTAACCCTATGTGTCAAACGTTTCTATTTTAATTTCTAATATGGTAAGTATAGGTTAAAATATAGATTTCAATTTATCATATGGCAAAAATAAAAGCTCTTTGGTGCTTGATAATTTTTTAAGAGTTGAAGGGGTCTCACAACAAACTTTGAGAACTGCTAGTCTAGCACAAGGCCCGGCACATACCCAGCAATCTTTAAATACCTCATGAGTGATGAATCAACCAACCAAGCAATCAATAATCAATGATCAATGATTGGATGGATGGATGGATGGATAGGAACCTCTTTCTAGCAATACACTGAGGTCTAGGTTATGATATGCTATGGACAAGAGGTGGGAAGAAGAGGTCCCCAGGAGTCAGTTCATTCTCTTTTGACTAAGAAGGAAAAGAAGCAGATCTGGGGGAACCACCACATGAGAAAGAGTCAGGACCCTCGGAACCCATCAGCGAGTCCACACCAGCCTCTCGCACAGCTCTCTCCAGCGTGTTTTTGCATAGTGAATAATACATTCAGCAAATGTATTTGCTGAAACTGGCCAAAGACCATGTCACCCAGCCCACCCCCATCATCACCCAGAGTTGTCACCGCTTCCTCCTCCCCCACCTCCATCTTGCCAGTCACCATGAATCCTACCTCTTAATTATTTCTCCAGTCCTCCAGGAGTTATCTTAGATGTCCCTTCCTCCAGGCAGGTTTCCCAGGCCCCTCTGGGTACAGGCTCTTACAGAAACTTTTTCTTCTAGAGCACTTCCCTTAGCCTCTAAATGCACACCCATTTGTGGGATTTTCATGTCTGTCTCCCCAACTAGACTGTAATGTCCAGAAGGGCGGGAATGTGGCTGGCCTTGCTTACCATGGTATCCCGAGCATCTGGCACACAGCTTAGGACAGAGGAGAGCTTAATAAATGATGGACAGATGGCTGGTTGGTCTGGTGGGTAGGTGACTGATGGGGTTTGGGTGGTTGGACAGGTGACTGTTAGGTGGTTGCATGGGTAGTGGGTGGGGTGAGTGGGTGAATGGTGGATAGGTGGATAGACGACTGGCTGGCTGGGTGAGTGGATGGCGTGGTGGGTAGCTGAGTGGGAGAGTGGATCCACTCCAACTGCAAAGCACTAGTTCTAGCCTCCCTTTGTCCAGTCTCACACCATCGGTCTCCCAGACAGGTCCGGTAGCTGGCAGTCTCACTCCCTGGCTTACTAAGACATAAAGTTCATCATGCTATACCCATTTATAAAATGGCTCCCATCACCTACAGAATCAGCTGAAAGTTAAATCATTTTTAGAAGACTGGATAGGAAGAAACAATAATAAGATCCAAAGAGCACAACTGGTCAAACAAGCGCCCCACGATCTGGATCTCCCACCTTTCCAGCGCCCACTCTCACCTCCCATCTGAAGTTCCAGTCACTTCATGACACTCTGCAGCTACCTAATCCCACTCCAGAGTCTGGGGCCTCTGTACCCTTTCTGCTTGACACCTTAACCGCCATGTGCGTCGTAGTCAACTCAGACTAGTTTTGAGCCTGGGGCCTCATGAAGCACGTGTAACTGCAGTTGGTTCGTGAAAACCTTACTTGTTGATGTTCTTATTGTTACAATTCATATTGACAATTTAACTGCATATAACTCAAGCACAGAAAACAATGAAAAATAATAAATTTTTCATTAAATTAGAAAGGATTGCTTTATTTTCGAAGTTTTAATTCTATTTCCGTAATAAAACACCATGGCCCCAAAGAAAGACATTTTTTCTAGTGTGGCAGTCAATGTGTTAAAATGTTGGTGGCCTTGTCTGCCTGGCTGACTTGTCCCGCAGAGGAGCCCTGCCCTCAGCTACGGAATCCTCTAGGATGTTTCTCCAGCCCTCAGAAGGAGGTCCACCCAATACTTCCCCATCCCCACACACCCACACTGTCATGCCTTGAATGCAATTTTTTTTTTTTTTTTGAAACAGAATCTCGCTCTGTTGCCCTGGGTAGAGTGTATTAGTGTCATGGTAGCTCACTGCACCCTCAAACTCCTGAGCTCAAGCGATCCTCAGGTCTCGGCCTCCCAGAGTGCTAGGATTACAGGTGTGAGCCACCGTGCCCAGCCTGAATGCAGCATTGTTAACTACAGATTTTTTGAGGCTTTCTTCATTTCTGTTGTTCCCATGAGATCATGAGCTACTTGAGAACAGGGATCATGCTCTCGTTCATCTCTGGCCAAGGAAAGGGCTCAATAAAAGCTCCGTGGCTGGGACAGATGACGAGGTCAATAAGGAAGCTTCTGCTGTTTACCAGCTAAGCCTATTTGTACCTCAAAAGCTCAACTTCCCCCATAACACCTGGCTTGTAGACTTAGGCTCACACTTACCTTCCTTTCTCCAAACACCTATTTACTTTATTATCTATACAGCAGAACTCAGCACTTAACATATTACTGAGTTATACAAGATTCTGGTCCACACCACCACAATATGCATGCAAAATCCTAGGTACAAGACACAATTGTAACAGGTACCTGTGTAAGCACTTTACAGCCATTAATTCCTTAAACCCTCAAAATAACCCTATCAATAAGCTATTATTATCCTCACCGTACAGATGAGAAAGGACGAGATCAGAAGACTAAGTACCATTTGTAAAGCCACACAGGCAGGTAGTGGCAGTGCTGGGATGCAACCTTAGGACCATCTGATTTACCCACCTTTCCACATCCATTTGTCTGCCACGCCCTGCAAAAGTCTGTGATTACAGGACAGTGAAAGCCCCAAAGAAACTTCACGAATTTAATCAAGCCACCTTCCAAAGGCCATCCTCCAAGGAAAAGCTCGTACAAGAAAAAAGCAGTTTCCCACAAGCAGAAAGCACTTAATGTCTGCTGAACAGATGAATGCACGAATGAATGAATAAGGAATAGCAAGTCAACAACTACAAACATGCTTCAATGGCTAAGAAAGATGTACAGAAAAACATAGCTTTGTCCACCACTGATTAGTGACAGCTGCCTCTCAAAAGTCAGAGCAGAATAAAAGGAAAAGGGGGAAAGATGGCAAAAACAAAAATAAACAACCACAAAAATCTTCTGATTCTTCAAAATCAAAAGAGAAAGGAATTCAAGCCAAGTCAAAGATAATCACATCAGTTCCGTGAGCACGTGGGCAGATGGCATCACACCTGCCTCCTCGACAGAATGGCTTCCCGCCTTCTCCCCCTGCTCCTCCACTCAGCCTTTCTGCCGTGAACCAACTGATCACTCGCTGGCTAGCCTGAGCTTCCTGAGGGCAGGGACCTTGCCCACTGCGTCCCCCGTGCCTGACATGAGTCTCTGTACTTTGCAGCTGGTCAGTAAATGCTCGCCGAGCGAATGATCATGATCGTACACATCCGTGCCTCTTGCCCAAATCATTCCATGTCTATTCTTGCTCCCTTAGAGTCAGTCCATTCTCCACCAGCAGCACAAGTGACCTTTTGATGACATAAGTCGGATCAGGTCACCCCATGTTCTCACCCCACCACTGGCCCCACTCATACTTAGAATAAAGCCTAAGACCTTACCATGGCTTACCAGGCCCTATTTGATCCAGACTTCCCCACTCACCCTGCACTCAGGCCCCGCAGACATTCTTGTATCCACTGAACATTCCAGGCATGCTCCTGCCACAGGGCCTTTGTACTTGCTGTTACTTCTGCCTGGAACATTCTTTCTAGATATTCCCACAGTTCATCACCTTACTTCTTTCAGCAGTATCACCTACACAGACAGCCCTTCCCTGACTACTGTTATCTACATTATCTACCCTTTACTGTGCTTTCTTTTCTTTATAGAACTTTCAACCACCAGCCGTTACCTTATGACCTTTTGTTTACTCACTAGACCTGCACTGTCCAATATGCCAGCTACTAGTCACACAAGGCTGCTGAACACTTGAAACGTGACTAGTCCAAACTGAGTTGTGCTCTAAGTGTAAAATACACACCAGACTTCAAATGCTTATTTAGTACAAAAAAAAGCAAAATATCTCATTAATACTTTTTGTATTCATTGCATGTTGAAATAACATTTTGAATATAATGGGTTAAACAGATAATTAAAGTTAATTTCATCTATTTCTTTTTATATTTTTAATGTGGCTACCAGAAAAATTTAAATTACATACGTGGCTCACATTGCATTTCTACTGGATAGCATTACACTAGGATATAAGCTTCTTGAGGGCAGCCACTTTATCCATCCTCTTCACCAACGAACCTCCAAACTTTGGGCAGAGGCCTGCGCACAGAGGCATGCGATAAAGACTTGATGGTTGAAAGATCCTCCCCTTGCTGTGAATCCTTCCCATCTTAAAATATCCAGATCAAGCCTCCCTCCTTCCTGGAAGCTTTCTGAAATGGCCCAACTTGGCACTTATCCCCCAGCACCTAGCACAGAGGCCAGCACATTTGGACACTCAATAAATCCATTAGTTCAGCAATCATTAGTTGATCATCTACCTTGGGTGCTTGTATGTATCATCTACCCCATTTAGTCATCACGGTAACACCGGAAGAGGAGGAAGAGAGGGAGGACTATTAAACTCATGTTTTAGAACAAGGATCTGAGGCCCAGAAAAGTTAATAACACACCTAAGCTCACAAAATGAGCAAGTGGTAGACCCAGAATGCAAACCAGTGTCTTCCAGCCCCAGGCCCTGAACCTGCACCCAAGGCTCAGGCTGGCAGCCAGCAGACAGCCTCACACCCACAGAGATGATCGGCCTGGCCTGCATGGTAATCTGTTTGCTTGTTTGTTTCCGTTATAATCCTTGCCAACATTTGAAATTTTAGGGATTTTAACAGTCCAGGTTCCCATTTTCATTCAGCTTGTGAACACTTGCTACATGCCAAGCACAAGGAAAATAATCCAAGGACAAGATAGAAATGGCCCCAGTGCTCATGGAGGGATTCAGATACTAAACCAGTAAGGAAGGAAAATACGTAAGAGGCCAAATTGTGATAAGTGCTATAAAAGAGGAAAAAACAGAGAAGGGGGATAGGAAACACCAGGGGTGGGGGTGCTATTTTCAATGGGGTAATTGAGGAAGCCCACACTGAGGTGACACTTGAACAAAAGCTCAGGAGGGAAGGAGTGGGAGACGTACACATCTGCGGAAAGAATACCCCCCGCAGATGGAATGCCAAGTGTAGAGGTCCTGAATGGCATCACTGGTTGGAAAAGAGAAACACTGTCTCTCTAGACATAGGGTGTTCCCCTTGACGGTACAGAATTGTCATTGGAAAGTGGCTCCCAGCCAGTAACTATAGTTCCCAGCCTTCCTTGCATCCAGGCAGGGTCACGTGCCTAGTTCTCGCCAATGTGATGCGTGTCTTCCACGCCAAAGCAGCCAGCTAAGTGCTGTGCCTCCTCCCCCTCCCACCTCCTTCCACTGGCTGCGCAGGGGTAACAGTGAGGCCCCAGAAAGCAAAGCCTCCGCGAGATGGAAGAAAAGCCACCTGCTGACTGGAAACCGAACACAGCGGTCTGCTTATACCAGCAAATGATACACTTCTTTGGTATCTTCAGTGCTAAGCCACTAAAATATGGGTGTAGATTTGTTACAGAAGCTAGCAAGTGTCCCTCCCCACCCGGTTACTTCCCTGACTGTGAGGCTGAGAATCTACTGCTATTTACCTGTTCCTCCGTGCTCAGGGTTTCAAAGGTGGAATTATTTTAGGTCTGCCTGGCTCCTGTAGGCATTGAGTTTGTGGCTCCTGTACTATATATTTAACTAATCCTAAAACAAATCCTTGACACACCACTGAGACCTGTCTTTTCCCAACTCACTCTAAACCCCAACCTTTTCCACCCCATCAAGGATTAAAGGCCCCCACATGTCCTTTTCATTTGACCTGTATAACTGAACAAGTAATCCAGGCAAGGTGTCAGCTCCAAGTGCCTACCTATATTCCAACAAAGGGTGCCACGAGGCAGAATTCCTCAATCTTTTGAATGGACAGAGCTGTTCTGGGGGAACTGTCATCTGCTGTTACCCTTAACATGATATCGGTATAGGCAAAGTTGGCCCTGATAACAAGAAAAGCTTAATTAAGAATGAGATGTTTTACATGACAACTAAATGCATTTACTGTGTCATCTTGGACTGGATATTGGACCAGATAAAAGACATTATTGGATAATTGGAGAAATCTACATAAAGCCTGCAGATCAGTTGATAGTATTGTATCATTGCTACTTTCCTGGTTTTGATAATTATACGATGGTTACAGAAGATAGTACTATCCAGAGAAGTTGGCTAAAAGATACATGGGAATCTGTACTGTTTTTGCAACTTCTTAGAAATATTTCAAAACGAAAAGTTAAAATGTTAAAAAAAAGAGAAAGTGCCCTAATTGAATCATATAAGGGGAGCAGCCCAGGACTACTAACACTTTTCTCCCAATTGCCCATCTACATGATCAAGCAGATAGCTCACATGAAAATACTAATTTTAGAGGGGGAGAAAAAAAGACCAAAATCTATTTTGAAAAGCTTCATCTCTGCAAGTTCCTTTACTTTTGAGCTAGTCTCTATCACCCTGAATCATTTTTTCTTGAAAGTTCCCTGGGGAACTTTCAGTCTCACTCAGAGGGAGCTCACACAGTGATTTACCTGTGCCTCAAGCAGAATCACTATGATGGCTTAGACTGTTAATAAGACCCTGAAAACAAGAATCAGCAGGTGCAACCAGGGGATAGAGGCCATGAGGCCACTAGGGCTAAGGAAACCAGGCTCAGGAGAGTAGGCATCTCATGATGGATTCAAAATCCTAAACTCCTAAAGGTTGAAAATTCTCATTCTAAGCTGTTTATACTCTTGGGATCTAGAGGCCCCTCCAGCTTCCCAGATGACACAGAATTGACACTCCCTCTAAGGGCATGATGTTTCAATGTTTTCTCATAAAAAATATCAGATTTTACCAACTTCTCTGGATAATAAACTCACTACATCAGTGTTTTTCAAACTATGGATCATAAAATCATTTCAGTGGGTAACGACCATATTTTTTGAAAAAAAAAAAAAAAAAAAAAAAAAAGAAACATAGTAGAGAGTAGCAAATACCGGCATGCACTGAGCTGATAAATGTCTTACTGTGGATCCTGTTCGAAGTACACAGTTCTATGCAATCATCATTAGCATTCTAAAACACAAATGCCCTTCATTTCAAATAATATGACGAATCCTTTTTCACTAGGTCAGTGGGAAAAAATGTTTTATATAAAACTTACATTCACAATAACTCTCTTGCAAACTGAAGTCAAAATCTTTTTCTGCAACATATCTCCCCAAAGATATTTATTAATTACGAAGAGGAAAAAATAAAACATTACAATAGAAGAACCCAGCAGACACCACCTTAACCAAGTAATCAAGGTCAACATCACCAATATTAAGACATTCACATCACACACACCCAATATCACATGAAAGACACATAATCACCTTTGTGGTATTCTTGCCAAAATTGTATAACTTCAAGGTGATCATGATAAAATATCAGAGAAACCCAATTTGAGGACCATTCTAAAAAATAACTGACTGGCCTTTTTGTTATGACAAGAGGGCCCATTCACTGTTCTGTGGCAAATGTATCTTGCTCTTACTCTGAAAACCTATACCTTGCTCTCGCTCGGTAAACCTATCCTGTCCTTCCTCAATATATTTCATTTCACGCTTGCCGAAATAAATAAATAAACTGACCAATACTCTTCAAAAGTTAAGGTCATGATTTTTCAGACAAAGAATTCAAAATAGCTATTCTGAAGAAGCTCAATGAACTTCAAGACAACGCAGAGAAGGAATTCAGAAGCCTATCAGAGAAATTTAACAAAGAGATTGAAATAAGCTAAAATAAAAAAAAAAATCAAGCAGAAATTTTAGAGCTTAAGAATTCAATGGACAAACTGAGAAACACATCAGAGTCTCTCAACAGCAGAATTGACCAAGCAGAAGAAAACATTAGTGAACGTGAAGACAGGCTATTTGAAAATATAGTCAGAAGAGAAAAGAATGAAGAAGAATGAAGCACACCCAATAGATCTAGAAAATACCCTCAAAAGGGCAAATCTGAGTTATTGGCCTTAAAGAGCAGAGAAAGAGATTGGGATGGAAAGTTTACTCAAAGAAATAATAACAGAGAACTTTCCAAACTTAGAGAAAGATATCAATATTCAGGTACAAGAAGGTCATAGAATACCGAGCAGATTTAACTCAAACAAGATTACCTCAAGGCATTTCATAATCAAACTCCCAAAGGTCACAGATAAAAAAAAAAAAAAAAAAAAAAAAAAAAAAAAAAAAAAAAAAAAAAAAAAAAAAAAAAAAAAAAAAAAAAAAAAAAAAAAAAAAAAAAAAAAAAAAAAAAAAAAAAAAAAAAAAAAAAAAAAAAAAAAAAAAAAAAAAAAAAAAAAAAAAAAAAAAAAAAAAAAAAAGGTCCTAAGAGATGCAAGAAAAAAGAAAAACATAACATATAAAAGAGCTCCAATACATCTGGTAGCAGACTTCTCAGTGGAAACCTTACAGGCCAGGAGAGAGCAGCATGACATATTCGAATACTGAACGGAAAAAAACCTTAGAATATTGTATCCTGCAAAAATATGCTTCAAACGTAGGAGAAATGATGACCTTCCCAAACAAAAGCTGAGGCATTTCATCAATACGAGACCTGTCCTACAAGAAATGCTAAATGGAGTTCTTCAATCCGAAGGAAAAGGGTATTAATGAATGGTAAGAAATCATCTGAACTAACTGGTAACAGTACATACACAAATACAAAATACTCTATCGCTATAATTGCAGTGCATAAACCACTTATATCTTGAGTAGGAAAACTAAAAGACAAACCTATCAAAAGTAACTACAACAACTTTTTGAAAGACAGGCAGTATAAAAAGACATGGATGGAAAACAACAAAAAGTTAAAAAGCAGGGGCAGGGATAGAGTTAAAAGGTAAAATTTCTGTTAGATTTCTCTTTGCTTATTTGTAAGCAGAATTGTCATATGTTTAAAATAATTGGTTATAAAATGTTTTTTGCAAGCCTCATGGTAACATCAAACCAAAAAACTTACAACAGATACACAAAAAATAAAAAGCAAGAAATTAAAACACATTACCAGAGACAATCACTTTTAACAAAGAAAGACAGGAAGGAAAGGAGGAAGGGAATCAAATAACATAGCAGTAGTAATTCTTACCTATCAATAATAACACTGAATGTGAATGGACTAAATTCTCCAATCAAAAGACACAGAATGGCTGACTGGATAACAAAATAAGAGCAAACCATATGATGTCTGCAGGAGACACACTTCATCTATAAAGACACACACAGACTGAAAATAAAGAGATGAAAAAGATATTCCACGCAGACAGAAACCAAAATAGAGCAGGAGAAGCTATACTTCTGTCAGATAAAATAGATTTCAAGGAAAAAAACTGTAAAAAGAGACAAAGAAAGTCATTATATAACGATAAAAGGGTCAAGCCACCAAGAGGATATAACAATTTTAAATATGTATGCACCCAACACTGGAGCACCCAGTTATATAAAGGAAATATTATCAGAGCTAAAGAGAGAGAGAGACCCCAATACAAGAATCACTGAAGACCTCAACACTCCACTTTCAGCATTGGACAGATCATCCAGACAGAATATCAACAAAGAAACATTGGACTTAACCTGCACTATAGACCAAATGGACCTAATAGATATTTCAGAATGTTTCATCCGACAGCTGCAGAATTCATGTCCTTCTCCTCAGCTCATGGGTCATTCTCAAGGATAGACCATATGTGAGGCCACAAAACAAGCCTTAAAAAAATTCAAAAAAATTGAAATCATACCAAGTATTTTTTCTGACCACAATGGAATAAAACTAGAAACCAATAACAGAGGAACACTTGAAAATATACAAACACATGGAAAATTAAACGATACATGCCTGAATGACCAGTGGGTCAATGAAGAGGTTAAGAAGGAAATTTAAAAATTTCTCAAAACAAATGAAAATGAAAAAAAACATATCAAAACATATGGGATACAGTAAATGCGATAATAAGAGGAAAGTTTATAGCAACAAGTGCCTACATCAAAAAAGCACAAAAGCTTCAAATAAACAATCTAAAGATGCATCTCAAAGAACTTGAAAAACAAGAGCAAAACAAACCCAAAATTAGAAGAAATAATAAAGATCGGAACAGAAATAAATGAAATTAAAACCAAAAAAAAATACAAGAGATCAATGAAAAAAGTTGGTTTTTTTGAAAAGATAAACAAAATTGACAAACTTTTAGCCAGACTGACTAAGAAAAAAAAGAGAGAAGACCCAAATAAATAAAATCAGAGATGAAAAAGGAGACATTACAACTAATACTGCAGAAATTCAAAGGATCATTAGAGACTACTATAAGCAACTATCAGCCAAAAAACTGGAAAACCGAGAAGTGGATAAATGCCTAGACGTATACAAAGTACCTAGTTTGAACCAGGAAGAAATCCAAAAACCTGAATAAACCAAGAACAAGTATTAATAACAAGATAGAAGCAGTAATAAAAAGTCCCCCATTAAAGAAAAGCCCAGGACCCAAAGGCTTCACTGCTGAATTCTACCAAGCATTCAAAGAAGAATACCAATCCTACGTAAACTATTCCAAGAAATCAAGGAGGAGGGAAAACTCCCAAACTCATTCCACAAAGACTATTATTACCTTGATACCAAAACCAGACAAAGACATAACTAGAAAACTATAGGCCAATATCTCTGCTGAACATAGACGCAAAAATCCTCAACAAAATACTAGCAAACCAAATTCAGCAACATATTAAAAAGATTATTCATTACAATCAAGTGGAAATCATCCCAGGGATACAAGGATGGCTCGATATGCAAATTAATCAATGTGATACATCCTATCAACAGAATGAAGGACAAAAAGCATATGATCATTTCAAGAGATGCTAAAAAAGCATTCAGTAAAATTCAGCATCCCTTCATGATAAAAATTCTCAAGAAACTGGGTATAGACGGAACTTACCTCAACATGATTAAAGCCGCATATGACAGACCCACAACTAGTATCATACTGAATAAGAAAAAAACTGAAAGCTTTCCTCTGAGATCTGGAACAAGACAAGAATTTCTACTTTCACCAGTGTCATGCAACATAGTACTTGAAGTTCCAGCTAGAGCAATCAGACAAGAGAAAGAAATAAAGGGCATCCAAACTGGAAAGAAGGAAGTCAAACTATCCTTGTTTGCAGATGATATGATGTTATATCTAGAAAAACCTAAAGACTTCACAAAAAAACTATTAGAACTGATAAACAAATTTAGTAAAGTTGCAGGACACAAAAATCAATTTACAAAATCGGTAGCATTTTCTACAGCCAACAGTAAACAATCTGAAAAAGAAACCAAGAAAGTAATTTCATTTACAATAGCTACATAAAATACAATACCTAGGAATAAACTTAACCAAAGAAGTAAATGATCTCTACAATGAAAACTATAAAACATGTATGAAAAAAGTTGAAGAGGACACAAAAAAAATGGATAGATGTTCCATGCTCATGAATTGGAAGATTCAATATTGTTAAAATGTCCACACTACCCAAAGCAATATGCAGATTCAATGCAATCCCCATCAAAATACCAATGACATTCTTCACAGAAACAGAAAAAATAATCCTAAAATTTTATGGAACCACAAAAGACCCAGAAGAGCCAAAGTCATCTTGAGAGGAAAAAACAAAAACTGGAGGAATCATATTACCTGACTTCAAATTATATTACAGAGCTGTAGTAACCAAAACAGCATACTGGCATAAAAACAGACACATAGACCAATGGAACAGAATAAAGAAGCCAGAAATAAACCCGTACATCTATAATGAACTTATTTTGGACAAAGATGCCAAGAACACATAGTGCAGACAGTCTTTTCAATAAATGGTGCTGGGAAACTGGATATCCATATGCAGAATAGGTGGACTGAAGCCAAGCCAGTGATGACCAACTTCCTATGAAGGATTTGTCCCCTGTTTTTTTAATAACTTGAGCTTAAGAGATGGCAGTCAAAGCCACTGAAAGAAACCAGAGACTCTCAGTCCTCTGTAAGGGGCTGGGTATTATAAATCACTATCCCCTCCTCCCCCAGGCTGCAGGTGTAACCAAATTAACATATTCACTTTCAGAAAACAAGCTTCAGTAAGATTGCATCCCGATTCCAGAATCTGCAAAAATAGCAAATGCTATTGAAATAATTTAGAAGAATAATCGTGAAATGAGGATGTGTAAAAAAATCAAGTTCAGACCAAAGTGCTGTATATCATGCAACTGGACATTGACATTTCTAAGTAACCTCTCTCTCTAACAGACAAAAGACACACACACCATCTCTCCCTCTCTCTCTTGCTTTCACTCTTCTTCACACTCACAAAGACACACACACACAGTCTTGATGTTTAAAACAATAGAAGTTTAAAACCAAATTGTTTGGTATAATAAATACTCTAAGTCATTGGAGAACATTTTTTAAACTACTAATACTCATACCTTGTATAAGTGTCTTATAGGGTACACTTTAAAAGATATTTTTAAATATTGTATATGAAAAAACATTGGTCATTTGCTTCACATTACTTATCAAGTTCACCTAAAAGACAGAAAAAAACTTCCATGTGCTGCAAACTCCAGGAGTCAGTGCAGCAGCACCCTCCCCAGGGAAGCCCACCTGAGGCATGGGCATCACACTCCCCACTGAGAAACCAGAAACCGCCTTTCTCTGTCCAGACAGCCCCCACTTCCCTCCTTCACCCCCTCAGCCTTCTTTGTCCAACTCCCTGTTTTCCTCTTCTCTTCTTTAAAACAAAAACAAAATCTCTCCTCCGTCAAGTCTATGTTTGCAATGGCCAGGTGAGGGCTGGGATCCGAGCCAGGCCACGCCTAAAGTAAGGAGTACAAGATGTGAAAGATCTGATTAACGAGAGTCAAACTCTGCACAGGTGAGCAGGAACGGGGCTGTCTCCTCTTCATCTCTCCATTAACTGGAAAGGCCATCAACAAGTGCCCCCTCCACGCCCTCACCACCCAATCACACCCCCAGGCCTCCTGCAACCAGGGCACTGCCTCCCACCCCTCAACCAAAGATCACTGGACCTGCGCAGCCTCCCACACTGGTGACCCCCTCCTCTCCTGGGCCCCAATACCCCTGGGTCGGCCATGACATTCTACTCTCCTGCTTTCCTCTCTTCCGCTCTCCCCGTCTCTTCTCTCTCTCCAGTGCTTGGTCCTCGGCTCCTGCCTCCTGAAGTGTGGCTGTCAGTAACAGCAGCAGTTATAAAAATAAGAGCAGCTATGATTTACTGAGAGGCTAGCCTGCACATGGAGGTGTGCTGAACACACTATATATACTATTTCATCTCAACGACTTACGCAGCATTATTTTACAGCAGTAGTTCTCCAATGTTGTGGCCTCAGGACCCTTTTACACTCTCAAAAATTACTGAGGAGCCCAAAGAGCTTTTATTAACATTAGTTACATTTATTGATAGCTACCATATTAGAAATTAAAACGGAAAAATTTTTTAAACAAAATGGCCCACAGAGCCATGACATCATCACACATCACGTTGCCCCTGGAAAACTCCACTGCACCCTCATGAGAGAAGGAAAGTAGAAATGTCAAATAACATCTTAGCATTTCCGTGAAAACAGTTCTGACTTTGTGAACCCTCTAAAAGAGTCTCAATGATTCCCAGCTGTCCCTGGACCACACTTGCAGAATCAGTGTTTTACAAAAAAGAACCTGAGCCTTAAAGAGTAAAATCAGCTTGCCCAGGTCACTCAGCTAGACCACTGAAGGGCTCTGGCCTTAACCCAGGTCACACAGTTTTGCTGTCCCCCTTTCTCTTCGTTCTTTACCGTGGTCTTTCTCAGAGACATTTATTTCCTCTCTAGCGACTATCACTTTTGAGTGACCGACCTCCAGATGTACAGAGCTGATAACTCACCTGAGTCCCTACTGCCTGGAGCTCCCACCTGCACCCTGAACCAACTCAACTGGCCACCACGCACCTCCATCCATCCCAACCAGCTCCGTGGCCAACATCCAAGGGCAGGGGCTGCCCTTGGGAAAGGTCATTCTTCTGCTGAATAAGGCCCCAAACCACTCAGTCAGCTTTGACTCCCCACCTCTCTATCCTCTATAGAATGGTCTTCAGAATGTCTCTTGCAACTGCAAAAAAAAGGATATAAAACAGTGTATACATTGGATTCCTACACAAACAGGGGAAAAGATTGGATGCAAATGCACCAAAAGTTTACATGGAGTTATCTCTGGATCAAGGAATTATGAGCAATTTGCAATTTGATTTCTTTGGTACACTTTTCTGCATAACACATTTTTTATAAGCATACATTATTTTCACAATCACAAAAAACAGTAATAGCTTCTTCAGGGTTTTGTTTGTAAGTTTTGTCCCTTGACTCTGCCCTTTCCTATTACACCACCAACCAAATCAGGAATCAGATTGCCCTGGGTCGTATTTCAACCCTCTTTACAATCTTCCTGCCCTGGTTGCCTGCACTCAGACAAACATCTTGTGCCTCAGGGTTCGGCATCACAGAGCAGTGGCAGAAAAATCAGCGGAATTAATAGTGCATAAAAGGCGCTTTGCACACTGCTTGGCAAACAGTAAATAAAAGTTCATCATTGCTAGTGTGAGTATTACTATTTCCCTCCACTGCTATTAGATAAAGCTTCAGAAAACACTAATGGACAAATGACAAGCCCTGTCTTAGCACCATCGGTGGCTCTCAATGCCTAATAACAATAGCTAATGTTTACAGAGCCCTTACTTTTGGGCCTGGCACTGTTAGAAATGTTACCCCATTCAATCACCATCTCAGCCCCATGAGGTGGGCCCTGTAAAGACATCCATTTCGCAGATGAAAGCACTGAGGCACAGAGCAGGTAAGTGCCAAGGCACGAAGCTTAGAAGCAGAAGAGCTGGGATGCGAGCCCTGCTCAGTCTTATTGCCCAATAGACTAGTCCTCGATGATGGATACATTTATATCCACGCTGTTCAACATGTGGCTACGGAGCATTTGAAATGTGCCTAGCGCGACTGAATCACTAAAATTTTGATTTTATTTAATGTTAACCTAAGTAACCACATAACGGCCAGTAGCCACCGTACAGGCCAGCATAGGACTCTAGAGATCAAAAGCCCAAATGCCCTGCTTAATACAAAAAAGCCCTCACTACACCCTGCCTACCTGCCTCAAAACTAATTCTTACAAAAAGTGCTTCAATCAATCTAAAATCCCTGGTAAACTAAACTTGTTCCTACCTCCCTCCCAGCCATGCCCTGCCCTCCTCTCATCTAAGTCTTCTGTATAATGGAATGACTTTAGGAAGTTAGAGAGTAAGGCAGACTTGGGTTCAAATCGGGCTCCACAGTGTCCTAGCTGTGTGACCCTGGGCAGGTTGCTGCACAGGATGAGCCTGTGTTCCTCGTCTGTAGAACGGACTGGCAATGCTACCTGCCGAGAGCACCACCCAAGCACTTACTATTATAGATACTCTATTATGGTCATCGGTAACACCCCTTTTAGGGCTCACTTCAAACTCCACCCTCTTATCTAAGAGACTGAGGAAGCCCTGGAGAGCTCTTCCTCGAGCCTCCAGAATCCTCTAGAGGCCCCATCTCAACAAATTCTATAGTTATTTTTGTACCTTGTGTGTTTGCACCTTCTCTGACACTAGACCAGCACTTCCCTTAGGCTAAAGGCTTCTGTCATCTGTTTGCCCCAATGCAACAGGTCACCACACAAAGGGCTCTGTAGGGACCTGAGGGACCCAGCATTATTGAGAGGTCTCAGTCTCCCCTCTTTAAAATGGGGATAAAAGCCCTCAGTCAGTTGGTGGGAGGAGGAAACACAGTTGCCAAGGTAAAGAAATGAGCGTGGTGCCTGATACCAGGCAGCGTCTTGACAGATACCCCCATCCTCAGTACAACTGATGTCTGCTGTCATCATCACAGATCTAAGGGACAAACCACTAACTACTTTCCCTTTGACACTACCTTGCTCTTAACATGGAAGACTTCAGTACGTCGTAGGATATCAATCCCAGTCAAAATACCACTACCGTTTTTTTTCTTCTTCTTCTCCTTTTTCTCTTCTGAACTTGATAGACATGACACTAGATTCCACCTGAGAGGGGCAGGGGAGGTGTTTATACGCCACCAAGTTTATGGCACTTTCTTATAGCAACCCAAAAAGGCTGCGGCATTATGTTCCAATCTGTAAAGTGGCATACCAGTAACAGCCTCTACCTGTTGAGAGTGTTGCAAAGTTTAGATTTTGCACCTGGCACAGAGTCTGGCACAGAGCAAACTCTCAATAAGGGTGGCTGCTGTTATGCCTTTGCAACATAACCACTCTTTCCCATTTGAAAGACTACTTCTGCCATGCAACCAAAAGCCCTAAGGCAGCACAAACTCACCGTATCTCTGCCTGACTCAAGCGCACCTGTTCCTAACAAGGACTGATTACAGCCAAGGCTCCTAGCTCAGAAACTCAAACTCAATATCCCACAACCTCGCCTTCCATCCCTAAGATCCTGACTGCAATAGCAGTCCTCATTTTGCAATCACTCTAGGCCTTTTTTTTTTTTTTATCTGTTAGCTGCCTCCCCTTTGCCTAAAGCTCCTCTGCTCTGAAAATTAACATTACACAAATTTTGAACAACTTAATCCTCCCAGACAACCAACTGAAACTTCTTTCTCCAGTGCCAATGACTTTAGGTAACTTTTTAAAATTACATAAATAAGTTCCTTATTATTATTTATAAAACAATGAATGAGAATTTTCGTAAAAATTTGAGCAGTGAACAGGAAAAGAAAAGCCTTCTACCTTTGCCTAACAGTCCTTCATCAGTCCTCCTCTTCAGAGGCACCGCTGTTAGGTTTCTTATGAATCCTTATAAACAGATAAAGCCATGTGTGTGAGTGTGCCGTGTATACATTTTTAAACACACACACAACTCTACCCACTGTACTACGCGTGTATGCTGTACACACCTTGCTTTTCTCAATCCCCAACCTTGGAACTCTTTTAGGATCAACACACTCTTTCTAAGTGCTGCACAGCATTCCGCCAAACGACTTAGGCCATAATTTAACAAATTCTCCATCTTTGTACATTCAGGTCATTTATGATTTTTTTTGTTGTTACAAACAATGATGCAACCAACATCCTTACACATACATCTTGGTAGGTAGGAATATAATCCATATAATAAAAACTAGAAAAATTAAAAATAAAATCGACAGATCAAAGAGTTTATAGATTTCTAATCTTGATAGCTACTGTCAAATTTCCCAGTATGTTTCAGAAGTTTTGGCCCTTTATGCTTCTATGACCAATACAGAGGTGTCTGTCTCACCACTCCTTCACCAGAAACTGATGTTCAGTTAATATTTACCAATCTCACTGGCAAAAAAAAAAAAAAGGCTTCTTATTATTATTATAATTTGCATGTGTTTCCTTATGAGTTAGGTCGAACATTTTTTGGTTGGCCATTTGCATCTCTTTCTACTTCATTGACAACTTTCTGAATCATTGACTCTCCTTGAAACTGCTCTTTGGAAGGTTACCAGTATCCTTGTCTCCAAGACCATGGTCCTCATCTTCTTTCATCATCTTGGCGACATTTGACCAACAATCACCACCTCCTTCAGGAGACTCTTCTCCCTTCCCTGCCATGACAATTTGCTGTGCCAGTTCTCCACAGACTGCAAGCCAATCTTCTCCCTGGAATCCTAAAGAGGGACATACCCCAAAATCCAATCCCTAGCTCCCTTTGGGTCTCACCTAACATTCTTTTTATTTTTTTGAGACAGGGTCTCACTCTGTTGCCCAGGCTAGAGTGCAGTGAGGGCATCATAGCTCACTGCAATCTCAAACTCTTGGGCTCAAGTGATCCTCCTGCCTCAGCCTCCTGACTAGCTGGGACTACAGGTGCTTACCACCATGCCCAGCTAATTTTTTTTTAATTTTTCGTAGAGACAGGGGGATCTCACTATGTTGCTCAGGCTAGTCTCAAACTCCCAGCCTCAGCAATCCTCCCACCTCAGCCTCCCAAAGTGCTAGGATTACAGGCATAAGCCACCACACCTGGCCTCATCTAACACTCTTAAACCATTGACCATGTGCAAAAGATTTCCAAATGTCAATCCTCAAATCACCTAAGACCTAAACCCACATTTCCAAGTGTCTGCTTACCACCTTCAGCAGAGACACAGATGCCCTTCCCACACTTCAGATAACAAACAAGGTCAGCAAGTGCACAGCACTTGCTCTGTGCTGGACACTGTGCTTGTACTTGACACTTACTGCATCTCATGAAACTCTACACATCCAAGAGAGAATGCACCAACTTCACCCCCTTCCCCAAACCTTGTTCACCTCCTTGAGCATCAAACCTCAGTTAATGACTCTACACTCTTCCCCCTTTTCCCTCCTACCCACCGAGCAGCCAAATCCTGTCAATTCTGCCAGTGAACAGTCTCAATATATCTAACCTGCCTTCCCATGTCCACCTCTTATCCCAATCATGCCACTAGAGCTCTCTGCTGAGAGCACAAACATCATCACATCAACCTACCTCCTCAAAGCCCATGGCCTCTGGACTTGTTTCCTGCCATCCCTCCAGGTATCTGGGCTCCAGACCTACACCAGCAAGACACTGAACTCACAGTACCCCTCCCAGCAGGCCTCGTGTTTTACAAGAGTCAAGCCAGTATATAATCCTTCCATCCCCAAACAGCAGGCTCCCAGAAGACACTAGTCAGGCCTCATTTACCTTGTACCCCAGATGGCACACGGCACAATGCTGTGCATTTGGTAGGTGCTTAACAAACACTTTCTAAAGTTATGCAATACAATGTTCTAACATGTGCTCATATTATTCCAAAGAAGAAAAAGAACTTCAATCTCCATGTAAAGTCATAATAAATAAAAATGTTCTTAAATTGCCTAAATGACTTTGGGCTCTGTTTATCTTCCGTGATTGAGTGTACACAGAAACGTAAATATTCTCTTAGTGCTCACAAAAAAGTTAAACTCTTTCCCCAAAGAGCTTTAGAAATAACCTGAAAATCACAAAAAGCACTCATTTCTAAAAGTACTAGTTTTCAATGGTTACAAACCAGAGTAATGATTCCCAACTTGCCAACAGGAAAAAAAACAGATTCAAATGAGTCACACAAGGTTCTGGAAATCACTTGATTTTATGATCTTCTGATGCCCCAATCAGCTCTCAGAACCACCAAACATTGACCTCCACAAGTTGACATGACTCATGTAGAAAGGCCATGTGGTAAGTCAAATGTCCACCAACTGGGTTGAGAAGTCAATTAAAAACAAATGGCTTTGTGTGAACTGTTCCTATCCACTTGGAGGACACATCCCATTTAGGTCTACTTCATTCTTTGAAGTCAAACCAACTTAAAGAGTAACTTTTCCAAAGTATCTTTCTAAACTGATTAGAAAGAGGTCATCGAAAAGGAAGCACAGACTATTTTTCAGTGAACGAAGAGACAAATCATTCTGAAAAGCACTACTTTGTAGAAATACATAACAAGATTAAATTCTGTGATTACAGCTCTTCCCCTCTCTTAACATCAGCATGTTTCAAACACGTGTAAAGGGTCCTTGACTTTTTTCTAGGAGTCAAAACTTTGTCAAAGTTTTCCCATCCACCCTTTAACCTGAAGTTAACAACTGCTAAGTTACTGATTAGAAGTTAGAGTCCGCATTCAGGGAATCAAAATCATCTGTCACTGAGAGATTAAAGAGTAGCACGGTCAACAGTTGAGAGAACTTCTGAGCTGGCACAAACGAGGGGCTCGCCTGACAGCTCGTGGTGCCCCTTCGCCACTCCCATGTTCCCCCCGAGTTATTTTACATGCTCATGGAAGTGTTCCCTTGAGGCTTTCTAAAGGGGGAAGAAGCAAATCTCCAGTTAATGGATGGGGAGAGTTTAAAGCAATCTTCTCCTTGGCCTTGTGAACTCTTTATTCCAAGGGCCCCCTCCAGGGCAGCGAGAAATGGGACAGCAAAGCACGAAGTCCTCCAGGCCCCCCCCTCCCGAGGCCACAGCCAGGGGCCGGAGGGCGAGGGGCTCCCCTGTGACACTTAAGTCCCGGCCGCCTTTGAGGGGAGCTGGAGATCGGACTCCTCTGGGTTGGAGGGCGACGAGGGGGCGGGGCGCCGGCGGCCCCACTCACCTGCGATTCATGGGCCGGACCCTCACGGCCACCTTGACCGATGCCATTGCTCATCCCGGCCCGGCCCGCGTGGGCTCCCGCCAGCCCGGAACCCCGCGGCCGCCAGCGACTCTGGCTACTCTGCCCCCGGCTCCCGCCCACTTCCCTCTCGCCCCCGCCCCTCTGCTCTGGGCCGGACCTGGAGTTCCGCGGCGGCCCCACCTGCCAGGCCACTGAGCATGCCCAGAGCGGCTCCGGCCCGCGTAATCCGTGCGCCGGGCTTTGGCGGCGGCCGGGAGGTGCGGAGCGGCAGGGCCGCGGGGCCCGGGCGCCGCCTCCTGGGGTCTCCAAGAGGGGAAGGGACAGTGGCCCGCAGGCCGTGCAGAGGGGACGACTTCAGGAAAGCCGCAATCCCACCTCATCTCCTGACAAACTGCAGAAGCGAGCATCGCAGCAATTTAGGACCAGAGCAAAGACCACGGTCCTAGGGTCAGATTACCAGTTTTTTAGCCCGTTACAAGGACCCGACTTTACCCAGCTGTGCATCAGTTAACTCACCCATTTCACACACGGGCAAACTGAGGTGCAGAAAAGATTATCATGGCTTGTTAGCGGCGAGCTCCCCTAGGGCCTTCTCTGTTACTCCAAGGAGCTCTAAGCTTGGGTTTCGAACCCCTCAATTCAGGGTACCGAGAAATGAAAATTAAAAGGGTAATATGTTTTAAATGTGGGCGAGAATGTCATTATATGGGGGGGGGGGGGAATCAGATCTTAATTGGACTGCTTTTGCGCTTTTGTTATAGGTTAGCAATTTTAGTTTTAACCATAAGAGAGTTAAGAGTGATGTCATCCCTTATCTTTTTTAAGGCTTCCGGGCCTCTGGTAGAAGTGAACTCCTACCTCACACCCCTCTCCCACGGAATGTAGATTCATTCATTTATTCATTTGGTCATGCATGCATTCGTTCATACACACCTGAGCCACAGGGTTACCTGTGGGCCACGTTAACCAAGGCATCAGATCTGCCTTCCTCCTGAACCCCCAAACCCCTGTCCTTCCTCTCTCCTGCCCCAAAGCTGACACACAGGGACTGGCAAGTCTACTGAATACACTGCCTCACCCTCACGGTCAGTGCCAATGACCTGCAGGTCAACTTTGGCCTCCATGACCCTAAAGGGGCTTCATAGGCTGTTCTGCCCCATCCTTTTCCCCTCCCCGCTGGTGTTTCACTTTCCCAAGCCACCTGGGAGCTTCCCCACCCACTCGGCCCTAGTTCAATCAAGGGGACAGGACGGGGTAGGAGGGACTGCTCCTCCGGGAAGCCAAGCTATCCTGCCCTCCACCCCCGCCAGCAATGGAGGCGAGGCTCCTGCTTTTGGGCCCCAGCTCCAACACGGGCTTTGTCAGTCCTGCAGTCTGCATTACTGGGCGCCTCTGAGGCTTTTGCCTCACCTGCAAATCAGGAACGCCACGGAATTGAATACATTACGTGAGTTCATGTCTGCTAATACGTAACTCACTCAGACAAGGAATCATTATTCCATCGCCTTCCCTAGAACCTCAGGACCAGCCCTGAACGGTAGCACCCCTTTGTTTCCAGAGCCCTGAAATCCCTGGGTTTTCCCCTGCTGGCTGCCACGGAGCTGGGTGCGGATTCGCCAAGTGGGCGGCGGTAAAACTAGGACCGCGGGATTCTGGAGCGGACGAGCGGGGGGAGCATGCGCAGTAGCGGCGGGTTGGTTTGAGACGCCGCGAAGGGAGTCAGCGCGGCGCCCTGGCGGCCCCGGGCAGGGGCGGGGCCCGCCTTATAAGGGAGCTGCGTGGGGACAAACTGCGCGGGCCGCCCTATCGCGCCTGGGGGAGGCTGCCACCCTGGCAGTGGATCTCTCGGGCCAGGTGGCAGAGCCTCAGCGCGCAAAGACACCCGCCTAATCCTTAAGGACAGCAGAATTAAACTCGTTGGGAGGTGTTCTAGCTAATTCATTAATGAGATTTTCTGTGTCTCGGGTTTTATTGGTTGTTTAGAAAGTTTTATTCATTCGTTAATGTATTTCCAACAGCCTGCACGTGTTTAAAACCGCCTGTCCATCCGTGATATTACCATTTGACACAAAACAGACCATCTCAGCCCCACCGACTTTAGACCCACACCAGCACGCCTGGAGCTTTTGAACAGGACGCAGTCAGGCTGCATCTCACTGCAAACCGGACGGAACAAACACTTAGCAGTGATTAGTTCTACGGGAGAGGGAAAGAAGTTTCTGAAACGAAAGAGTAATTATAAGATAAGGGGTTTGCTCATCTCGAACCCTAGTGCGCATACTTTAGAGTGGTTTGCAAACTTGAATGCTCATACGAATCACCTGGGGGTCTTCTAAAACTGCGGATTCGATTCGGTAGATCTGGGGAGAAGCCTCATGCGGCATTTCCGAAAAGCACCCGAAGTGAGGATGCTGCGGTCCGCGACCCGCCCTTTGAGGAGCAAAGTGTTAGATGGTCTCTAAACAAACTGTATGCGAGCTTTAAAATACGGATAGTGCAAAACACTCTCAGGTGCTCTAAATCCGGGGCCCAAAGGTCAGTAGATAGAATTCAGGGGTCCATATCGGTTATGCACTGCTGGGTAACTAGTGGCCAAAAACTTTGGGGCTTAAAACAGACACCAGTTATTATTTCTCACAATTCTGGGAGTTGCTGGTCTTGCTTGGGTTAAGTATGTGGCTGGGGTATGGGCTCAGTTGGGGAGACAAAAAGTTGGTCTCTTTCATCCTCAGAAAGGTTAGACCAGGTTTCTTCCAGCTGCAAGACACCTTTCCAAGAGGGCCCAATGCGTAATCCTCTGATGTCACATGGCCAAGCCCAGTCAGTGTAGGAGGGGTCTGGTACTCAAGGAAGCCGCTAAAGGAACAAACTTCCATAAAGTCCATGGACTTGGATAAGAAACAAATTACATCTTTAATAGCTTCTAAGTAAAATGTATGTTTTATTAATACCTAAGTCTGACACCACTAGAAGTCACAGATATTTTCGTATTAGAGTTGTTGCAGTTTTCTCAAACTGTTCTTATGTTCACTACTTTGAAATTATGATAGTCCTTAGACTGTCACTAGATCTTGCTATTTAATGTAAGCACAAAGCTGGGCTTGGTGACACACACCCGGGAGGCTGAGGCACGAGAATCCTTTCAGCCAAAGAGTTGGAGTCCAGCCTGGGTAACATAGAGACCCCTGTCTCAAAAAATAATAATATGTGCACATATATTACTCTTATCATGAATGTGTTTTCTACTATTTTGATGTAGTTCAGTACAATTGATCTTCCTTCCAATCCCATATATTTTATTTTATGCATTTAAAAATGTTATTCTGAAAATATTGCTTTCGCCAAACAACCAAAAAGGCTCATGGCACAAAAAAGTTTTAAGAACCCATGGTTTAGAAATTCAGTTGGATGGGTGAAGGGCATTTCCATTTTCTAAAAAGGTTGAATTGTGATGGAAAGGAGAAGAGAAGGTTCTGAGACCTAGGTCAAACCTAAAAAGGTCTTAAATGAAATAGAGTATAAACCCTGTCACCAAAAAGGTACATGCATGGGGTAGAGGGGAGATTGTTTTGTTTGTTTTGGTGTAGTTTATTTTGATCTTCATTTACGGTTGAAAATTTTTCACTGATGTTTAGCATTCTCATTATTCCCAAAATGTCGTGAGTGATTTAAACTCCTGAGTCTTAGCATCTTCATTTCATAGAGCGATAGCACTGTATAGCACCTCAAAATATTTGAATCATCTGGAAATACTATCATTAGAAGAAAAACACTATTAAGATATCCCCATCAGCTCTGCTTTTTTCTTCCTAGCCTCTAAGGAATAAAATTGATTTACTCTCTCACGAACATAACTTTTAAAAAACCTCAATAAACAGCAGACTGGCACACTTAAATTGGGCCATTGGATACAACTGATATCTCATAAACCCATCTGTTCTTCTATGTGCTAGAAATACTGACCATAATCATCACAAAATACACTTAATATCTCCCTATAGGGTGCCTGACACCAAGGAACTTGAGTTAAATTTACAAACTACAGAGTGAGCCAGTAAACAAAAACCAGTGTTCACCTGGTTTTCAAACAAATGTATAATAGTATCCAAAACAGAAATTTTATATACCAAATCCAAACCCATCACCATTTTCATTTTCTATGTCATAAAACTTAAAGGTATACTTAGAGTCTTCTAAAATACTAAACATTAAAAGCAGAGATCATTTGAAAAAGTATACTTTAGGGCCTGAGAGAAAGTCTGAGCTCCAAAATAGCAGTAGAGATAATCACAAAAATCATACTTACTAATCTTAGTAAAGCTTTAGGCAGATAGCCAGGAATGCCAACTTCCTTTTACAGCAGAAGTGAATGAAGAAATCACAGCATATCAATTTAATAGAAACTATCACCTGAAATCATAGTCATTTTATACACTAAGATGAAAAAGATTGTTTTCAATTGCATATAACTATACCTATGGTCACAAATAGTTCAGAACTGATGGACTTCATAGAGTCTGTGGCAGCATTTTAACTCCTTTTTTTTTTTTTTTTTTTTTTTTTTTGAGACAGAGTCTCATTCTGTTGCCTGGGCTAGAGTGCCGTGGCGTCAGCTTAGCTCACAACAACCTCAAACTCCTGGGCTCAAGCAATCCTTCTGCCTCTGTCGCGCCCCCTCGCCAGCAAGGACGACGCGGCAACCGGAGTTCTTCTGAGCGTGCTTTATTGAGGCTCCTTACAACTTACATTATGCGGAAGACCCCGAAAGCGGAAGGGTGCAGGCTTATATAGGTTGGGGTATGCAAGGAAATGAGTCAGCAACGAGCATGCGCACTGGCTTGTTTATCTGCACCGGAGAGGGGCGTACCCCAGGATGTGGGCGCCATCTTGTAATGGCGGTGCAGGCTTCCCACAGCTCCCCCTTTTGTCTTATGTCAACCGGGCACCCTTCCCGTGCAATGCGTGGAAACGCTGGGAGTGCAAGGGCTGTCCGGGATGTTTCTGGGCAGGGCCTCTGTCTTAGGCTATGTGGAGGGCCCCCTGGTCA